>CM042547.1:11188867-11326367 GCA_023630585.1 Cranoglanis bouderius
GAGTGTGTAGACGTTTTATATCTATTGTAGGGACATTAAATTAAATAACAAGAAGAGAAGAAAAGGAAAGGAAAGATATGAAAAAACAAGTATGGGATATATATATCTGAAAGCATAGTGTGGAAAATCCAGTGCATTTTCCAAAATCCCATAGTGCCATGGTTAGGGTCCAAACTATGTATCTCAAAGTGGGTCCATGTTTTCTTTTGTTACAGAAGTGGAAATCACAATCCAATATGATCAAAGTTGTTATATTTATTATTGAGTTCTTATAATTATTAGTGTGTTTGACTGGTCAATTGAATAGGATGGATTTAATCCAAGCCTCAATAACTCAAAAACAATACATCCTATAAATAATGTCACTTGGGCCTGAAGTGTTCCATCAGTGGAAATTTCAGGAATAAAAAGCTCTATGGCTCCAATAAATAGTCAAAATGTTACTTGAATACCTTTTTAAATAATGAGCCTAATATTTAACAAATCTATTGAACAAATTTGTACTGAGGGGTATAACAGAATTAACTTTACAGTTAAAGTGGTCCCTGGCTGCAAAAAGTTTGAGATCCCCTGGCCTAGAAGATGCAGAACGCATACATGGATGGAATGGTAAGCAGGAGGTTATTTCATATTACAAGGAGTGACTTTGTGGAACTGTCTGACTGTGAGAGAGTTCCAGAGTCAAGGTGATGCGAATGAAGGATAGATGCAAGCAAGACATAAGGAGATATTCAATGAGTGCAGAGGGATTGCTATGGAATGTGAAGGTCAAAAAGTTGTAAGCAACCCTTAAGACCATTAAGGACTCTATAAACGAGAAAGAGAACTTTGAACTGAATATGTTCTTTCACCGGGAGTCAGTTAAGCTTTTGGAGTACAGGTGTAATATGAACTCAGAGCTGGGTGTTGGTAAGAGGCTGAGCAGCTCTGGACAACCAGAAGCTTCTGGAAAGATCTGGAGCTGATATCTATTAGAAGGGAACTGATAACTGTCCTGATAACAGTGTTCAACACCAGTGTGAAGAGTGCACACAGCCATGATAATGGAACACCTAGCAAGTATGATGCCACTTTTACAGATATTTGATGAGTAGGTAATTAAACTCAAGTACAGAAACACATCTGATACTGAACTGCAGGCATGGCTGTTGAGCTCATGATGCCTACATGAAACTGTTTGGATCTTCCAATGCTACAGTCTCATTTATCCTTTAGGTCAGGGTTCTCAGCTCCAGTACCAGGAACACACTGCTCTGCACAGGTTCAAGTTTTTCCTCCTCTAACACACTTGATATACCACACAAAGGGTTTGATCATTAGCTAATGAGTGGGATCAGGTTTTTTTGGAGGAGGGGAAAAAAGTGAAACTGAGCAGGGTAGGTCTGGAGTTAAGAAGAGATCCTCAGAAGAGAACACTCCTTTCTGTTTTAGGATATACACACACAGTGAGCAAAGAGCACAAGACCTGTGTCCTCAAAAGTAATTTATAAAGGCAACTGTCAATGTGATTATGATAAATTATGAGAAATATGTAAGAGAATGTTTTCATGAATCCTACAGTGAAGTGTATTTTTGTAAATTACTCTGTATTATTTGTCCTTTTCCGAGGAACTAGACTTTGTATTTAGCTTACTGATGTCATTGTGTAGGTATGACGGCACAGGAATACCACAAAACCTGTAGGAAATGGTAGATAACTGGATATTATTGTTGCTCCAGTGTTAGGCAAGATGGATAAAACTACATAAAAACCATCATTCATAAGGCATCTCCTGTCTGCTTTGTCCTAAGAACTTTGTTACTGTTAGACTTTATTGTTAAATGTTAAAAAACTTATTGATGGAATTCAATAAGTGCCCTGAAGTTTCCATTTTAACGGTTGAACATAAACACTGGAATATTGCTTTAACTCTTTGCCAAGTGAAATGCTGGGTGTGTTATATACAGAAATACTGAGAGACTGAGGTACTGAGTGTTCTCTCAGCCTGCTCCCCCTCATCTATGTGGGTGGATATGTGCAGACAGACAGAGACGAGACCCCTCACCCTCCTCAGCCAAAAATAAAAAGACAAAGATCACAGAGAACAAAGATGGGGGGAAAAAATCATGTCATTTTAAGGCAAGCAGAAATGGAATGCAGAAAATATGAAAAATGAAAGCATAATTTTGTAGAAATAGTTGAACTTTAGTAACATTTTACTCTTAGATATTTTATTATGGATAATGGATGAAGACTGAAAAGCAACAGGACAAAAGAATTTTTACAGCTCTTAAATTAGCTTGCTGTCTCCCCCTAATGGCCAATTGTAGTAACTACAGGCAGCGTTAGGGTTTGTTAGGTTAGATATCTGTTACAGCCCTACGAGCTTATCTGGAAAGCGCTTTATTAGGCCACCCCCCTTTGCTCTCAGAACAGGTTCAGTTCTTTGTGGCATGGATTCTGTAGGGTGTTGGAAACATTCCTTTGGGATTCAGGTCCATATTGACATAATTGCTGCAGATATTCATGCTGTGCATCTCCTGCACTACCACATCCCAGAGGTGCTCTATTGGATTCAGATCTGGTGCCTGGGGAGGCCATTAAAGTACACTGAACTCAAAGTTCATGGAACCAGCTTGAGATGACCTGTGCTTTGTGATATGCGAATTATCATACTGGATGTAGCCATTATAAGAAGGGTAAATTGTGGCCATAAAGGGATGCACATGGTCAGCAACAGTAGTTATGTAGGCTGCAGGATTCAAATGACACTTGAGTGGTATTAAGGGGCCCAATGTGTAACAAAAAAACTCCCCACACCATCACACCACCACCAGCAGCCTGAAGTGTTGACACATGCCATGAAGAACTTAAGGCAGTTAAAACAGCTTTGGAATAACCACCAATAAGAGATTCAAAGTTTCAAATCAAAGCCTATCGGCGCAAATACATTATTCACAGTGGAGTTTTCAACTTGGCCCCCGTATTGTGTTCTAGTGTCAAAAGTAGAGCTCTAGATCATACCTCCACCTTAATGTGTGGGGTTTAGCTGACCATGACTGACCTGCTGGATGAAGGCCAGACTATGAATCAGAGGATATCTTTGGTTTACACACTGCACTGCAGAGCCAACTGGCTGTTCCTGTGAGAAACACATACTGTGTCCTCAATGCCAAACCTAATTTCTGACACCATACCAAATTATAAGGATGGTGCATTTCTGGACCTTTCTGGATGTTGCTTTGTTTTTCATCCCCCCCCCATAAGAAAGTAACCCTTTTCTTTTGATTTCAGAAATCAGTGCATAAATACACAAATATTCCATTTCAACCACTCATCCTTTTATTAGATGCAAAAAAAGAAATAAGAAATGGTTTTATGAAACTGTACAGTACAAAAACACAGACAACTGTCAAACTGTAAACCTTACAAAGATTGCATCACACACCTCTGTTCTAATGAGTAACAGAAGAAAGCACTGAAATCCTTCAATCGCACACTGGGTATCTTCATTCAGTGAGGTTTTCTGGTATTTATTTGTGGCCCATCTTTCTCAGCAGGCGTTGCTCCACCCGGACGACTGCACCGTGCAGCTCTGCATCTTTAACACCCAGCATGAAAGAGAAGAGTCCCAGCAACCACACATACATCCTGGGCAAAGTAGGCTCCAGCTCACCGAAATGTTCTCCACACAGACTGCACAGACACAATGACATATTTGAAATGATCACATTCATGTGCCTAAATGCCAAGACCATTTGTTAGCTTATTTATTCAACTGATCAATGTTGTTTAGTTATAATTACAGTTGGTACAACCCCTGGCAAGAATTATGGAATCACCACAGAGGATGTTCACCCAGCTTTTTTACGTTGTAGCAAAAAACAAAACAAAAACAAAAAAAAAACCCAAAACAGATACGACAAAACAATTTTTTGTTTAATGGCTGAACATTCTGGCTTTGTGAAACATACCTCAAACAAATTAAATTATTTTAATGAATTGCATTATCATCTTTCCGTAAAAGTGTAAAAGTCTAATCAATGTTGTAAAACATGCTTTTAACTAAGCAGAGAACCATGTCAACAGCACAGCACATTACTAATACCAGATTTCTGATATCAGGAAAACAGTCAACAGGTAGGAAGAATTTAAAACCATTCTACTGTGCACAGATGTTTTATAAATCACAGGAATGTGCAGGAAAAAAATTAACATCCACACTTACAGTGCTGTGAAAAAGTATTTATATATTTGCTTTCTTCTGTTTGTGTGTATATCTCACATTAAATAGTTTCAGAAATTAAAATAAAATCTAAGATAAAACAAAGGCAACCTGAGTAAACACAAAACACAGTTTTTAAATGATAATGTTATTTATTGAAGCAAAAACATTCTCCAATAGCAACTGGGCCTGCGTGAAAATGTATTTTCAGTAGTTACTAATTCCCCAAATCTATGAAACTGCATTCACAATGGGGTTCAGCTGGACTAGACGCAACCAGGCCTGATTACTGCAAACCCTGTTCAATCAAATCAACACTTAAATAGAACTTTTTCTACAGCATGAAGTTGGTTAAAAGGTCTTACCCAGTAACACACTATGCCAAAATTGAAAGAAATTCCAGAAATGATGAAGAAGAAGTTGATTGAAATACATCAGTCCGGGAAGGGTTACAAAGCTATTTCAAAGGCTCTGGGACTCCAAAGGACCACAGGGAGAGCCATTATCTCCAAATGGAAAAACTCGATACAATTCCTCCAAGAGCACAACAACTACTCATCCAGCAAGTCACAAAAGAGCCAAGCACAACATGAAAGGATCTACAGGCTCTTGAATCAACAAAGGTCACTGTTCATAACTCGCATCCATGGAAGAGTGGTGAGGTGAAAACCACTGCTAACCCAGGAGAACATTAAGGCTCGTCTGAATTTTGCCAACACACACAAGGTTTGATGATCCTCAAACCTTTTGGGAGAATGTTCTGTGGACTGGTGAGTCAAAAGTGGAACTGTTTGGAAGACGGAGGTCCAGTTACATCTGGCACAAACCAAACACAGAATTCAACAAAAAGAACATCATACCTATGGTAAAGCAGTGTGCTGGTGTGGGGATGCTTTGCTGCTTCAGGGCCTGGGCAACTTGCAATAATTGAGGGAAATATGAATTCTGCTCTCTAACAGAAAATCCTAAAGTAGAATGTCCGGTCTTCAGTCCGTAAGTTTAAACTCAGGCGCAACTGGATTACGCAGCAAGATAATGATCTGAAGCATAGGAGCAAGTACTAGTCCTTGATCTCCATTTATCGGAAGTGTTTGGTTGCAGTTATTGCTGCTAAAGGTGGCACAACCAGATTTTAGGTTTAAGGGGGCAATTAGTTTTTCACTTGGGTGACAGGTGCTGGATAAATTTTTCTGCTTCGATAAAAAAAAAAAAAAAACTGTATTGTGTTTACTCAGATTGCCTTTGTTTTATGTTGTATTTTGTTTGAAGATCTAAAACTATTTAGTATGAGATATACACAAAAACAGAAGAAATCAGGATGGGGCAAATACTTTTTCACAGCACTGTATGGTTCTTTTACTCATCTTTATAAATGAAGCCACAAGCATTGGCATTAAATTGTGCCTGCAGTCTCAAACAGCGCCATGTGAGTGGCATCAATTAGTAACAATTCTGACAGAAGGCAACACAACAACATAGACCACTTCCTCAAAACTATTCAGAAACCCCTTTCCCTATCATCAAGTGTCAAAGACTTAAGAGCTGTCAATGATTTTTCTAAATACACTTTTACAATTCAATGTGTGTTTTACCCTCGATTGCATGTCCTCAAGTCAGTGTGCCAATATTCAGAGTTGACAAGGTGCCAGATTTTTTTCTTTTTCATCATCAGATAGTCCAGGCATCCGTGGTGGAGACTGGGTCCATCAGCTCCATCCTCGTCTCCCCAGAGGAAGAGGAAGGTGGATGGGGTGGAAGCCTGCTGCTCTGGAGCTGAGCCAGAAAGAGCTTGGAAACTGCTCTGTAGCTGCTCAACCACACCTGTCAGAGAGAGAGAGAGAGACAGAGAGAGAGAGACAGAGAGAGAGAGAGAGAGAGAGAGAGAGAGCGAGAGAGAGAGAATATAAATGATTAATAATTGATCATTATAAAAGGACAGACAACTGGTGTGTAAAAATAATTCATTTTTAAACGGATGTGTAAATAAGACAAAAAGGTGATTTGCCCACCAGAAGGTTGATACTTTTAAAATTGTCTCTATAATCATTCACAAATTAACAGCAGGCCTACCCCAGATTCTGAACATAGTTGGTCACAGTGATCAATGGATACTAAATCGAATCACATCTAAAGAAAGTCTTGTGTTCGACTGTAGCAGCGATAAAGAAAAAGCTAACGTTTTTGCTACACTATATGGCCAAAAGTTTGGGACACCTGTCCATCACACTCGTATGTGGGCTCTCCCAAAACTGTTGCCACAAAGTTGGACACACACAACTGTCTTTCTACGCTGTAGCATTACAATTTCCCTTCACCTGAATTAAGGTGCTGAAACATGTTCCAGCATGACAATGCTCCTGTGCACAAAAAGAGTTCCATGAAGACATGGTTTGCCAAGGTTGGAGTGGAAAAACTCTACTGTCCTGCACAGAACCTTGAACTTAACCCCACTGAACACTTTTGGGATGAACTTGAACACTGACTGCACCCCAGGCCTCCTCACCCCAACATCAGTGCCTGATCTCACTAAAAGCTTTTGTAGCTGAATTAAATCCCCACAGCCACACTTCAAAATCTAATGGAAAGCCTTTCCAGAAGAGTGACGGTCATTATAATAGCAATAATATAATAGCAGTCATATACCTGACTACAAAATCCCTGACTTTGTGCAAGTGTACCTAGAAGAATTGATGCTGTTTTGAAGGCAAAGGGTGGTCACACCAAATATTGATTTGATGTAGATTTTTCTTCTGTTCTTTTCTTCTGTTCGCTCACTTTGCATTTTGTTAATTGATAAATATAAATTATTAACATGTCTATTTTTGAAAGTATTCTTATTTTACAGCATTTTTTCACACCTGCGTAAAACTTTTGCACAGTACTGTATATATTCAGGGAAAAATGCCGTGGAGAAGTCACTTGACAGATTTTTCACCTGCAGGCATTACACTCACAATTCATATCTTGAGTCTTAAAATATACATGAAACCAAGACATTTCTGAAAATCACTATGGCTGTTGGTAAGCAGGTGCAAACATTTCATACCAACCAGTGACCAAAGGACATGATAGGATTTCCCAAGGATTCCTCTGAAACCAGTAATTAAACCCAGACCAAACCATGGCTTTTTCCAATGCTGGCATTTGTTCCTACTGCACCACTGCACAATGATTTTCATGTTTGATGATTCTGTAAGCACAAAAGGATGCGATGGAGCTTATGCACTTACGTCTCCGTTTTAGTACGACGGTTTTATGTTTCAAAGATGGAATTATGGGCTTCTTAGATTTCCACTGTTTCCTGAGGGGGTAGAGTGAAATAAGAATTGAATTAAATGTTTAAATAGCAGGTCAGACTGCATACTCAATAAACAAGGTTTTATCAGAAAAAGCTTCTCACATGGCTATAGCCTGCTTTTCTTTTTTCCTGGCTCGTTCCAGTGCAGGCTGTACAATCATAAACCATTTTCTCAGACTAAACATCTTTCTACCTGCAACAGAGGGGCTGTTATGCGATATGAGACAAACAGCAAAAGTTACAGTGAAATAGAAGAGCAATAAAAGGCCTGATTATTTCTTTCTAATAAAAAACATTATCTCCTATCTGTTTCCTTTCCCCAACATGAGATCACAATTGTCTACTTCGCTTGGTCGTTTTCTTGTTCTTGCCGTGGTCCATTTCATTTCCTTTTTCATCTGCTTTCTTGGCCAACTTCCTTGAAAAATAATAGAAGAGAAACAGACATATAACATAACAGAGTCTCTTGTATCATCAAAACTAAGTGCAAAACCTATACAATAAGTTATAATTAATTAATTAATTAATTAATTAATTAATTAATTAATTAATTAATTAATAAATAAGGACTGCATCACACTGTCTCGAGTCAGAGACTAGAGTGCTGGAGTATCTGATTCTAGGCCAGAGACATCTATGGCTTTGAAAAATATGTACTGAGGTATGAAAACTGGATATAATTCAGTACAGTGAGAGTCATGGAGCTCAAAGCTGTTATATAACTCTACCACTAGTACAACATGCCATCATCTCTCCCTTAAACACAAACTATCAGGCAAAACTAAAGGTGTGCTAGAACACCAGCAAAGATAATATACACATTTTTTTAAACCATTACCTTACTGATTCTCAACAAATATCAAAATGCTGATGCATTCATTAGTTTCATGAAGGATGCTCACCACTCCACATTATCGTCCAGCCTGAACAGAAGCTTCATGCTCACAACAATGAGCGCTGCAGCCTGAAGATCATAGCATGGAAGTGTGGGCTTTCTCCCAGTAGGGTCAAAGGTCAGAAAGGAGTCGTTCCCCATAGATGTTTTCAGTATTAGTTCACAAACAAATGCATGAAGTTTGTCTGAAAGAAAAACAGTTGAAGAGAAAATGAACGCTAATGAAAGATTCACTGAGCTGACCCTTATTAGCTTTTCTTCACTGCTTCATGCAAACTCACCAGGTAGGTTAGCATCCATTAAATAGCGTAGACTGAGCAGAGCTGGGTGAAGGAGGCAGTCCTGAGACACAGGAGGGAAAGCAGGCAGCTCTATCAGTGCCGCCAGTGTCACTGCCTCCCTGTGTACCTTACTGTAAGAGGGGATAGACTGGAGAGCACCAACATATGTTTATAGACACTACGAGCAATAGTCTGAATACACGTTCCACTGTGACACAATCAGTAAAGTTTGCTTGCTCACCTCAACTCCAAAGATCATGGCATCCTTGCCAAAGAACCTCATCTCTTCAGGAAAAAGTGCATGAACATTAACATAAGGGATGTGACCCTTAGACACCAACCTGCAAGAGAAATACCATACTAATTTAAGTACAGTAAAAAGCTTGGGTATGAAAAATTATGATACATTTTGACCAAATCCATTCAGCACATATGAATCTATCATGATCATAAATCGTCATTTTAATGTCATATAGAGAAGCTATCAGCTGTTTTTTTTTTTTTCAAGCAAAAACAAAGCCATTTCTGAAGCAGCTAATTTTCGTAAGTTCACCTTCAGAACATAATGCTAAAGACATTTTCAAGAGAATGGTCATAGCAACAATGGTAAAAGTGAAGCAATCGATTTTCTTAGTCTAACATGGCTGTGACAAAATTACTGAGGGAAAGACTGGCTAACAAATGATTAAGGTTGTCAATAATGAAGACAACAAAATGGAAAATCCAGAATTAAATAGATGTCAAAGAATGTTTTCTTTTAACAACTAATTGGTAAATGATCATAAAATAAGAATTTTGCTCATGATGAGTTTGACATATTAAAATTATAGTCTGCACTATTACAGTTTTTTGGGGGAAATTTTTTGGCAGGATGAAAAATAAAACACATTGATGCTTTTGACACTGCAAACCAGACCATTTTGTTTGCTTTTGTTCCTCTAATATTTTCATTGATACTGGATATAAGGAGTTTAACAATACTTTTGTGCCTACAGTGGGGGGAAAAAAGTATTTGATCCCCTGCTGATTTTGTACGTTAGCCCACTGACAAAGAAATGATCAGTCCCACTCCTTTCCTCTTTGCAGATCCTCTCCAAGTTATTAAGGTCATTTTCAATGCCCTGGCTGAGGGAAGGAGGTTCTCACCCAAGATTTGACGGTACATGGCCCCGTCCATAGTCCCTTGATGCGGTGCAGTTGTCCTGTCCCCTTAGCAGAAAAACACCCACAAAGCATAATGTTTCCACCTCCATGTTTGACGGTGGGGATGGTGTTATGACTTGGGGTCATAGGCAGCATTCCCCCTCCTCCAAACACGGCGAGTTGAGTTGATGCCAAAGAGATCTGACTACACCTGACCAACACTTTCACCCAGTTCTCCTCTGAATCATTCAGGCAAACTTCAGACGGGCCTGTACATGTGCTTTCTTGAGCAGGGGGACCTTGCGGGCGCACGGCGTAGTGTGTTACCAATTGTTTTCTTGGTGACTATGGTCCCAGCTGCCTTGAGATCATTAACAAGATCCTCCCGTGTAGTTCTGGGCTGATTCCTCACCGTTCTCATGATCATTGAAACTCCACGAGGTGAGATCTTGCATGGAGCCCCAGACCGAGGGAGACTGACAGTTTCTTCCATTTGCGAATAATCGCACCAACTGTTGTCACCTTCTCACCAAGCTGCTTGGCGATGGTCTTGTAGCCCATTCCAGTCTTGTGTAGGTCTACAATCTTGTCCCTGACATCCTTGGACAGCTCTTTGGTCTTGGCCATGGTGGAGAGTTTGGAATCTGATTGATTGCTTCTGTGGACAGGTGTCTTTTATACAGGTAACAAGCTGAGATTAGGAGCACTCCCTTTAAGAGAGTGCTCCTAATCTCAGCTCATTACCTGTGTAAAAGACACCTGGGAGCCAGAAATCTTGCTGATTGATAGGGGATCAAATACTTATTTCCCTCATTAAAATGCAAATCAATTTACAACTTTTTTGAAATGCGTTTTTCTGGATTTTTTTTTTTTTGTTATTCTGTCTCTCACTGTTAAAATACACCTACCATTAAAATTATAGACTGATCATTTCTTTGTCAGTGGGAAAACGTACAAAATCAGCAGGGGATCAAATACTTTTTACCCCCCACTGTATCGTATTGTTTAATTCAATACAATGCTCTCGATTAAATTTTTTATCGAACAATACATTCAACAGATGTCAGTGAGCCAACATCATAAAATGGGTTATAACACATAAACGCTTATATAATGCAAGGTGCAATAAAATTTTTAACTTAACCAAGCTCACACACCCTTCTTCGAAAAAGTAGTTTTCTCTTTATCTCAAATCAGGAGAAGCTACAGATCACCATGGTGAATGGGAAGTTAATGGCTGCAGTTATGAGACCACAACGGAGTGAAGAACACTGGATTCAAAAACACAGAGCTACAGAGAGCTGCCTGACTTCAGACACACTCAGTTGAGATACCAACACACCAGCACGGCTGCCAGAGTCTGTGTGTTTTTATGGGAAAATGGACTAGTTTTGAGACAAGGTTGCAGGTGAAAAAATTAAGTCAGTTAAGACTGAAGAAAGAAGAAAAAAAAATGCATCTCCCTTTGCCAGTGCCTGAACTTCATGGGATACTCAAGTCTTTTGTGTGATTTTTTGAGATGATGTTGGGGTGAAATTTCTGCTAATACCTGGCAACCCTGTACACCCCAGAAAGCTTGGCCAGAGAGCTAATGTTGATTTTGTCATGTTCATTCACAGCTTTTGTTACATTATATGGGGCTACGTGTCTGAATGAATCATGTAAACACTGTTTTAATCAATTCAAAATGGAATCCTAAGGCACATATTCAGGCAATGCTTATTTTGCTGTATCGTACTGAGACACTACTTTATGGTATCAAATTTAAATTTTGTGTACTGTTACAGCCCAACCAGACGGGTAGACAATTAAAATAAAAAAAGTTGTTGAAAGTTCCGGTACTTTGTGCAGTGGAAAAAAAGATCCAAGTATTCCTCTTATTCACCTGAGCAAGTCCGCCAGGGTGATGGCTTCCCGGACCCAAAGCAGAGCCAGGTGGCAGAAAGCTAGTGTTCGGGGCATGCTCATCAGGTTCTTCCTTTTTTTCCATCCGAAGTAGTATTCAGCATCCACAGAGCCCGAACACACTGAAGATCTCCCATCACTGGAGTATCCTGCAAACATTGAAGATCATAAGCAAAATGGTCTAACAAGATAAGCATGCTGATGTAAAAAGAACCTACAAAGATACCAGAGACTCTGCTGGCTCCCTTCGCCGAGGCAGTCTCAGTGTGACATGAGGCTTCACTGACAGTGACGGATGACTCGACCTCACTGTCACTGGTCAAGTCCTGAGTCGTGAACATGTGCATGCAAGAGAGAGTGATACGAGAGAGTTTTACTTTTTAATTGGAGCCTCAGAAGACAAACATTTTTTGGGTGGTTTGTTTAGCCAACAGTCAAAACACTCAAAAATTGGTACCACCACTGGAGACTATTTCTTCTGTAAAATTTGCTACAATGGTTATTCATACTTTCCTCATATGGTGAGCTTGACTTTTACAATGGTAAGTTAAAGGAAAAATCAAGCCTGAACAACTTGCAAACTGATAATTGATTGTAAACCTTATATTTAACATTTGACCTTCAAGATGTATTTTATAATGAAATTCTGAGTTGCCTTTTTTGGTTTAACCCTCTTTCTAAACCTATTGTGGACGTTCTACCCAAGATCAACTACACAAATACAAATGCAAAACTTGGGTGGTTTCTAACTCACCATTGAACTTCTGATACTGTCCACTGGGTTTCTTGTGTATGCCTGCCTGGTCTTCTGCATGTATCGCTTCCAGAAAATCCATAACACATCTGTCTATGAGAAACACTTCATTTAAATGACATAGGGAATTTCTACTCTTCCATCATCTAAATTATTCGCATTGCTTTACTGACCTTAAACTGAGGGCAGACACCCAGATCGACCAAAGATTCAGCCTGAAGTTTAAGGATCAACTGAAAGCCTTCGCATACCAACCAGTCTCGTGCACCTTCTAAAACACAAATAAACATGAGTGGACATAGCCTATACATCACAACTTCCGAAATGAACCGTCACTTCAGGAATTATAGCTATACAGTGGGGGGGGGGGGGGGGAGTATCTGATTCCCTGCTGATTTTGTATGTTTGCCCACTGACAATGAAATGATCAGTCTATAATTTTAATGGTAGGTGTATTTTAACAGTGAGAGACAGAATAACAACAAAAAAAATCCAGAAAAACGCATTTCAAAAAAGTTATAAATTGATTTGCATTTTAATGAGTGAAATAATTTTTTTGTTCCCCTATCAATCAGCAAGATTTCTGGCTCCCAAGTGTCTTTTACACAGGTAATGAGCTGAGATTAGGAGCACTCTCTTAAAGGGGGTGCTCCTAATCTCAGCTTGTTACCCGTATAAAAGATACCTGTCCACAGAAGCAATCAATCAGATTCCAAACTCTCCACCATGGCCAAGACCAAAGAGCTGTCCAAGGATGTCAGGGACAAGACTGTAGACCTACATAAGGCTGGAATGGGCTACAAGACCATCGCCAAGCAGCTTGGTGAGAAGGTGACAACAGTTGGTGCGATTATTCACAAATGGAAGAAACACAAAATAACTCTCAGTCTCCCTCAGTCTGGGGCTCCATGCAAGATCTCACCTCGTGGAGTTTCAGTGATCATGAGTAAGGTGAGGAATCAGCCCAGAACTACACGGGGGGGGATCTTGTTAATGATCAAGGCAGCTGGGACCATAGTCACCAAGAAAACAATTGGTAACACACTACGCTGTGAAGGACTGAAATCCTGCAGCGCCCACAAGGTCCCCTGCTCAGGAAAGCACATGTACAGGCCCGTCTGAAGTTTGCCTGAATGATTCAGAGGAGAACTGGGTGAAAGTGTTGTGGTCAGATGAGACCAAAATGGAGCTCTTTGGCATCAACTCAGCTCGCCGTGTTTGGAGGAGGAGGAATGCTGCCTATGACCCCAAGAACACCATCACCACTGTCAAACATGGAGGTGGAAACATTATGCTGAGGGTGTGTTTCTGCTAAGGGGACAGGACAACTGCACCGCATCAAAGGGACAATGGACGGGGCCATGTACTGTCAAATCTTGGGTGAGAACCTCCTTCCCTCAGCCAGGGCATTAAAAATGGGTCGTGGATGGGTATTCCAGCATGACAATGACCCAAAACACACAGCCAAGGCAACAAAGGAGTGGCTCAAGAAAAGGCACATTAAGGTCCTGGAGTGGCCTAGCCAGTCTCCAGACCTTAATCCCATAGAAAATCTGTGGAGGGAGCTGAAGGTTCGAGTTGCCAAACGTCAGCCTCGAGACCTTAATGACTTGGAGAGGATCTTCAAAGAGGAGTGGGACAAAATCCCTCCTGAGACGTGTGCAAACCTGGGGGCCAACTATAAGAAACATCTGACCTCTGTGATTGCCAACAAGGGTTTTGCCACCAAGTACTAAGTCGAAGGGGTCAAATACTTATTTCACTCATTAAAATGTAAATCAATTTATAACTTTTTTGAAATGCATTTTTCTGGATTTTTTGTTGTTATTCTGTCTCTCACTGTTAAAATACACCTACCATTAAAATTATAGACGGATCATTTCTGTCAGTGGGCAAACGTACAAAATCAGCAGGGGATCGAATACTTTTCCCCCCACTGTATTACATCGCTAACCATGGTTCCATCCAAGCTTATCTTTAAGACAAAACTAATTTAACTTATGCGGAAAATTGGAATATTGCATAAAACATTTGCGAATAAAGCATCCTTTCCATTCCCATGTGTTCAAGAGAAGAAAATCATCACTTCTGGGGAAATTGGCACAAAGTATCAATACAAATGGAAGTTATGAAATCAGGGAAGCCACTGTGGCTCCTTTTTCTAATACAATACATTACTTACGCTTCAGAGTGCACAGACGAAACACTATCACAAACCTCAGACTATCTTGTGATCTGAGGTGGATGCCTGATATTTGGGAGTGGAATCATGTGAGACAGCTCTGGGAGGTAATTATACCAAAACGTCTTTATGACAGACTTTGGCTCAGGCATTTCAGAATGACAAAAACTACATTTATGATGCTGTGCAACGAGACTGGTCTGCTGGTTGACCTTTTTGATGTACTTCGAGGAATTTCTTCCATGGTGGTTTAAGTGCATGTCTTCTTATTGAATATAAAAAAAAAAAGTATCCACCTTAATTGAGCACATAAAGTTGTTAATGTGCATTTTGGAGATTTTATTCGCATCTGGTGTTTCCATCCAGCGTTTTTTTTTTTTTTTTTTTTTAATGCAATATCAAAAATTCACATAAAAATACATGGATTGAAACATGACTATTGTACTGGACATCTGACCCAGAACCTAGACTAACCTTTTACATCCCGCTTCCGTTTGCCTGATGATAAAGAGGAGATCCTGCTGTTGAAGGGCAATGTGTTCAGATCCTCAACTTCTTTCATTCTCTGTGAATTGGGAACAATCAGATTAATGTTGAACTCAAGAAGATACAGACATTGCCCTAATTGTTCTCTGTGTAAGTTCCCTATACAGATTTTAGTAGTTCTAGTCTTGGGGGCCCCCCCATGTTCATTTTTGTATTTTCCCTGTTATACCCAACTCATAAGGACTTAAAGCTCATAAAGCTCATAAAGGACTTTATTAACAGCCTGATAATTTGATTTAGAAGACGTCAGGGATTTACTGCAGTAATGAATGTAGTGACTAGGGCTGCTGCCTTCAATATGGAAAAATAAGGGACATGAGGTAAAAGGAACTCCGTGATTCCACACTGTGTCTCAGACATGGTTATCACCTGCTGCCTGTTTCTGGTCAGACAGTCCACCATGGGTGACTGAAAAAGCTCTACGTCAAACTTTTATGGCATTTGGTAGATGCCCTTAACCAGAGTGACTTACATTTCTCTCATTTACTGTATAAAACTGAGCGGTTGAGGGTTAAGGGCCTTGCTCAAGGGCCCAGCAGTGGCAGCTTGGCGATGCTGAGATTTGAACTCACGACCTTCTGATCAGACCTGTACCTCAACAACATCTTGAGGTTGACGTGCAAACTTGTGTTGGAAAACATTTAAAAATTATATTTTTATTTTAAACGTGCCACTGAGTCTCCGTAACCAGGGCATCGATGTGCAATCTCACACAGAGCGTTTCCCATTCTCTGCCCCACAGCACAGATTTTGAGCTTTTCAACTATTTCTTATTCTGACCACTGTGAAAACCTGGAGTATGTATGCAACAATGTGCACAAAAATAAGGGCTCAATCACGTCCCTTACTGACACATTAAGGGAAGCAGCGTTATATTTTTCAGCACGATCCTGTATTATAAAGGATGAGTGGCAACGCTAAAAGAGACTGTAAAACTGCAGTATAGTCCACCTAGTTTTCTGAGAAACAGGACCTCAGGACTTATTGGATAGAGACTACATGAACGGCACCTTTACCACTAACCATAACATGTTACGTGTGTCTGAGATCCCCCATTCTGATGCTTGATGTGAACTGAAGCTCATTCTCTGTATCTACATGATTTTATGCATTGCACTGCTGACACAAGATTGACTGATTAGATAACTGCATTATTTGTGCCGCTGTACCTAATAACAGGACGGTGTGTTTGTGAAACTTGTAGAATTGACTGATGAGGGTATTTTTTAATGCTTGAAACAATATTCAGACAATATCATAACAATGAGAAACAAAAAACAGAGGGAAAAGAAGGGGGGGGGGGGGGAATTAAATACAAAATAAATTGGGAATATTGACAAGTTTGGGGGGGGGGGGGTTCCTAAAGTCACTAAAAACTGGAAAAGAAATAATGTTTTTAACGCTATTTTGTGTTCTTAGACTATTTTAGCTGCAAGAGATTGCTCAAAATCTTTTATAAAAACAAAAAAAGAGGTCTAGAGTTGAAATATTTGGATATTTGAATGTGCAACCGAATCAGATTTATAACATCAAAATGTCCTTTTTATTTATTTATTTTTTATTTAAATTGAGCGTTATGTCGTATCTTCAGTCATTTACGGTGCAACCAACTGGCTTCAGTCTTTAATGATGAGTCTACAACAGTGTGTTACTTGATTTAAATGGGCACTGAGTCCAGGCACAATGCAGTTTTAACGACAAAATTGGTGTCTGTTTGCTAGAAAGTGATGAAAACGCTCTCACCTCAATTACATTATGGCAGTTTTTACAGAAAAACTGCCCTCCGTCTGAAACACCCCAACACACTGAGCCACACTGTCCACATGGTTCACTGTAGCCGTCCTAAAAACACAAAACAAATAAACAAAACAAACACAGGTTCAGTTTTGGAAACAATTTGCTCATCTTTTAACAGGTTTATTATTGTATTTAGCTTTAACTTTAACGGTTAGCTAGCTGGTCTTGCAGTCTTGTAACGTGTTTTATTTTTTTCCCCACACACAAAAAAGTTTTCACATCGCCAACACTCACTGTTATCTCTTCGTCCATCTTCAGAACACTTCAGTGACACTTCTACGAAGTCACCAATTTATCAAACAAAATTTCAAACTCCCTGCAAAGTTCATCACCACACACACACACACGAAGGGAAAATCCAAAATGGCGTCCTCACGCTACAAAAATAACAACACTTCAAAATAAGAGCGCGAGGCTCACTCCCAAATGTAAAGTGCACTAGCTTTTGGGTATACTCAAACCGCATGTGAATATAAACTGAGTGTACCTCAGCTTGGTCCCACTTGCAGATCATCTATCGAAAATATGTAGCCGTTTGGGATGGAAACCCTTCAAAATAGACTACTCGTCTAGTCTTTGGGATTTTGGCAGCATACAACTTCAGCCATTATAGGTTAATAATCTATTAAGTCTGTACTCCACATGGAACAAATGTTGAATGGATGTTTAGACTCTCTCCAATAGCAACCTTTGGATAAACAAAGTCAAGGACATTTCACACCAGAGGCATAACATGGCCTGGGCATTAGGGCCTGTAGCACGGAAGATTTTTTCTTTAGCCCCGAATAATTCTCCGCTTGGAGTGGTTCGCCACTACATAACTGAACGTCAGTAAACGAAGATAGCAATAATGTCATTTTATATCTTCAGTGAACGGAGGTGATACCAATCGGACAGGGTTTACAGGAAAATACGTGGAAATACTCGTGTCTTATTGGCTGACAGTCTCACTTCTACCAAACGCTAGCTCACAGTCAGTGTGAGGGAAACATTGATAAACGCCGATTTTATTACTTTTCTTTAACCAGTAAAGTATAAAAATAAAATAAAAGAACAAATAAATAAAAGTTAAAAATGAATAAAAATACATTTAAAAATAAATACAGAACACAATAAATGAAGGAAAAAAGTAAAACAATAATAAAATTTAGGATTAAATTTAATTTAAAAAATGATTATATTTGTTTTATCAAGTCATTTATTTATTTATTTTCCTATGATCACATTTATTTATTTGTTTGTTTGTTTGTTTATTAAATTTATTTATTTATAATTTCTGCAGCTTTGGTCCTCCGTAGTAAAGGGGTTAAGACTGAAACACTAACATCCTCTCATGCTGAGCAGGAAAACAAGGTGTGTAAATGTCTATATGAGTTCCGGTTTACGTGAACATGATATAAGCAGAGAATAAGGACAGATAACGTACTTTGCATGGCACTGTACAGGCTAAACCCATACAGTGATAGCTTATTTCCCCTTGGCTAGTGACACCAAACTAGCCTAGTTAGAAAAGTTTTATATTTTATCGGTCTGGTAGTCCTACAAACAGTGACAACACCCAAGGCAAGTTTTATGATAAATCCAACTTTTCGGATCATGTCATACAGTACTGTGCAAAAGTTTTAGGCACCCTATTTTTTTTTTTTTAGTACAAACTTTGTTATAGATTTTTTATTTTATGACTTCTACATTATCAAGTCAGTACAAAAAACATTTTAGATTCACAAACATTAGTTTTCTAGCACAAAACTAACACAAATTGTACCAGAGACTACTATTTTTATTTTATTTTTATTTTTTTGTCACACCATATATTGACTTTGTTTCATTTACTACTGTTTACTGCTCTTTTTTTTTTTTTTTTACTATAATTTTTTTAATATAGAAACATTTAATTTCATTATTTTGAAGGCAACTTTGCTCTACAGCATTTCTTTTCATGTGCCTAAAACTTTTGCACAGTACTGTACGTTGACAGCTAAGTTACCACAGCTTCCATAAAACAAAACTCTAGGCTATTAGCTGAGCTGAAAAGAGTGCAAGAAAAAAATACATGGAAACAGTCTATTAGAAGTATGTTTTCAAACGTTTTTTGATGGAGAAGAATCTGGGCTCAGCCCAGGATGATTAACAGTCCAACTAATGACCCTGTTTCACACACTCCATAGCATATATTCTATCAAATCCTTTCTGGATATCGATACCATCATCCATCCATTTTCTGTACCACTTATCCTACACAGGGTCACAGGGAGCCTGGAGCCTATCCGAGGGAACTTGGGACACAAGGCAGGGGACACCCTGGATGGGGTACCAACCCATCGCAGGGCACAATTACACACACATTCACACACTACGGATGATTTAGAGATGCCAATCAGCCCACAACACATGTCTTTGGACTGGGGGAGGAAACCGGAGTACCTGGAGGAAACCCCCGAAGCACGGGGAGAACATTCATGCTCCGCGCACACAGACGGAGTTGGGATTCAACCCCGGAGATGCAAGGCAAACATGCTAACCATTAAGCCACTGTGCCCTTGGATATCGATACCAGTTGTTCCTATTGTAAATCACATATTCTGTGATTAACACAGAATATGAATACAAATCCAAGTGGATTCGAACTGTATTTAGAAAATGCATGAAAACTAAGAAAATGTATGTATATTTTATGTATGTACATAGATTGTTATTACAATAATAATAATAATAATAATAATAATAATAATAATAATAATAACAATAATAAATATAAATCTACTACTACTACTAATAATAATAAATAATAATAATTGCAATGCTTTCCACCAGGTAATTACAGGAAATTACAACCCAGAATGATCAAAGTTATTATATTTTGTTACTGAGTTCTCACTAGTGTTGTTTTACAGGTCATTTGAACTGACTAGGTTTAATCACAAACCACGTAGGCCTATAAATTAAGTCAATTTGGTTTATACTTCTGCGTTAATGCGTATTTGCCTCTTAGCATGGTGATGCAGAGATGGGTATGAAGAGGAAACGCTGCACAAAGAGATCCTGCTCGTGCGCAATCCTTCCACGAGCTATCAATTGCGCGCTGTGCAGGGCGCTGATTGGTTGGCGAAGAGGCGTGTCCGGTTGTGTACCCGGAAACGGTTTGATGAGAGGTTGTGACATTTCTACCGTGGTGTGTTTAATCAAAGTCTATTAATATTGTTTAATTCGGAGTAATACTTTTTAAAATATATCGGAAGTGTAAACAATAAAATGCTAAAACATTTAAGTGTAAACAATTAATGTGCTTAATGTCTTCTGAAGTTCGGGATTAATATATGGCGCAATAAATAGCCCGAAAATTGCAGTACACATGAGATTAATATTGAAATATTTGGATTACGTTCATAAAATAATACATTTAAAAAAAAAATCTGTGCTGAGGGTTTCAGTGGAATTTATTGTACAATGAAAAGGGTCACTGAGAACCTGCCCTATATAGCCATGAAAACAAACTGCTAGGCGCACGCATTCCGGTAGAGGGCGCACTTGGGCAGCCCTATTTTGACAGCTTCAAAGCTGCCGTTCTTTTTGACCATTTCACATTAATTGAAACTATAAACAAATAAAGGGTCAAAGAAGTGAATCTGAACCTCACACACAAAACAGTACAACAAAACAGCAAGTGAAATCTTCACATGACTCCTGTTCCTTTTCACACAGTATCTAAATTCTAAGTTGTTGAATGTTGAACACCTACAGTGTTTGTATGAGTCCCGCTGGGCTGAAGACTGACTACTGTAAGACTGAATTAATTACTGCAGTTGTTAATTCAAACCTGGAGTTCTTTTGCTTTGCATAATAGATCTTTTCTGTGACCACAGATCAGCATGATCTCCTTTGTATAATGTGTGTGTGGGGGCGGCTGCTCAAGTGGGTTTATGTGGGAGTGTAAGAGAGCGTTATGACATGAGGACATGCAGCTCCATGGAAACAGAAACAAATGGAGAGACTTCAGAGTGGGAGCTGCTCACTATTTCACATGCAACTGTTTCGTCTACCTTTACAGTTTACCATGGAATCATGCTTACTTGGGCAATTTCTATAGGTTTGTGATTGGTCTGGTTCTCGTATGTCCACTCTGCATGAATTCATGATCTGAGGGAACTACATACACAGTTTTTATTGATGTGATTTATTTTTCTTTCCCAAAATAGCTGTGTGATCTGTATGATTTCTCTTGCAATTGTCTAAATGTGACTCTGTGTGTGTGTGTGTGTGTGTGTGTGTGTGTGTGTGTGTGTGTGTGTGTGTGTGTGTGTGCGTGTTTTCTCTCAGGGCTAAACCACCTTGCCTAACCTGTTTGATGAGAGCTGCCTCTCTCCCATGTGTTCCAATCTCCCAGGCAAACTCCAATGTTCTTTATGCAAAGCACAGCAATAGAGTCTATGGAAAGCAGGAACAGTTGGTAACTGCTGGCATGGACATTACTACTGCATTCCTCCTACTGTAGCTCAATATTTCACTCTTGCTCTAGTCTGGCACGTTTCGCCTCTCTTTTTGCCCTCCACAGATGGAGTAGACCGGGGAGGGAGGTGTAGGAGGCAGTGGGTGCATTTTGGTAAGGTTGTGCAGTATGAGTGTCACACTGTATGAAGAGGAAGATAGAAAATAATCCCGAATCCAGTTTGCAAAGTCTTCAGCTGTTATAAATATTGCATTCCCTCACTGCATCAACTCCGCTTCCCGCTGCTTGATTATTCATGTAATCAAAGCTTTAAAAAAAAAAGTCAAACCCATTAAACTAGCCGTTAAAGATTGATTACTTTTACTCCTCTCTTATTCTGTCATTTTTGTAAATAGAGTGTGCCTTGGTGGACTGGTGGGACAGGTCTCAGGTGTGAGGTAATGTGGGAACATGAGTCATTCTTTAGTTCAGTAAGGTTAGGGGAATACCCAGGAGAAAAGGCAAAAGTATGCTCCAGAAACCTTTGAGCTGAATGAAATTATAGCAGATCCTTGAGAAAATTGTACAACCTAATCTCATGGGCTAACCATAGCCATAACCATCCCTTTTTTTTTCTTTCTTTTTTTTTTTTTTACAGCAAAAGCACAGCATTTCTTTCCAGTATTTTAAAGCAAGGCTCTGTATGTGCTGTTTCGACATAGAGAGGCTGTGAATCTGCTCGCCTCTTTGCATTCTGCTCTCATATGGTAAATCCTATTGTTGCCCACGATGCTTTGCGTGGTGCTGGGCACCATGGCAACCACACAGCACCACGGCAGCCTTGACGAAGGCTACAGCAGGGATTGGTAGGTGGGGTGTGTTCATGAGGGCTGGTGGTAGGCTACATGCATAATCAAAGATGAGAGCAGAGAGTAGCATGTGCAATCCTCAAGTCAAAGAAGCTCAGAGAACTGCCAGAATTAGACCCTGAATGTAGAAGCTTTGTGTTAACGGAGTAGGACAGATGGCCAGTTTTTCCTGGAAATCCTAGAGATGTTCTGTGCTGTGACTTTAGGAGTCCAGTGCTGTATACATAAGCTGAAACATGTTCAATCCTTGCCAGTCAATCGCATTCAAATGTTACTTTTCCCGAATCAACTTATATATATATATATATATATATATAGATAGCCATTATTCCATTATATACCAGTAGAGTCATTTCTTAATAAATAGTTCACATATGGATAAGTATACACAGGTCTCTACTTATAACACTCAGGTCTGTAACAGTCCAAAAAGCAATGCTTGAAATGTGCTAGTTCCTTATGAGTCCCTGCGCCTGAGCCAAATTAAGAATGTAGGGCTAATGCTCATATGCACAATTATTCACGATACATTGTACAAGCAAAGCTTCTGTCACTTCATAATACTTCATTCACCTTATTATACTGCTTTCACTTGGTATGACGCCTCCCTTGTTGGTTTTCCTTTTTAATGGATACTAATCTGTGGGTGAGGCCACAATGCCAGCGACACACATGCAACACACAGTTTAGGCTGTCCTCTATTATTCTGGAACAAATGACCTCATTGCTATCATCACTCAGTGAGACTCCAGGCTTGCTCGCTAAGGCCTCTAAGTATAGAAGCTAAGACCTTTGCTCCTATTCCCTGTGTAGTGCACAGAAAAATAGATGGGCTTTTGTTCAAAATACTGCAGGAAGCCAATGCTAATGCATCAGCATTGCAATATATTGGCATACAGTAAACATATTTGGAATTTCAGTGCCAAGATATTACATACAGCATATTGCTCACTTAATTCTAGATGAGGAAATCTTTTTATATGTATTTTCCTTACATTTCCTTACAAACCAGGTTTTAGGAGGTAGAGAGGCCTGTTTTTTTTTTTCTCATAGGTGTCAACAATTCACAGAAGTAAAAAAGTACTTCAATAATTTAATTCAAAAAGTGGAACTTTCATATATTCTAGATTCATTACATATAAAGTGAAATATTGCAAGCATGTTTTTTTTGTTTTAATCTTGATGATTACAGCTTACAGCTAATGCAAATCAAAAATCCAGTATCTCAAAATATTAGAGTAAAGAAATTATAATACAGAAATGATGATGTTCTCAAAAGTATGTTAATTTATGCACTCAATACTTGGTCGGGGCTCCTGCATCAATGCGGCGTGGCATGGAGGCAATCAGCCTGTGGCACTGCTGAGGTGTTATGGAAGCCCAGGTCACTTTGATAGCAGCCTTCAGCTCATCTGTATTGTTGGCTCTGGTGTCTATCATCTTTCTCTTGACAAAATTCCGATCTTTCTGAAGTTCTAACTACAACAGGAAGTTCTCAGTATTCCTTGTTGGTCAGTTTCGATATATTTTCTCATTATTTAATGGTAAAGGTGAAATAAGTGAAACCGATTAACATACATTTTTGATCACATGTTAACAGTTGACTTGCCTGAAACATGTTACAGTTTTAAAACTAAATCATTTCGCTATAACAAGGGGTGGAAAAACAGGTACTGGTAAATTTTGCATAAGTGAAAGTATATATAATGTATTACAAAGTCTTACTCAGTTAATAGTGGAAGTATCCAGACAAAAATGTATTCAAGTGAACATTAAAATGCTGCCATGTTTAAATGTACTCAAGTACTAAATAGTAAAACTTTTTTTTCTTTTTTTACTGATGAAAATATGTCACTCTCATTTTTTCATGTGAAAAGTAACTTTTATTACTTATCTAAAACTATTAGTGGATATTTTGCCTGAAAACATCATTCAGTCGCTGCACATTTGGTTATCATATGCATGACTAATGCTACATCATCTGATAATGAATTAATCAGAGCCAGAGCCAATTTATATTATAGCTACTGGAATCAATCTAACCTGGCATTAGCAAAGAAAACAGGCCACCATAGTTAAATATAGTAAGTTAATGTTAGCAAATTAGCAACTTACCTCAACATGCTTTTTAAAATTAGATGGAGTTCATTCCTTGTAGGAGGACAAAGGAGATGCCTCATTTTATACAGTCATCCGAAAAAATATGTACACCCCATGGAAATTGTTGGCTTGTTTGACATATTTGGACAAGCAAACATTTGATCATTTTTGAAACAGTGCCTATTTATGAAGTTAATATACTTGAACAAAACCACAAAGAAAATTAGCTTTTTCAATCAGTTATTCAACAGAAATATCAATAGATGTGATATTCTTCTGTGGAAAAAGTAAGTACACCCTTGGCCTCAGAAGCTAGTATTGCCCCCTTTAGCAGAAATAACAGAAGAAAAATTGACAAATACATTTTTCTACACTGATCCACTTGATTGGGTGCTAAACTGAAATGATTGGATGCTGAATTGAGCCCATTCTACAGCATACAATCATCAAGATTTGCATATGCTATATTAAAGGTCCAAATAAAAAATGTAAAGAGTAAAAAGTTATTTTCTTGGAAATGTACAAGTAATCGATTTCCATAAAACTCAAGTATAGTATAAAATACACCCAAAAAGACAACAACTTAAGTATAGAAATGAAGGACATTTACTCAAGTTTTTCTACCTATGTCTATAACACAGTATGAACTTGTATAACATAATTGTTAATATTATCACCACTAAGCCATGTCATGATTTACACTTCTATCCGAGTATAATACAGGAATTATAGTAGCTCTTTAGTAGTGGCTGTTTGCATGAACTAAATGTGGGGAACTCATCTGTGAGCTGTGCTCCTGCTCAAAGTAACCCATGTGTTTATCCATAACACACATGTATGAACTACAAATTCTTAAACAGAGCTGTAGTAATCGACTGCCTGGTGAGTGTATCGATCAAATCTTGGCCCAATTTTAATCCATCTGTGAAATCTAAATAACAAATTAAGGCCATGAACAAATACATTTGAACACACATTACAATTCCAAAGTTTTTGATCTTGTGTCAAAGTTCTTGTATAAGTAATCCTTGTGCACAAAACAACAAAGAAATAAAATCAGTCTTTCTTTATTTTCTATCCACATTCTCAAGATCCAAAGTAAGGTCAAAGAGTTTGTGCATTCATTCCTGGTAAATATCATACTGTAAACATCATGGAACTGTAAACATCATAGAACTGTGCATCAGAATGCACTAGATACCCAAACCCATGATGGCATTTTTATTTTATACCAAATCGTTTCAGGAAATACCAGGGTACCCAAAATTGCACACAGCAGCAATATTTCTGAGTGAGTGGCTGCACAGAGTGAGTGGTAACTGACTAACGTTAGCCTTGACCAACTCTGTAACCATGTGCTCAGCACAATGGAATGAAGTGGCCTCCCTGTGTCCTGGTATGACCTTTAGGGCTAGACAGCCTTTTCTAGCTGCTAAAGAGCATTACTCAGTGTGTTGTACAGCATATGGCCCCTTTAACACTAATGTATATCAGGGGTAGAGAGCTAGTCTATTTGCTTTATTGTGTTTGGATGATGGGTATACACTTGGCATTATCTTTTTTTAAAAAAGTGAAGCAGTAATAAGCAATAAAATGTGTAAAAAAAAGTGAAGAAATAATCATGCCCGAAGCATAGAAACAAAAGCTTTTCATAGGCAAATAAAGCAAACGGCTCACATAAAGAGATTTTTTGTTGTTGTTGTTGTTTTAACACTGAGTTCAAAACCGTTAACCTCAGTGTTAACATTTCGTAATATGGCAGAATGCATGGAAATTCAGTTTGTGGTTGATGCTAAATTTCAGTGTAATTCAGTGACATTTTAGTCTTTTAAGGAGTCTTTTCTTAGTGATTTAACAATATATCTGAAGGATATACCTTCAGATTTACCACAGAACTGATTTACCACAGTTTTGCCTTATTTCCACTGTCACCATGCCTTTACATAGTCCATATAAAAGACTTAGTATATGCTAGCTAGCCTAATATTATCCTCAGTCTTATACTTAGCTAACTTACGCTTAGCATCCATGTTTCCCAGTTGCCTAGCAATGGTGTTCTCTTGGCTGTAACCATGTCAACAGTGAGCCTTCCGTTGTTGAAAGGACAAACTGAATTTTGAATACACCACCTCTCCACGTGACTTAAGTCATATTTAGCAAACTTTGGATGAAATGAAATGTACAACAAAATAATCAGAAGAGTCAATGGCAACCAATTATCATTTATCTTTAGGTGAATATTGATCATGTGCAGGCTGCATTTTTCACTACATTGACTACTGAATTGGTGGTTTTATTGAGCTTGGACCCAAAGCAGCTTTGAAGAGATAATCACTGATATAGAGTTGTGTGAGTCTAACGGAGACTGTCTGGTTGAAGTTTGCACCTTTTAAATGAGTGTGATCCACTGTCATTCACCTGGTTGATTTTCAGTCTCAAAGAGCATCTGGAATATGGTTTGTGTTGTTTTGTAGCTATGTACCTACCTTCATTCATCTCCAGTAACAGCTTTGGTCAGGGTGGCAGTGGAGCCGGAGCCTATCCCAGTAACACTGGGCGTAAGGCAGGAGAATTCACCCCAGATGGGATGCCAGTTCATCACAGGACACCATGTAGACATGCATTCACACACTTATTCACATCTATGGGCAATTTAGCATAACCAGTCCACCTACCTGTGTGTTTTGGACAGTGGGAGGAAACTGGTCAACCCGGAGGAAACCCACTCAAACACAGGGAGAATATGCGAAACTCCGCTCAGACAGTAACCTGTGGTCAGGATTGAACCCAGGACCCTGGAGCTGTGAAGTGGCAATGCACCTCCCATTTATGTACAGCTGTAGATAAAATGCACAATTCACAAGAAGGTAACCATGTCTAATCCGCTACTGAACCTTGCAATACTGCACATTAAGAGGCACTTTTGAACATTTCTGTAGAATGTATGTTTTCAACCTCTGCATTTTTGCACATAAATACATAATATCTTGCTCCATTGCAACCCAGTGCCTGTTGTCCCTGTTCTATAAGTACTTTGCATGATCACAAAAGGATGCTGTACATGAACTGTTCATGTTAACCGCCACTGTTTTATTACACTGCAGCCTACCTACCTCACATTAGTACTTGTAATATAATGTATATATATCACTTTTTCATAATTACAATATAATTTCTAACTAATTTATAATATCTGTATATTATTGATTTGTGTCTGGAAGGAATGCAGAGTAAGAATTTAACTGTACAGTGTAAGTGCCTGTTTTACTGTGCATACAGTATGACAATAAATTCTTGAATCTTGATTGCATACGGTATTCTACTGCCAAAGCTTTAACCGGTACGCTGGGCATGACAAACAGCCTGCCTCTGTTCATGTAAGGTTTATTTCTGCGCTTATGAAGTTATATATTTGATTTCAATATATACAGTAGGTGAGGATTAACTGTGCAGTCTCCATGACAACCAATGATGGACACAAGCACTCTTAAGCTACAGTAATCTGCAGAGAAAAAGAGAGGGATGGAGACAGAGAGAAGCTCATAGAAGATAATACCAGTGTTCTGCCAAAAATAGACCAATCTTATGTTATATGTACTTAATGCTACACATTCTATAATTGCTAAGGCTTTCGGAGAGTGCACTATTAAAACTTTGTAATGAAGGCAGTACAGAACAATCGATTTGTGTGGGCAGAAAGTAGGAGGAAACATAATGGTTTGAAAGCATGCAGTATCAGGCCATGTATGAACAGTGAAAGTAAAAAGCAGTTGACAGAGAGCTGAGATGAACCGAGAAAGAACAACCACCAAGAGTGTTGTTTTGTCTATAGATGGCTATACGCCACGTTTATTTAAGCCGCAGGAACTTTGTACTCACATGTTAATAATTTAACACGAAGTATGTTGTCCCTCCGACATATAACCGTCACAGAGGTAGTCAGAGATAGACTGTGTAAAGTGAATCTGTACATTGTGATAAATATGTGCTTTTAATGCTGATCCCATACTTCATTAACTCACAATACATGACATCATTGTTTAGAACAACTAGATGATAGATCTTATTACCTCCCATGAGTATATAACAGGAAGGATGAGGGGGTGGATGTGTGCAATGATACAAGCATGGAGCTTCATGGATCAAACCTGTTATTTTGTTACATTTTTACTGAGATTAAATAGTGCCTTAAATAAATATCATACTGGAAAAGTGCAACCATTCTTATGGTCAAATGTCACTTATATGATAGATTTGTAAGGCATACACAAGAGTCTTGATTCTAGGAATCATAGGAAGGCTAGCATCAACATGAAGAGATTGAGCAGCTAGGCAGAGGACATACAGTACATAACAACCCCCATCCTTTGCTGCTAAAAGGAGCAGACGCTTAGATCACCTTTGAATTGTCCTTGGACTTAAGAAACAGAGACTTAGACGAGATTTAGTAAGCAAAATATTATTAACATGGGAATAAACTAGAACACAATCTTGCATACGTTGTTAAAAAGACGTCAGATTCTCAATTATTAATGATTCTATTAACTAATACAGATGGAGAAAACACCAGGGCCAGGTTTCGTGTTAGGTTTTCCATTGAATTCATTGATCTGCTAATAGAGCCAATACTTAATATGTTTTAAACCACCTGAGCTTTTCTACTTAATACTCTGCTTCAGGGCTTATGTACTTGGGTATTATTGTGACTCCTAAAATGATTGAATGTTGTATCAGTGTTTGGTGGAAAATAAGTCTAGCTCTTGAATAATGATGGTCACTTCCAGTCTCAAACTAGGTTGTATATCTATTGTAAATAATTACCTATATTACTGAATCCTATTTTAATGATCCCAAATCTCATTTTCATGGAACGAAACGAGCTAAATTGTTGGCCAAATATATTTATGTTGTAAATGCAAATCCGAAGCTAAAAATGACAGGTTTACAGTTATTAGGAACTGTAGGTGGCCTGGATCTATTTAATGTAAGAGTTGTATGCCCTTTAATGGGCCATGTGTATACCTGACAAGCTGTTAAAAGTCACTGTCTAACTAGATGGAAATAACCTCCATAACAATGTATCCATTGCAGGACCTGAATTTTTCCCCCTAACATATACTGAAAAATAAAGACCCCATTATGCTCAATACTGTAAAAACATTTTGAACAGACAGTAGCTCTAGTGTTTCAGTAGTATAAACACACAAAGCATGTTACATATAAATAATTTACCTGTGCCTCATCACAATGTACATATATACTTGTCTTGACTTGATCTATTCACGGATGGTGATCAGATGTCATTCGAACAAACAGTTGACCAACATGAGCTCCCAAAATATGCTATTGCCATTTTTGAAATGACAAATTATTTAATGATGGGCACCACTTTAGAAGAGAAGCACCACTTTTCACACCGCTCATGGTCATTTTTTGTCTAGATATAGAACTGGACCTACTAGACCAACTGATATTAACTTGTGCAAATCTATATCCTCAGTTTTATAGCATGTAGAAAGAAGCTCTTCTTTCATAGTGGTAATCTCTTTTCATTAATAAGGCATCAGAAAATGGTATTTAGATGACCTAGAGCCTGTTTTCCAGAATAGTATAGAGAATAGATGACAGCATGCACCACTCTCGTATTGAGTGTTATATATATTTTTTATTTAGTTAAACTGAGATGTACTCTTTACCTCTAATTGTGTGTTTATGGTTTTCTCCTCCTTTCAGTTCCAGTGCTGTCCATTATTTCTTCCTTTCCATAAATTACTAATGACTTATGTGATTTCATCTCATAGATGCATCACTTATGCGTCTAGAGTGTATGTTCCTAGGTGTTCAAAGTGCAAAGAGGAAATGCATGAATTCAAAGGGGATTAAGACTGGAAGGCAGAAAGCAAAGACTAGTTCATCAATACTGAAGAGTAAAGGGAAAAAGGAAGAGAGAGGAAAGGGAGGGGGGGGGCAGAGAATGGAGCGAGAGATTGAACAGTGGGATGGTACCAGTCTCTGAGCTTCCGTTACTCTGTGTAGTTTTACTGCCTGTGTGGGGGAAGTCGCCCACTTGTTACGTAACGGCTGTGCTTCCTGGCCCACTGCATGGAGTGGGTGTCTAGATCTGTTCTCTCACACATATCTACATTTCAAGAGTTTAGGCTTAGACTTTTCAAAAAATAGAAGGGCTCCTAAAAGGTTCGTGGTGCTGCTGCACCAAAAAAAAAAAATCTAACATTAACATTTTTTACGGGTTCATGTGGGATTTGTAAGAAATTTGTTGGACCGAAACATACTAAATTGCTTAAAATAGACCCCCTCTGATACAATATTATTCAAGTAACTGCAAATCGGCACCATTGTTCTTTAGTAAGTGTTTTATCATGGTCAGAGTCTAAGTGGATGCGAAACATATCCCAGGAACACTGGGTTCATTGCAGGTAGACATGCTTAATGAAAGTTTTAGTGTTCAAATTTTGCTGAGCTTAGCCATCAAACTTTCTGCAGTAGTATAGCAAAAGTCAAAGCACGTATTTCGCATTGTTCAATACGCTGTACATATTTGTTGTTGGATAGCATTTTGGCATGTTAACAGTCTTTCAGTGATGGATGGTCATGATATTAGGTAGAAAGGCTAAACAGCTATCAATAGCTCAACAATTACTCTATTAGGGTGAGCAATGCATTATATCACAAAGTCTCATGGATGGGCATGATACACACACAGAGAGAGAGAGAGAGAGAGAGAGAGAGAGAGAGAGAGAGAGAGAAAAGTTGCAACCATTGATCATCTGACACATCACTTATACACTGCATGAATCTACATTAAGGGCTAGAAAGAAATCAGCCCTAGCCTCGCTTTTTTATTATTCTGACTATTGAAGGGGCAAAAAAAAATAAAAACCTTAAAAACCTGTGAACAGATAATATGTGGATGCCAAAAATGAAACCTTATATTGATAGCTTTGGTAGTCTTTTTAGCTTTGAAAGACAAGGAGCTTAGCCCATTTATACCAGTCGCCCATGCTCTCATGTTTTATGTCCCTGGACTTTTGTAGCCTTGTTGCAGTTTGCCAGGTTCCCCAAAGTTTCTCTTCAGTTGTTCTTTAAACAAACTGGATCAATCTGGTTTTTAATAACCTTCCAAAAATGCCAGGCCACTCAAGACTAACTACTGGAGCTGAAGGATGCAAGTGTTTGTGTTTGCGACTCATATATTTTTATGACATTTTATGACAAAATTATATTGGTTTGAGTTTCATTTACACACAAATTCTACTCACAGCTCCTGAAGGAACAGAATCTGCAGGCAGATCTGTGATTAGTCTACAACAGAGCCTAGCTGTATTTTATCCCTTAATGCTTTTATAGACAAGCATTAGGTTACTGCTGTGCTTTACCCCACTTTCTGAGGACTCAGGAGACTCAAAACTTTGCCAAATCATTGACCCATTTACATCCAACTGCCTACTTCATTTTAACAAAGGCTATTCATTGGCTAACTACTTTAGGTTGGTCGTTGGTGAGATAAGTGAGGCTAAGATAAAAAAAAAAATACTTCTGTTTTATACATATCACTATTAACTGATTACAAGATATCATTCCACCACTTTAGTTTTTGCATCTGCATTACTCTGAAAATCATGTCATTAATTATAAAACACAGAGTTGACTAAATGGCATCTTTTAAATATGTCAAGGCCTTGGAATTGTAAGGTTTTATCTGCCTTCTTAGGCAGTTTTAGTTAATGGTAGAAATATGTTACGTGTGAATAAAACAACTATTTGAGGGTTAGAGAGAGAGATGATATTAATGAGTCAGAGGTCAATACAGGTCATTTTGTGTGTGTGTGTGTGTGTGTGTGTGTGTGTGTGTGTGTGTGTGTGTGTGTGTGTGTGTGTGTGTGTGTGTGCACGTGTGGGTGTTGTGAGCAAGCTCAAAATGTTATGTCTTTAAATGGCTTTCTTGTGTGTGTGTGTGTGTGTGTGTGTGTGTGTGTGTGTGTGTGTGTGTGTGTGTGTGTGTGTGTTTTGTACATGAACTTTCCCCAGTGCACAAATTCTGGCAGAGTTTCATAACCTCACCATGTACCAGCTCACCTCACCATTGTTTCATTTAGCATGCACTCTCTGACATTCCTGATCCAAATGTCTCAGGGTGTTAATCTACATATTAGCTGTTTAACATCGCTATAGCAACGCCGATGAGGGCCGACGTGCGTCAGAGAAGGCAGTGACTGCTCATCAGTCCCTTTTCTGGTTGCCATGGACACATTTGGGATTGATAATATCAGAGATGAGTGTCAGAGCAGAGCAGAATTCCACGTCGGTTCCTCATCGCTGGTTATGAACAGTTTCGCAAACAGAGTCACAGTAACACATGCTTTAAAGATCATGACTGCACGCTGTCTTAAATGCTATGTACATCATTAGCATTGTATTATAAACCTTTATAGTCTGTTCAGGTCAAAATGTCCCATAATACAAATGGACTTTCCAACATAAAACTTTATTCATTTGGTTTAAGTTCCCCAAAGCATGCACGTACACCATTTAAAATCACATGCGTAGAAAGAGTACAGTAAGATATTTCAACTGAGAGTAACAAACTGAAAGAAATGAGTGATCATTGTAAATATATCTTGATTGGATAAAGAAGTACATGCAAGCATATTACTATACAATCAGACATCCATTGCCATATTTAACTAAACACAGAGCTTTAGTTATACCAATAATGATCTATAAACAAGCTCTGTTTTCATGAAGTGCAGATATGGAAACAAGAAGGGAGGGGAGCGGAGGGGAGTGGAGGGGAGTGGGGGGCACTGGCTTTTTCAGACAGACTAGTTAGCTGTTAGGAGTGATACAGCAGAGCCGCATGTTTTTCTGAGGAGAATCCCGAACACTCATCAGAGCTCAGCCAGCTCGAACACTGCATTATTACACACACACACACACACACACACACACACACACACACACACACACACACACACACACACACACACAGAGCCATTACAAGGCTTACAATAGCACACTATAGAAACTAAATGATATTTAGACTTAGAGATTTTATTACTGTTGTTGTTGTTGTTACTCTTTTCCTATGCCTTTACCAAATTAACTGAGCAGGTGCATAATAACCTAAGAACAAGAGGACATGACAAAACAATTAAAGTCATTAATTAAAGATGCTAATATTCTTAGACTGTCAGCAATGTTCATTCAAATATTTTACATTCCCAATGTCACTCACCTTTTTTATAGATTAAACCAAGTAGATTAAAAAACAACAACAACAACAACAACAACAAACATTACAAAACACCGGACGGGAAGAATATTTAGTCCATACAATCATAAAACCATTTAAATGTTTATAGACACAGATCAGCCATAACATTAAAACCACCTGTCTAATATTGTGTAGGTCCCCCTTGTGCCACCAAAACTGCTCTGATCCATCAAGGCATGGACTCCACAAGACCTCTGAAAATGAGCTGTGGTATCTGGAACCAAGACGTTAGCAGCAGATCTTTTAAGTCCTGTAAGTTGCGAGCTGGGGCCTCCATGGATCGGACTTGTTTGTCCATCACATCCCAAAGATGTTCGATCATGTTGAGATCTGAGTAATTTGGAGGCCAAGTCAAGACCTTGAACTCTTTGTCATGTTCCTCAAACCACTCCTGAAAATATTTTGCAGTGTGGCAGGGCGCATTCTCCTAGGTAGGTGATTTTGGTGGTGGTTAGGGGTCAGCATGGGCTTTCTGACCATTCTGTGGCTACTCAGCCCAATATGTAGCAAGCTGCGATGCACTGTGTGTTCTGACACCTTTCTATCATAGCCAGCATTAACAGTAGCTCTTCTGTGGGATCGGACCAGACAGGCTAGCCTTTGCTCCCCACGCGTATACAGTGAGCCTTAGGTGTCCATGACCCTGTCGCCGGTTCACTGGTTGTCCTTCCTTGGATCATCCCACAAGACCTGCCGTTTTGGAGATGCTATGACCCAGTCGTATAGCCATTGCAATTTGGCCCTTGTCAAAGTCGCTCAGATCCTTACACTTGCCCATTTTTCCTGCTTCCAACACATCAACTTCAAGTACTGAATGTTCACTTGCTGCTTAATATATCCCACCCCTTGACAGATGCCACCGTAACAAGATAATCAGTGTTATTCACTTCACCTCTTGTGGTTTTAATGTTGTGGCTGATCGGTGTATATGTTTTTTTTTTGCTAATTTCGAAGGCAAAAAGGATCTCAAAGCATAACAAGTAATAAATTAATTAAAAGCTTTTGTTACCGAGTCAGGAAATGTCTTTATATTTTGTTTTTTAAAATAGAAAAGTGTTATAAGCCACACGTAGGTGCAAATAAGACTCTGCAGGGTAAAGCGGGTAAAGTCAGATGATTGAAAAGACTTCAGCTAATCCCACTTTTATGGTACATGTAAGTTGCAGCACTTTTAGACATTTCATGATTAAATAGTTCTCAGTAATAAAGGATTTTTGTATTAATTTCCTTAAAAGAATGCACTGAGAAATAGAAAAGGATATTCACATTCCTCTTGGTCCTCCTTTCTAAGTATTCTGTCAATGCACAAATGTGCATTTTCATGTGATCATGTGATCCTTTTCCCATCACACAGACACCCACTCAAGGGAACAGTGTAAGATAGAGAAAGAAAGAGCCGAAGAAAAAAAGGGAAAGATCAAAATATGAGGATGTAGCTGAATGACTGAAATACACACTGACTTTTCATGCATGGTTGTATGTTGTTGTTGTTGTTGTGGTTGTTGTTGTTTTTACATGATACTTTGTGCAATAGCATGCATCATGTCTGTATATGTGCTGTTTGCAGTTATGTTTGACTGAAAACATTGTAAGAATTCGGGTGCGCCAGAGATAAATGGCATCAAAGGCATCTTAAATCATGTAGGCCCTACAAGCATATTCATTCATCTTCATGGAAAATCCAGAGCCTATCCCAGGAACATTGAGTGCAAGGCAGCAATGAACCATGAACAGGACAGAACTACCTCGCAGGGCATCACACACATAGACACAAATGCACACAGGAGCTGTTAGGTATCTAATCCACCTAACAGCATGTTTTTAAGAGGTGGGAGGATACCCCTGTGGACATGGGGAGAACTGTAACCAGTCCATAGACAGGTATCACCAGGTTTTATATATCAAGGCAAATACAAATCGAAAACTCCATCATAAAAAAACATGCTTTTTGAAGATCTCTGTCCTCCAATAGGCCTTTCAATCACAGATAAATAATTTATATAGCAATTTTGCCATAGAAATTCCAAATAGGATGGGAGCATGGAAGTTATTCAATTTATTCAGTTTGTCCTATAATACTTCTATTAAGTGCTAGTTGTTATGGAAAGCTATAATTATTATGTGAATGGTCTGTATGAAGCTCAGAACACTATCATCCTGCATCAATTTCACATTATAGCCCACACCTTCACTTCCTCCATTTTGCCTTATGTTCTCAACCAGTCTTAGGAAATACATATCACTTCTCTAGATCATATCTAAAATCATGGCTTGCAGAGGGCGAAAGCTGGCTAAATGTAATGTTTGTATCATTCAAAAAGTGCATTAAGTAATAGTGATGTTTACCTGTCAACAAAATGCTATACAGTAGAATCTCTGGTGTATATTACAGAGATTTTGTGTTGATGTCATGTGTATTTACTTAATCACTCATGTTCATTCTCTGTTATTCACACAGATTTAAAATCCCACATATTTACATAATCAGTAAATCTTTTGGGACCTCCATAGTGGGAGTCCTGGCCACCTGTTAATTGCATCTCACCATGAAGGACATGATCAGTTCTGTAAAATAATATGTGTATAATATGTTGTGCACAGCCTTGTCTGTCACTAGCCAGATGCTCCCACTGACCAGAAAATGAATTCGCCATCGTTTCATTAGTGTAATCATTCGTGTAATCAGTCAGAGGAGCACAGTGGTCTGATGCAGGTCCTTTAATTCTTATGAAAATTACGATACAGAGGTGATACTAATTACACAAGTGACATTTATTCATATCCTGTTATTGCATACAAAGTTTACTGTATGTGAAAAGCTTTGATGTGTAGCTAGACTTTCTGTACTATCATAAACTCAATTCCACTATCCCAGCAAATGGCAAAGCGATGTAATCAGACAATATGACATACAATCATATCTTCTTTGAAAAATTCAAGAACTTTTCAATGACTTCAATGAGCTTATTCAGGTGCCATTAAGTACATTCACTGAATGCTAGTTGGAGGATGTAATAAAAGATTGTTTCCCTAGTTGCTGAAATATCCTGGAACAAGAGTCATACTGAAGTTGATTTAAAAGATCAGCTGCAATGACCTCAGCCTGGGGATTTCCAGAGTTTCCTTGTTGTAGCCAATGCCAAGTGGACATTCTCCCTCTTAACAACAAGGCAAGTCATTTCCTCTTCATTGCATCTTTCTCTGTAGAGTTCCTTCAGTGGGAATGGTTCTATTTTAAGCACTGCTAAAATAAGTGGGATGTTTTAGGTCTGATTGTCTCTCAGGCTCAGTAGTGTCTGGATTACCTTATTTAAGAGAGAGGAGAGGGACAGGACAGAAGAAAGCAAGGAGATACTATTACATTTTCTAGAGTGTATTCTTTTCTTTCCTGCCATCTTCATTTAAAAAAAATATACTTTTCTCAGTGTTGATCACACATTTAACAGTGATCGTGATATGGGTTTTGGAACTGTAAAGTTAGAGAACTAGGCTGGAGTTCGGTTTTAGGATAGACAGCCAGGCCTCCCGGTGGAGAGTCAAAGGTGTAGAAGTTGTTAAAGAATATACAGAGAATTCAAAAACAGGAAACCAAAGGGAGCAATAGAAATATATATGATTTTAGCAAGACGGTAGGTAGAGTTTCAGATGTAATCCATCTCCCAAACTTCAGGTATTTCATCAAAACTGAAAACAGGATTTGTAGACGTAAAAATATTCCACTAAAGAATGGGAGATTGTCCAGACTGGACAGCTACTTACAGTGCCCTCCACTAATATTGGCACCCTTGGTAAATATGAGCAAAGAAAAATTGTCTTTATTGTTTAACCTTTTGATCTTTTGTTACAAAAAATCACAAAAATACTCTGCTCTAATGGATATCAAACAATTGCAAACAAAACACAGGTTTATGGAAAAAAAACTTTGTTAAATATATGTCTGCCACAATTATTGGCACCCTTTAAGTCAAACTTTGTGCTACCTCTCTTTGCCAAGATAACAGCTCTGAGTCTTCTCCTATAATACCTGATGAGGTTGGAGAATACATGGTAAGGGATCTGAGACCATTCCTCCATACAGAATCTCTCCAGATCCTTCAAATTTTGAGGTCCACGCTGGTGGACTCTCCTCTTCAGTTCACCCCACAGGTTTTCTATGGGTTTCAAGTCAGGGGACTGGGATGGCCATGGCAGGACCTTGATTTTGTGGTCAGTAAACCATTTTTGTGTTGATTTTGATGTTTTAGATCATTGTCCTGCTGGAAGATCCAACCACGGCCCATTTTAAGCTTTCTGGCAGAGGCAGTCAGGTTTTCATTTAATATCTGTTGATATTTGATATGTGATACATTATGCCATGTATCCTAACAAAATGTCCAGGTCCTTGGGCAGAAAAACAGCCCCAAAACATTAAAGAGTCGCCACCATATTTAACCGTGGGCATGAGCTACTTTTCCATATGGCTACCTCTCTGTGTGTGCCAAAACCACCTTGTTTGTGGATGAGAGTAGAGGCTTTTTTCTTGTAACCCTCCAAACAACTTGTGGTGATGTAGGTGACTTCGGATTGTAGTTTTGGAGACTTTCTAACCCCAAGACGCAACTAACTTCTGCAATTCTCCAGCTGTGATCCTTGGAGATTTTTTGGCCACTCGAACCATCCTCTTCACAGTGTGTTGAGACAATACAGACACACGTCCAATTCCAGGTTGATTCATAACATTTCCAGTTGACTGGAACTTCTTAATTATTGCCCTGATGGTGGAAATGGGCATTTTCAATGCTTGTGCTATTTTCTTATAGCCACTTCCCATTTTGTGAAGCTCAACAACCTTTTGCCACACATCACATCTATATTCCTTGGTCTTATCCATTGTTATGAATGACTAAGGGAATTTGGCCCGTGTTACCTCATATTTATACCCCTGTGAAACAGGAAGTCGTGGTTGAACAATTTCCTGTTCCTAGTCACCCAGGTGTACTAAAAAAAAAGTAAAATATCAATGGGAATTTCAAATATATCTTTCTCATATAAGTCATATAAGTGCCAATATTAGTGGAGGGCACTGTAGCTGGAAACATGTATTTTTAAACAGATCCCAGGCTGTATAGCCTGCACATTAGCAAAAAAAAAAAGTTTCTCTTGCCTGTGGGTCTCACAGTCATAGCCAACAAGTCAGCGTGCATACAAACAGCTAAAAACAGATGTTAACAGCTAACATCATCATCATCATTCTAAATATGTGGGTGTTCCCACGACTACATTGTAAAAACTGTCCAAAATGTAGAAGCAGTTTTACTTGAAAAATCTTTCCTTACTAATAATGCCAGTGACCTGAGACCTTCAGGGATCAGTCAATCAAAAGAATATAGGTGAGAATGAGAAGGTAAGCAGATCTCAACAGAAAGACAGGTTTGCAGGTTTTAACTGGAATCAAAATCTTGAAATTTCCACCGGGGAAGGTCTGTTGTTCACACACCAAACTGGTTTAACGTGACGTTTACTGTTTGGGTCAAATATTATTACAGAATTTGATTAAATTCTGGTGACCACAATATTCTCTCTCTGTTCCAAGCCGTAATGTACGGAAGCCACTGTGAGCTGTGCTTTTGAGAGGAATCAATGAATATTTCATTACTATGAGAGCTGAGACCTGCACTGAGAGTGAGTGGTCGCTGGACTCCGTGTGGTTATGGTGCTACACTGGACTGGCAAACTGGCATAACATGGCCAAAATAGAATTGTTCAAAGTGCACAAAGGCTCCTGAGGAAATTTTAGTAGTGTATGAAATGGTGCATAGATTGTATGGATTAGTGTATGGATTTGTTAGAGTGCATGTGCATCTTTGCCTGGGAGTGAACTTGAGAAGTTTTTATGTTTGATGTGACCTAAGGAAATGCACACAAATAACATGCAAAACTTCAGTTCCATTACAAAGTGAAAAAAACTTCAGTTCCATTAAAAAGTGGGGGAAAAAAACCTGAAAAATCATATAATATGCCAATAAGGGCTCCAGAAAACCATAAGGGGTTTTCAGAAAATGTGCTGAAGTGTGTAGGCTACTGTATTCTCAGGCATGTTAGTAACAATAATTTCTCAAAATGATAAAGTCAGCAGCAACATAGAAAACATGATAGATATAGCTTTTACAATCACGTTTTCCACAGGCATTAAGCTTTACCAATGAACGAGCATAGCAACAGGCTGTAAATAATTACAGGGCCTCTCCAGTGTGACAAATGAGCCGTGGTCCTGCCTGGGGCCTTTATAGCCTCAGAAATGAAAGCAATGGTGTGCCTCAATGTAATACATCAAAACACCTCAGAGAGGTTCTGACATCCAGGGCCTATAGGGGGTCCTCATACCATAAGCTTTTGGAACTCTTTCAGAGGATGGATAGCTCTGTGATTTCTTCAGTACTCTCAGAATGACGTCAGACATACTTTAAATCCCACCATAGAGTTCTGTATCTTGCTATAAGCCACATGCATTTTAAACCATACACATCACCAGCACACCAAACCAGTTGGAAGTGTGAGCACAAATCTTCAAGTAACCAAAAATACAAAAACAACCAGCACAGCTTAGCTTTTGACATATTCCTAATTATGGTAGCTACTGTACAACAGTTATGAAACCCTCACACTTATTATTTGGTCAGATCACTTGTCAAAAATGGTAGCTAAAATGTCACTGTTTTCCGAGAACATGCATTTATGCCAGCCGGCTGTGGGACAGTCAAGTCATCTTTTGAACATCTTATTGTAAATTTAAACAGGCTAATTTTTATTTTACCACTACAGCGTGATGCTAGCTAACTGCTACCTTACTCACTCCACGAACCCAAAGTTCACTGTGTTAGCTGTTTCCTTGCCTGGGAATGGTAGGTACACAAGATTCTACCGCTTGCTTTGCTAATCTGCCAACAAAGCTAGTTTGAACCCTATCTCACACCATGTAAATCAAACAACTAATTTTCACACTGATTAGTATATTATTTCATTTGCGTTTAAATAGTTAACTTTAAAAGTTATACATGGCTATTGCCATTACTCATTGGAATCCTGGATGGTTCACGGCCACAAGCGACAATAGTAGCGGTCGCTACACACCCACATGAGACAAAAAAAAACAAGTGACATGAGAGACATATTGTTTGCTTGAGTGAATCATAGGGTTAAGAGTTATTTAGCTCATTCCTCTGAGGAAAACTTTAAAGATTTTTTTGTAGAACTCTATCACAGAGGGTTATCTTTTCAGAGAAGATTTCATATAAAATACCTTCGGGAAGCTCATAATGATTAACAACCCTTTGAGGAACTGTTTTTTCCATAACTGCAGTACTTACCAGATACTCTTCTAAACTGTTCCAGGGCCAGCTTCCCTTAATGAATCTATATATCTATATATCTATATCTATATCTATATATATATATATATATATATATATATATATATATATATATATATATATATATATATATATATACACACACACACACACACACACACACACACACACACACACACACACACACACACACACACACACACACACACACACACACACAGGTGCATCTCAATAAATTAGAATGTCGTGGAAAAGTTCGTTTATTCTAGTAATTCAACTCAAATTGTGAAACTCGTGTATTAAATAAATTCAATGCCACAGACTGAAGTAGTTTAAGTCTTTGATTCTTTTAATTGTGATGATTTTGGCTCACATTTAACAAAAACCCACCAATTCACTATCTCAACAAATTAGAATACTTCATAAGACCAATAAAAAAACATTTTTAGTGAATTGTTGGCCTTCTGGAAAGTATGTTCATTTACTGTACATGTACTCAATACTTGGTAGGGGCTCCTTTTGCTTTAATTGCTGCCTCAATTCGGCATGGCATGGAGGTGATCAGTTTGTGACACTGCTGAGGTGGTATGGAAGCCCAGGTTTCTTTGACAGTGGCCTTCAGCTCATCTGCATTTTTTGGTCTCTTGTTTCTCATTTTCCTCTTGACAATACCCCATAGATTCTCTATGGGGTTCAGGTCTAGTGAGTTTGCTGGCCAGTCAAGCACACCAGCACCATGGTCATTTAACCAACTTTTGGTGCTTTTGGCAGTGTGGGCAGGTGCCAAATCCTGCTGGAAAATGAAATCAGCATCTTCAAAATGCTGGTCAGCTGAAGGAAGCATGAAGTGCTCCAAAATTTCTTGGTAAACGGGTGCAGTGACTTTGGTTTTCAAAAAACACAATGGACCAACACCAGCAGATGACATTGCACCCCAAATCATCACAGACTGTGGAAACTGAACACTGGACTTCAAGCAACTTGGGCTATGAGCTTCTCCACCCTTCCTCCAGACTCTAGGACCTTGGTTTCCAAATGAAATACAAAACTTGCTCACATCTGAAAAGAGGATATTGGACCACTGGTCAACAGTCCAGTTCTTCTTCTCGTTAGCCCAGGTAAGACGCCTCTGACGTTGTCTGTGGTTCAGGAGTGGCTTAACAAGAGGAATACGACAACTGTAGTCAAATTCCTTGGCACGTCTGTTTGTGGTGGCTCTTGATGCCTTGACCCCAGCCTCAGTCCATTCCTTGTGAAGTTCACTCAAATTCTTGAATCGATTTTGCTTGACAATCCTCATAAGGCTGCGGTTCTCTCGGTTGGTTGTGCATCTTTTTCTTCCACAATTTTTCCTTCCACTCAACTTTCTGTTAACATGCTTGGATACAGCGCTCTGTGAACAGCCAGCTTCTTTGGCAATGAATGTTTGTGGCTTACCTAGTGAACCAAACTGAGAGACCATTTTGAAGGCTCAGGAAACCTTTGCAAGTGTTTTGAGTTGATTAGCTGACTGGCATGTCACCATATTCTAATTTGTTGAGATAGTGAATTGGTGGGTTTTTGTTAAATGTGAGCCAAAATCATCACAATTAAAAGAACCAAAGACTTAAACTACTTCAGTCTGTGGCATTGAATTTATTTAATACACGAGTTTCACAATTTGAGTTGAATTACTGAAATAAACGAACTTTTCCACGACATTTTAATTTATTGAGATGCACCTGTATATATAAGACCCGTATAATCAATATATAAGACTTGTATAAGGAATGGGGGAAATGCTAAACTGCTGCCAAGTATAAATACTTGATCTTAAAGCTGAGGTAGCTGTCAATAAAATATCTATGTTATTAGATATTTTATTGACAGCTCAGGTCTATGTGGCTGCCTCGGGCTCTGTAAACAGGAGAAAACTTCAAAACAATCATGAGAAGAAGGCTTCTCCACTTGCTTGTCAATCATATTTTTGTACATTAAAAAACTACCCCTTGCAGTAACAGTGTGGCTATAGTTGAAACATTTTAAGCAATGGGTGTATTTGTTTAAATATTGAGTCTGAAATGAGGTAACTTCAGGTATAGCTAACGATACTTTTAACTATTAACTATATAAGCATGCACAGACAGCTGAGGGAGGTGCTCTATTTGTTTGAACTTTGAGTCTCAAAACAGCTAGCTTCAGCTAATTTACGCCACAATATCTGACTGTTAGAATATGCACAGACAACTGAAACTTAGGTAACTGTAAAAGCACAGAATCTACTTGTGCTGTTGAAACTCCCACCTACCTTTCCTAGCTTTGCCTGAGTGGAGAGGACTAAAACACTAAACTTGTGACTGAGTCATTAAGCTTCATGAATCAAGTGCTTCATGTAATATTTATGCCTATGTGTGAGTCTTACAACAGTCATCTGGGTGTGGTACTGAAAGCTCTTAGTTACACACAATGAGACAGATAATGAGAGTAAAAAGACACTGTGATAGCAGACACGCCCTTTGGGCTTTCGGACAAGGCCAAGAACAAAAGACAGGTAAGTGCAGTGAAACTGCTTTCCCAGTGAACAGATATCAAATATTAGTGACCTTTTTCTATCGCTGTGGTGCATGGTGCAAACTGTTTATCCTGGCAAATGAACGAATGAGATCCGCACGGTAACAGGCATGGACACAATCAGCAGGCTTTGCCCAGGAGCTTGCAATCAGAATAATATCTATCACCATCTCTGGGGAGTCTCTTCAACAACCCCCTCTCTCCTTCCCCTTTTATCACCACTTTGTGGTCCAAATATCCTCCCTGCCGTCCTCCATCATTCTGCTGCTGTCACTTTCTGATTGCCGTGATATTAGACAATCAGTGAGGATACAGCTTTATGACTCTGAGACAAATCGAGTCATGATTTGATTTCAGCTTTTTATTTCCTGTTGTCTGCTTCAGAGTTGAATAGCCACACATTCAGCTTACATAAAGGATGAGGGTTAGAATCATAATGGTTTGTTGTAATTACAACTCCGTGTCATTGAAAATGAATGGAAATGTACCAAACCAATTACAGTAACGGTAACGATTCTACACTACAATTATGAGCAGAAAACACACAATCTCCCAGGTCCATACCATTAATTGTTCAGTATTAGACAGATAACATTAATATATTGGACAAAACTGGAATGTTATACAGTGGTGAAGAGGAATAACACTCCACATCACCTCTACGTGATAGAACTTGATAGCAATAAGAGCAAAAGATTCAGCAGGGGATGATTCCCTTCCCCAGCATGGTTTCAAATGGCGATTTCAGGTGGTGCACCAGTTCAGGAGGGCATGATGAAACTAGCACTAAGGATGAGTGATGTGTGCCAGCATGATGCTGCCTGCTCTGCCAACTCACAGCTTCAAGACTCAGCGGAGCCCTCATTACAGCAGCAACATAATGTCTTACCAGGCTGTATAATCACACATATCATTATTATAACCTGATTAATTATTTTTCTTATTTTAATAATGTGCTTGGAGGTAAATGTCACAGAAGTGTCTCCGAAATTTAAAAGTGTTTAGTTGAATTAACTGTAAATAAATAGAACCAAGACTTAAGTTCTTCTTCTATATTCACTTCTTTACTCTCTCATAATTCCATACAAATAGTATGAACGATTACATTTTCCTTTTACTTACTGAGTCAACTTACTTAAAAAGTCTGTTTATTTACAGGGTGTATTGAAATAAAGTGTGCATGTGTGGGCTTGTATTTATATCTTTATAGGAACCAAGTGTCCTCACAATTGTAGGAGAACTTCATGAATTTGATCTTATGGAGACATCTGGCTGGTCCCCATGAAGTAATTTGGCTACAAAGAGTACAGCTTTTATTTGAAAAGCCGATGTATTTTTGGTTACAGTGGCTAGACATAGGCAAAGAATTATAAGCTACAATACAGAACTCAATATTATATAATACACAACCAAATAGAAATATTCTACAAAAACAGCAATACATGTGTGTGTATGATTGATAGAGTGATAGAGTAAGTGAGAGTGAGAGAGAGAGAGAGAGAGAGTGTGAATGAGTAAGCAGACTTGGATAAGCTCTGTTTCCAGGCAGGTTTTCAGCAGGCCAGACAACGCCCTGAGCTTCTATTCCCCCTCCTTTCCAGTGAAAGAACACACATTACGTAACAGCGATCGACCATGCAGAAAGTGTTAGCTGACAGCCTGACTGATCTAGATCACAAGTGAGAACAGGAGCAGACTGGGTGGGGGAGGTGAGAAATGGACACAAAATGCTAAAAAGGACAATAGCAACGGTGCCACTAATAACGTGCCGTCACTCTAACTTGCAAGAGCTTCATGAGTAATGGATTTGACCCTACAGGACTGCAGGATGGCTGGAGTCCAATAAAGTTTGCTGGTTTCTCTTCTCTATCACACCTACTTAATACAGTGCTGAATTGGTCAGGGCTTATTAAAAATAGTGTAAAAATAGTATTTGGGTCAAATAGAGCAAATGTGACATTTTTGTATAAAACGGAGACTTATTTCTACTATTTCTGCAAAAAAAAAAAAAAAAAAAATTATAATAATTCAGAGCCATTATGTATGAGTTCAGTTTTTGATCCTTTGAAATAGGCTTCTAGCTACCTTGGTCCAATATGCAAATTATTAGAGGATGACATGATACCTAGAAACATTTAGTTGCAGAACCATCATAATAAATTAGCTAGATGGTTAATGTTAGTGATGAAAATATGTTATGTTGCATATATTTAGGCTGGTTCAGCTAATCTTAAATTATACAGTAAAATTTGTATAGTTACAGTAAAACTGACTTATTTCTACCTGTGACAAATGCAAGATATTTTACTAGCAATTTAGCTAAAGTTAGTGATGACCAGAATTACTGCTGCTGTGGCAAATTTTGACAGGATTGGAGTCGAGAGTCCAATAACAACATTTTACCTGTGTCTGCATGTGGCAAATATGAGCTCGTTTGCTAGCAGTTAGCTGGCTGGCTAGCTATTTCTGATGACAGAATATGTGGTGTTTCCAAATGGCATATTTATATTTATGTAGAGCCTGGCATTTTTTAATTTGGGTAACGTAGCTGTTTCTTGAGCATACATATTTCAACATATTGATCAGATTATTATATATACAGATTATATTTAGTGGTTTAGAATTAGTTTTTTAAAAGGTTTCACTGGTGTCAGATTATTAGGAGCCAAAACACTTTTTCGTGGACCTTCACTGTTTCCCATGTGGCTAACCTGTAACCTACCTGAGCTGCCTATAAAACATCTCTCTCTGTTCCACTCTTTTTCCTAACACTATATTATTGTTTTACAGGACTGAGAACTCAGTGGATGCAGCCGTTCAAAACTCCTGTACATGCTTTTTAGTTAGTGGAGTGGCTGAAGCCAAGTAGCTGGGACATTTGCTGAGTGGCAGCATGAGTGTGTTACTGCTCTTCATTACCACATTAGCCAACATCCTGGTGAAGATTACATGGATATAGAGAGGATTATGTAAAGATGCGGCATGATGTAAGATTCCAAACTGTTAAGGGACTAAAATAACTGTTCCAGGATTTAAACCATCCAGGTATCTGTCCTCCACTCAGTGGAAATGATGGAATGCATGCCTGGGATCTGCAAGGCATTTATCAGCAAACAGGACTGTTAGATCTTCGGGCATTACCCTTTACGATAGGAGGGGGTTATAGTGCAAGGAAACATTCCAACCCTTGTAACAGATCTGCACTTTTCCTCATCCAGAGCATATCAGGTGACCCTTTGTTCTTATACGAAATGGACACCAGGTGAGATCTGCAGTGAAATCCCTCCATATACTGGCAAGGCAGCATACTGGGGCCTGAGTCAAATATATCGAAAGTATAAAACAAGCATGTTCTTTTTTTTTTCACCACTAAACTATGCTTGTCTGATAAATCAGGCTGTACCCATTATGTCCATGTTTCTGGCACTGATAAGAAGCTAGTATACACCACCACTGCGCTACCATCTAAAATAGATTAAGTCAGTGACACCATCAGTGTTAGAAACTGGGAAATGGGCACTGAATGGGTACATCAAGTCCATTCAATCTCCTCAATGCTTTCTGCAAATGTAAGCATCTTAAGTGCCCAGTGCATTTACAATGCTTCAATTTCTCTCTTATATACAACCTCTTTCTGTCCCACTACAAATGCATTGGCCTGCTATTTATTCATTACAGAGAGTATGGAGGACAATTCACTGTCTTTGGGATGACAACTGATCAATTCAGTAAAAATATCAATACAGTGATTCCACCATATACTGTAAGCTCATTTATCTGCTGTCCAAATCGAATCATTGGCAACTGGTATTGGATGCAAACCATGAACCAAAATGTTAACTAATCGGGAAATTCACCACCAAACAGGAATCAGTGTTCACCTTTAATGGAGATGACAGCAAGCTAGCTGACGTAGCAATTCAACCACATACACAATAAAGTGGAATTTAGGCTAGCGCCAGCAGTCAGGCTGTATTGTTCTGACATTCCTGATGATTATAACAAATCAGACTTACTGTTACATATGTAGCACTTTATGCCTCAGTTACGATACATACATTAAACACTGATGAAAAATAACACTCACTAAAGGCAAATTTCCTAGTGGCTTCCACTGATGATTTTCCCAATGGAATTATGGGGTTTAATGGATTCTAAGGGTCCATCAGGGTCATCAAGGATCCATCAGTAGTTTAATCTTCATATTTTCCAATACTATGTAGGAAAATATGGATATACAGTATAGCAGTGCATTCTTACATAGTAAGATAGCAATAAATAGATACCATAGTCTTATGTCCAATAAATAACCATAAAGCTACAGCTTATTACCGTAAGGTGATATTCAGAGACCTGAGACCTGTAGGTCGAGGTTTCCCATTAAGGAAACGACAAGACCATTACTAACCATTGCAAACCATTACAAAATCAGCAGGAATTAACAGAAACCTGTAATGATTATCACGAATTTACATTTACTTATTCATCGACCCTTTCAAAGCAAAGCTTATTCAAAACAATAGAACAATGAATATGTTATTGTAGGACTAATACAATTACAATTACAAGCACTTAAGGACGATTTACATGTACGAAAGCGACATTACTCATTCTCTGGGTTACACCACCATCTCTGGAGTCCAGCCACGCCCGCTGAGAGTGTACAATATGGAGGAGGACCCTGTATCCATGACGATGGTGACGTATTTTCCCTTGCTCTAATTGGTGTAAAGTCAGTGGCCTCAGTCGAAGCCCGCCTTATTCCGCGCCCTGGGCTTGTATTGGTCAATTTTATCGCTTTCGCTATGTCAAACTACGATCTCGTTGGATGTCCGCAGTGGTGACCACGCCTTCTTTTTCAGGTTAGGTCGACGCCAGTCGGAATCTGTTCTCCCTCCAAACCAACCAGAAGAGGGTCGTTCGCTGCTGGCTTTGCGGAGTGGCGGATTCTGAACCGCGTAAAGGTTGGCATTTTCCCCCCGTTGCTTTTTATTGTCCGTTGTTGTTACGTCGGTAGTTTGGTGAAAATTGCACTTTTGAAAATGCTCAATGCATAAAAATCGCCGTGAAGAAAAACGACCTGTCAGAAATAGGTTCACTCAGTGAATACCTAACTAATGTTAGCCGGATAGCTAACTTGGGTTAGGGTGAGAAAATCAGCAGCCGTTACGCACGAGCTCGTTTTTTGGCCGTTGAGAAACAGCTAAACCGTTTAAATTGTACGTATAGCTGGTAAACATGAGCCCCTTTTTTGTGTTTAACATTAATGTGTAGCATTTCCGTGTGGTTTCTTGTGTTTTGGCAACAATAGCTGTTAGACTAGTGCTTGTCATGTTCTAGTGACTGGGGTTGTAAAGTAGCTAACTTGTAGTAGTAATATTAGTATGGCTAGCAAATGTAGCTAGCATTAGATGCACTGTTTAAGGCTTTGTGTATATTGGAGGAAAGAATATTAGTAGCCGTAACCCTGGTCGTGTCGATTAATTGTATGCTCAAACCAACTGCTAAAATCAGCAATGTAACTGGCTCGAGGTATTAAAGAAAGCTGGGTTGTCAGGTACACACAGGTGGTTCCCGCTTGACATTTCGCACACATGAATCTTTTTAAACCCGATAGATCATTCCTGGAAATCCGCCTTGTGTTGTAGCTCAGTTTGCGTCTAATGCAGCACAGATACCTATGAGATTATTGACCATTTTGCGCCTTTTAGCCTGCTTGTTCCGGTAACGTTATCGTTAACGTCCACGCCTTCTGATCTGATCTTGCAGGTGCGCCTGGAATAACTACATCGGCAGCTCGCTTTACACTTTCCCGAGCCGTCCTTTAGTCCCTTTCTTCGCTGGCTTTCACTCCCCCTTTTATTGGACTGCCGTAGACTTCTCATCGCGGACACAGCATGGATAAAACAGAGCTGATCCAGAAGGCCAAGTTGGCGGAGCAGGCCGAGCGCTACGACGACATGGCGGCGTCCATGAAGGCAGTGACTGAGCAAGGAGTCGAGCTCACCAACGAGGAGAGGAACCTGCTCTCGGTCGCCTACAAAAACGTAGTGGGGGCCCGAAGATCGGCATGGAGAGTCATCTCGAGCATCGAGCAGAAGACGGACGGCGGCGACAAGAAGCTTCAGATGGTGAAGGAGTACCGAGAGAAAGTGGAGGCCGAGCTGCGTGAGATCTGCCACGACGTGCTGGTAAGGCATGGCAATGCTCCTGTTCAAATCTACCTAGATGAGTTATATCGTATAGGTTTTCAACATGACCCAAAAGAAAAACGTATACCATTTCACAATACACAACACGATATTAAGGTGTGTTAACGAAGTGCCAGCCAGACAATAGTTGTGAGATGGTTAATATTAAGAGCAGTAAAAGGCGTGAACTGCAGCGAAGTGGATGTTTAATGCACATCTGTATGGAAAACGGTCGACTACTGGAGCATTCATTGCACAATCGAGATCAATACATAGCCTGAAGTATGCATTTATATTCTCAGGAAAGCTCAGACAGAAATCTTAAATCCAAAGGTATTTCCATGTTACGCAGATTTGCCAAGATAGTTGTGTTTGTCTCTGAATTAAGTATATGGCACAAGTTGTACACCGTGTAAAGATGCTGCCAAGAGAAAACTTTGCATTGCTCACATATGAAGCTCCTCCAGAGCAATGCAGCGATTGATTCCTGTAACAGTGGTGCAGAGGCGAATGACCTAGCCTTTCAACTGCTCACGATCAATATGTGCTGCAGGCAGAAATCCTGCGTCCCTCTCCTCCCACATCCAGTCAGAGGTGCGTCATTGGAGGTGCCGGAGAGCCGCAGTTCTTCCTTAGTCCTAGGTTACGTTGCTGAAAGGTTACTCCAGAGCACTGAATATGATCTTTTGAAATGCGATACGATCTTGTTTTTACCAGCGGTCTTGACATTCATGGTGTGTGGCAGGCTGAGGTTTTGACACCTGATGGTTTTTGAGTTCTTGACGGTTACCAAAGGAGTGGACAAAGTCCCACTTATTCTATACGTAGTTGATCAACTGAGTGTGTGTTTGCTTCTTTAGTGTTAGACTGAAGCTAAAGTACTAATGTTTTTGAGCATCATAGGCTTTCCTTTCATGCCAGCCATATCAGTCTCCATTTTCAGCCCACCCATTCTGTAAGGCACCATCTGAATACATTAGATTTACATTAGTTTGGGCTACATCTGTACCTGCATGCAAAGGTTTGTGCAGCAGAGTACTTCCTCCAACATCTACTAGAGCAAAAAAAAAAAAAAAATGTGTGGACGCAGCAGTAGTTTCCTCTCAGATTACCTGCTTCAGCCCCCTAGTGTTGGTTCATGGCCTCCCACACATGAACTTCCTACATGTACAATTCACTAAACAAAGACAAAGGAATCCAGTGTTTCTTGCTCCATATGTGATGGACGTTTCTAATGGCTTTTTATCATTTTGCTACAGACTTTAGTATCCTCAATTTTTAATCCGACCAGTTGTGTTGAGAGTGTGGGATATGACAAAAAATATACAATAGTATAGTGCCCAACCCAAAAAAAGAGAGGGGTAAATGAAACACTCAGCACTGTAATATAATGTACAGTATAATTGGCTGCTGTGAGTAATAATGGCCTCAGCTGGTGTTGTGAAAGTACTGACGGTGCCTGTATTGTCTCTGATTATCTTTTGTACTCTGATTTAATGTATAATTATCCAAAGTGTAATTATATAATATCACTCACCCCTGGTTGTAGGTGTTGCTTATCTCCTGGCTTGCTGACTATAGCTGACATGAGTGTAAAATTGAATACGTTTTTTGTGTGTATCGATGGATATTTGTACATTTTGGTAAAATTGACACATGCAGTAAATTTCGACCACTGGGTTTTGAAAATCTATTATTATTATTATTATTATTATTATTATTATTATTGGTTAATATTATTATTGGTTATTGATTGCCATCTATAGACTGTGCAGGTTCCTCTGAGAGGAAGCAGATGTAGTGTTGTTGGTGAGGTTTGCTTTGTTTAGCCTCTACTCACTACTTGTGGTTTCTCCTCCCTTCCCTTATGTAACTGCAGCTTTCTGTTAGAAAGATCTCTTTTAATTACCACCACCAAATTGTGTGTGGCTTTGAGTCTGGAGTGCTTTTAGCTTTAGTTCTAGAAGCTCAAAGATTTAAGTAGGGAAAAAAACCTTAAACTTTATATTTAATACATTTGTTGGGTGAATGTGTTTTTAAATGTGCTTGATTGGTAGTAAATTGTAAATGGAAACGTGTGATTATGATGATGGAGCAGGTGCTGGCTTTATACCTGCTGTGCATTGGCATTTTTCTGTTTTTCACCGGAGCTGGTAATAGGGCATTAAGACTGAACCGCTGGCTCATGCAAGTGCAGCACAATGCAGCCTCCCTGTTTAGAATAACCATGTGTCTGCACACCTTGTGTTGGCTCAACAGCCTCCTGGGCGAAGGAGTATTTTAGGCTATTATCACTGACCTCAGAAGCTAAAGGAAAAGGCTGGGTTCACACAGGATGTCTGCAGGCTGCACACACTTTCTCACACAATTGTGCTCACATGCGTGTGTAAGATCATGAGCATTATTTCTTACAAATGTGATGCCCTTGCACACAACTGCACTTAAACATCAATTCCCAGAGCAAGATGTTATGGTCAAGTTTGCACTATTTTTTACTTTTGTATGAACTGGGTGTAGAGAATGATTTTTGTGCTGATTGTGTGATTTTGTTAGATACTTCAACTCCTTACTAGTCTTCCTATAATATAGTAATCTGATGCTATCCTGAGAGTGGCAGTCCACTGGCATTAAAACTACTCTGTAGTTAGATTGCTGATTTAAATATTTTTAGTTCTTCACATATTTAAAAGCATTAGTATTCCATCTAGTTTTCTTTCTCTTGCTTTCTCCTCAGGGGCTTCTGAGCAAATACTTGATTGAGAACTCCTCTAATGCTGAGAGCAAAGTATTCTATTTAAAGATGAAGGGTGACTACTATAGATATCTTGCAGAGGTTGCCTCCGGGGATGATAAGAAGGGTAAGTGTGTTTTTTGCTTTTCTCTAATACGTTTTTGTAACTAAGGATCACTCTTTGATTGAGAATGACTAAGAAAATGTAATTTAGTATTTTTAGGTTCTTATTTGTAACCCCTGAACCAATCAATAACAGGGTGGAACTAAGAGAAAGATAAAACCGGATTTGATTACCATCACCGAACCACTTTAATAGGAACACATACCGGTGGAGATTCATGCAATTATCCAGTCAGCTAATCAAGGCAGCACAGTGTATTACAAAATCCCATCTACTGGGTGAAAGTGGTGTGAAAAACAAACAAAACATCCAGTGAGTGGCAGATCTGCGGTCAAAAACGCCTTGTTGACGAGAGAGATCAAAGGAGAATGGCCAGGCTGGTTCGAGCTGACAAAAAGGCTACAGTAATTCAAATAACCACTCTTTACATCCGTGGTGAGCAGAAAGATGGGCTTCAACAGCAGAAGACCACATTGAGTTAGACTCCTTACTGTCATTCAAGAACAGAAATCTGTGGCTACGGTGGGCACAGGCTCACCCAAACTGGACCGTTGAGGATTGGAAAAAAGACCGGTAATGTTTTTGTCCAGTTTCAGTGAGCTCAAACCAGTCTGGCCATTCTTTTCTGACCTTTGTCATCACCAAGGTGTTTCTGCTCACTGGATGTTTTTTGTTTTTCACACCATTCTGTGTAAACTCGAGTGACTGTTGGGCTAGAAAATGCCAGCAGATCAGCAGTTTCTGAACTCGTCTAGCACCACCAACAACAGTCACGTGGTCTGTCTCCACAAGATCTATCAGCTGCATTTGTGGAAAACCACAATGCTGCACTTTGTAGTCTCTAACCTAGAGCAGTAGAAACTGTTAGTTGAACAGTTGATTCTTCACAACCTAGGACAATAATAATTGCAATTTTAGAAAATCATAATCCTCCAGCATTCTTATGAATGTGTACATGTTTCGTGAAATTTCAAGAGGTAATGACTGGGCAACAAAATAAATGCAGAAGTTAGGTCATTTTAGGGCATGTTAGATCATCAAAATCAAAGAAATTATTTGTGAGCAGCACCAATCGGTACCCTGCGCTCAGCCGAGCTTCGAGAAAATTCACTGCCTTCTCCCAATAACGGTCTTCTGGCTCCTGGTTAGTTTTAGACCAGAAAATCGCACATACATCCAATGCTGTTTTCCAATGTATTGATGATAAACAAGAGCAGTACGATATGAAGAATAAATTATGCACGTAACTTGATGTGTCCTATTTGCTGCTGAATGAAATGTCATTAAATCCAAAATAAATGAAGTTATGAGTGAATGATCCACATAATCTAATACTAGATATTACAGCATTTATACATTGGATAATGCTGTTTTGAAATTTTATAAATTTTTTAAAATAGCAATATCTAGTAACTTCTTATAGACGGGTTAGTTGATGTCCAGTGCAACAAGTAGTAGCTAAATAACTTGACTGAGATTTGTTTTTAACAGTTGTTAACAGTAAGGTTGTTTTTAATCCCTTAAATAAAATGACAAAAAAAATCTGGTTTTGTTAAGATTAGCTGAGACTACCTTTTGCCTTAGTAGGGCAGATTAGATATGATTACTAAACATCATCTTTAAGATATTTCAAACTGGCATCCTCTCCAAAGCCTACACTAGTTAGTAGTAAATAATGCATGGTATTAATTTTACCATTTAATATTTTATATCCTAACCATTTTCCTTTCCATCCTCTTAGACACAATAAGCAACTCGCAGAGTGCCTATCAGGATGCGTTTGACATTAGTAAGAAGGAGATGCAGCCCACACACCCTATCCGCCTGGGTCTGGCCCTCAACTTCTCCGTCTTCTACTACGAGATCCTCAACTCTCCCGAGCAGGCTTGTACCCTGGCCAAGCAGGTGGGTGATGGCTCATTACACAGGAACTCGTTCTGCTCAGACATGCACTTTTGTATTGATGACCTTTGAATTGAATTTACTCAAATTCTGACTCTGCTTGTAGGCCTTTGATGAAGCAATTGCTGAGCTTGACACACTTAATGAAGACTCGTACAAAGACAGCACACTCATCATGCAGCTACTTAGAGACAACCTCACAGTAAGTTACACACACAGCTGAAGGAAAGTGCTACAGCTTTGGAATCAGTGTGATCAAAGCAGGAACACTGGTGTTTATAAAAAATTATACCACAGCAACACTGCTCACAGGTTTACATATATTAATGTGCATGTCCTAACAACTTGGACAAGGTCTTGTATGTCGGATGCTCCAAATAAACAGATAAAAGAATGTGTAATAATTTGGATTTTAAATGTTTATTTAGCCTCTGGAAGGAGTCTCCAGTGTCAGTGCTTTGTATCAGTCAGCAGTAGGGCTTTTCCTTTAGAGCTGTTAATATGTAAGTGATAACAGGAACCAATTTTGTTCATGGATTTTCCACAACATTGCATGTAACTGTACAGATGCAGCATGTCTTTCTGTAATAAATGATATAGTTGTAATTATCGGCAAATTGCTGTGCTGTAAAGAGAATAAAACCTGACGTGGTGTGCGGTTATTGGGAAATAATAAACAATGGGTTAGTAAAGGCCTCATCTCACCACCCCATCGTTGACTGTTTTCCTATAATTGCCACATGCCATGTCTCTTTTTCTTTACATATAGCTAGTTTGCAAAAAAGTAAAATGGTAATAAACATGTGAATAATATTAGAAATCTGCAACTCTTTCTCTTTCAGTTATGGACCTCTGACAATGCAGCAGATGAGGGTGAAGGAGGAGATGGAGAGAACTAAGACTCCAGCGTGTTGTCTCCACAGATAAAATTAAAAAAGGGAGGGGGGGGAGAAAAAAAAAAACTTTTTACACATCTTCATTCCTTATTGTTTCACTTAAAATTATCTAGTCATGTAAACCCATGATCATTACCAATGAGCCGTGTTTATGAAAATTCCTATTGTCCTGTTATTTTTAATCACCTGGCTTGAGGTTATGATGATATTAAGTTAAAATAACTCCTCCATTCCTTGGTTTTGTGGTTTTGTCTGTTTTGCCTTTATGTGCATTGTCTGCTGTAGAAAAGTATTAGCCTCACATGACGTCAGCAGTCTATTAATTATGAGACAGGTAGTGTATGGCCTCTGCAGATTTGCCGAATTAGATGTGTCTAACAAGCACCGACAGTCTTGGGTAAGGCAGACAGGCTTTCTTCAATAACAAACTGAATTTTTGGCCACTTGTGCAATACATGTTTGCTGAAGATTAAAACTCTTGTGAAGAATGTTTATACCAGCTTGAACACTCCTTCACTCCAGTACTGTCAAGATGAAAGGCTGCTGTTAAGTAGCTAATCAGCTCGCACTACTCAGCCTGGCAATTCTGCTCACTGGCTCTTTCAACCAAGGTTTCTCTTAAGTAACATGACAAAACACTCCTTTCTTGTCAAGACTTTTGCTTTGTGATACTTTAAAGCATGCCTGAGTCAAAAAGGTGCCACTTTATTAAGATTTACAATGGATAATAAAAATAATAATTAAAAAAAAAAAAAAGTTCATGCATGCCCATTTTTCAGTATTCACTGGTATGGGAACTAATATTGCGTACCAATTGCTCCCAGGTTTGGTTAAATACTTTCATTGCAGGATTATGCACATATTTTGGTTTGTCCAGTGATGTCGATAGATATACAGACCACTATTGTGTTTTTGCTAAGCGTTGATTGTAGTCCCCCAAGAGCCTTGTGAAAATGTTCAAATGCCCTATGTAACAGCTATGTAACCTGAATTAAAAGTGACAGTTTTATAAACCATACATATTATCCGTGTGCGTTTGTTTCTGTATTCCGATTCTTAAAGTCTGTGTTTTAAATAATAATGAATGTATTTTCATTTTAAAATTGTTCAATCTTTAAAAAAAAAAAAAAAATTAAGATGAATTTGAAAGCTAAGATTTGATGAGTGAGTAGTTTCCCAGCTTTTATCAGCCCATGTGTCTTATCCACTATTATTTTCTAATCAGTTCTTACACTTTTTTTTTTAATTCAGTGGATGCTTTTAAGCATGTATAGTAATTTAACATTAATAGAAGTAATGTTTCATTTTAATAATTAAAAATGGATTGCAATACAAAACATTTCCTTTGGACATTAGGTCTAGTATACAGTGGTGTGGCCAAATGGACGGCACAGGGTGGCTGTAATCGCCCTTGAAATAAGCTTTGCTGCCCCAACTCTATACATTATAATGTAAGTGTACAAGTATCCTACACATTCATGTGGATATTTATTTTGTACCAAGAAACAAATAAGATACTTTGTTCATAGCTCGTGCCATCCCTCAGTGTGCTTTTGCTCTGACTTTTCTAAGGGTAAAACTTGGACCCCATTGCAGACATGAACCAAAACTACACCAGCATTTACCGACCCGGTTTTATCCTCTTATAACCCAGAGTGTTAATATTAGAATCGAAAGCGATATGTATGGCTATGTGTGTGTCTGCGTGTGTGTGTGTGTGTGTGTGTATATATATATATATATATATATATATATATATATATATATATATATATATATATATATATATATATATATATATATATATATATATATTTATTTCTGCGAACTAAATTAAACCACACATTTGTGGTTAGATTAAAGACCAATAAGAAGCTAGCCTGTAGCGTGTTTACACTGACTGACTACAAATGGAGTTGATTTGCTCTCTCCGACAAGTACTTCCGGGTGTCCGCTCTGTGTTTGGGACTTTTCGCAGTTTCTCTTTTCGGCGTGGTAGTGATTACGTTAAAAAAAAGGTAATGTCTGAGAAATTAATCGGACTTGTTTAATATAAACATGAACTTATTTTCTGCTTTTGTGTGTATATGAACGGTCCACGCCGAGAGCCGACTCTGTGCCATGTCCAGATGTTAATCCACGACCACATCAGTAATCCGTCGGATAAATTATGTTACTTGTTGCCTAAAGTAGGTCTGTTTGCTCTCAGTGCGCCATGAAACACGTCGTTTTTGTTCTGGCATCTTTACTTTTGACAGACTGCACAGAAAGACCTACCACAGATGGAGTACATGGTGAGTTTATGAACTTATGTACCACATAAACTTCTTCATGTGAATAGATTTGTAACCATTCCACAGACAGGGCTTTCTAGAAAGCTTTGCCAGTTGATTCACCCTAAACAAAAACACCTATATAACTTTGTTACATAACTTATATCATTTATTTTAGATATTTTAATTCATAATTTAAATTCAGTTGAATTTTAACTTCCTCACTGTGCAATATTAGTCACTTGTGATGATGGACCAGATTATTAATGAATCTGGTGGATGTTGCTAGTAACTAGTAATAAACGTCTGTTCATTATACTATTAAATTATTGGTTTAATCTTAATACCCTGAGAAATATGATCTGCACATATCATAGTACTGACGATCGTGTTGCCCCAGTTCGTATGTTCCCTCCAGAGTTAGATATTTCAGTTTCTGTTTTATATTTCTCTCAGATCACTTGAGGTCCTTGCTGTCAGACTTTGACGTCCTGAACCTGTCCAGTCTGCAGCAGCACTCGGTGCGTAAAAGAGACGTGCAGAGTCACACACATGCAGAGAGACTGCTCACTTTCACAGCTTTACACAGGTGAGTCTGTTTTGTCATTTGATCTTATCTTCTGGATGTGGATTGTGGATTGCAGATATGTGCTGATGTTATATCTGATGTTATATCCTGTTTCATTCAGGATTATTCCCTAGGCCGGCATGGTGGCTCAGTGGGTTTAATACTAAGCTTTCTTTACTGTCTGCGGATGCTTTCGTCCAGGTTCTCCTGGTGTACCGACGTGCTGATTGAAAAGATTTGTCCCTATGCACACACTACACTTATCCTGGATTGTGGTGGCGTAAATGTTGTGTTCTACTTGGACAAAAAGCAATCTCATATTCGATCAGGTTTTTATGCTAATTTCCATTCGCCGGGTGCGCAACATAGTGACATTTTCCAATAAGGAGCTGCCGTTAGTGGAAGCAACATATTTTTGGCAATTTCAAAAAAAAAGAAAAAATTATGGTTTCATGGTTATTAGTGTGGTATAACTTAATAAGTAATGAGACCATGCTTTCTGAGTACTCGAGCAATATGGCCTGAATACTTCAGTCTGTACCCAGGATCTAGGTTTGTTATGGGGAGAGCATTGCTGAATCTTATGTCACATCTGCAGTTATGTGGTGTGCCGTAAGAGTGACTTGATTTTGTGTAAACAACATTACACTGCTGGGAATAAAGCAACAATATCCTTTTTTTTCCCACAAAATGACGAATGAGCAAGGCCAATGACCTGTTTTTATTAACTTGATACTCTTGCTGTCTGTGCGCTTGGCTTTTCAGGCATTTCAGGCTCTACCTGACCTCAAACACTGAACTGTTCACTGAAGACTTCAGCGCTGTGGTGGTGGAGAAAGACGGAACACGGCAGAACTATGAGGTCCACAGACAGAACTTCTTCACGGGCCATGTCATCGGTAAATCAAGTGACTCACTGTCATTCATACGTGCTAGTGTGATGTAGTGTTTAATTAGACATAGGAGTATAGTATAGCTGGTAGAGTTTACAAGTATTTTTTTATTTGTGGTGTGTGTGTGTGTGTGTGAGAGAGAGAGAGAGAGAGAGAGAGAGAAGGGCACCGTTCACTTTAATAGGAACACCTGTACAAATGCTTGTTTATGCAGTTATCCAATCAGAAAATCATGTGGCAGCAGCGCAATGCATTACAACATGCAGATACAGGTTAAAAAGCTTCAGTTAATATTCACATCAAACATGAGAATGGGGGAAAATTGTGATCTCTGTGACTTTGATTGTGGCATGGTTGTTGGTGCCAGATGGGGTCTGGTTTTGAGTATTTCAGAAACTGCTGATCTCCTGGGATTTTCACACACGACAGTCTCTAGAGTTTACTCAGAATGGTGTGAAAAACAAAAAACATCCTGTGTGCAGAGGAGCTGCAGAATGAAACATCTAAGAGCAGAATGGCCAGACTGGTTTGAGCTGACAGGAAGTATATATTAACTCCAATAAGCACTCTTTATAACCGTGGTGAGCAGAAAAGCATCTTAGAACACACAACACATCAAACCTTGAGGCGGATGGTCTACAGCAGCAGCAGACCACATTCCACTCTTGTCAGCCAAGAACAAGAATCTAGTGCTATGTGCACAGACTCACTCAAACTAGACAGTTGAAGACTGGAAAAAGACCAGGTGATATTTTTTTATAATTAACTGTCAGTTTCAGTGAGCCTGTGCCCATGATCCACCGCAAGGTCTGATGTTTTGTGCATGCTGACATGCTTTTCTTTTCACCACAGTTGTAAACAGTAATTTTTTGAGTTACTATATCCTTCTTGGCTGCTTGAACCAATCTGGACATTTTCTTCTGAACTGTCTCTTAATCACCAAGGCATTTACACCCACAGAACTGTCTCTCCCTCAATGTTTTTTTGTTTTTCGCACCATTCTGTGTAAACTCTAGAGATTGTTGTGTGTGAAATTCCTAGGAGATCAGCAGTTTCTGAAATACTCAAACCAGCTCATCTGGTACCATCAACCATGCCATGATCAACGTCACAGAGATCACTTTTTTTTTTCATTCTGATGTTTGATGTGAACGTTAACTGGAGCACTTGACCTGTATCTGCATGAGTTTTTGCATTGCACCGCAGCCACGTGATTGGCTGATTAGATAACTGCATGTGCAGGTGTACAGGTGTTCCTAATAAAGTGGACAGTGAATGTACATACCCTTTCTTACAGTAGCTACTACAGAATTCATAGTAATAACATAGTAAGCTAAAGCTGGGAATTTAAAGCGCCTAGGTTTTGTAATTGCATTGTATGTTGTGGGTAGTAGGTTTTTTTTTAATGTCAGACCTTCTGGGTTCCGGTGTTAACTTTACACCGTCCACGTGCAGGGGAGGAGTACTCACGCGTACAGGCACATGTTGATGACAACGAGTTCACTGCTCACATTCTGACTGAAGAGGCTGAATACAACATAGAGGTGTGTGAAACTAACGTCACCTGCTCATCCTGCCATTGCTTTCTTCATATCTGTTCTCTGCACGGCACGGCCGAGCCCCAAAATACATTTTGCTTTATTCTAGAATTAATAGCATTTTAATATAGCATATCAGAATCTTATAACTGAGTGTAGAATGACCCCGTTGATGTGCTGATGTCTGTTAATGTTGTGAAATGATTAAGTGATTCTCTTATGTATGCTTTGTCTGCTGTGTGTAGCCTCTGTGGAGGCTCACTCAAGGCCAGCCGGATGGCCGCTTGGTGGTGTATCGCTCGGAGGACATCCGGAACGTGAGCCGTCTTGCCGCTCCTAAAGTGTGTGGCTACATCACAGCTGAGGCCAGTCAGCTCCTGCCTGAGAATGTGCGCACAGCCACGGCAGCGGGGGAAAAAGGAGAAGAGGAAGGTGAGCGATTTAGAGTTTAAGTGGGAATTTAGTGCTGTCAGATTCCTCATTAACTGCATTTGAATTTCAATTAATCGACATGATTTTGAATTCGAATGCATTTGAATATCAAATGAGCCTAGAGTATACTGCCACAGACAGAGCAGAGACAATGAAAATCATAAGGAAATATCATAATTTTATCATAACATTAAATGCATAGGTTCTCAGCGCTGGGCTTGCCTGAGATGCAGGTGACCCCCAGCTGTTATTATGGCGTTCTATGTATATAAACTATTTTAAAGTATTAAATAAAGCTGTTAGTTTCTTAAACATACAGTGCATTCAGAAAGTATTTAGATCCCTTCGTTTTTTTCACATTTTGTTATGTTGCAACCTTAAACTAAAATGCTTTTTAAAAATTCATTACAAAGAAGAAACTGAAATATTACATTGGCATAAGTATTCAGACCCTTTACTATGACACTTGAAATTTAGCTCAGATGCATCCCATTTCTCTGCATCATCTTTGCGATGTTTCTACACTTTGATTGGAGTCCACCTGTGGCATATTCAATTGATTGGACATGATTTGGAAAGGCACTCGCCTGTCTATATAAGGTCTAACAGCTGAAAATGCATATCAGAGCAAAAACCAAGCCATGAGGTCAAGGGAACTGCCTGCAGAGCTCAGAGACAGGATTGTGTCAAGGCACAGATCTGGGGAAGGCAACAAAAAAATTTCTGCTGCATTGAAAGTTCCCGAGAGCACTGTAGCCTCCATAAATGTAGAAGTTTGAAACAACCAGGACTCTTCCTAGAGCTAGCCGTCTGGCCAAACTGAGCAATCGGGGGAGAAGGGCCAAGTCCAAGAGCCTGATGGTCACTCTGGTTGAGCTCCAGAGATCATGTCTGGAGATCAGTCACTCCAGGATTTCGTGATCACGGAAATTAACGCAAAATCAAGCAAACTCTGCAATATTCGGAGGAGCTTTTTTCACATTTTTCAAAATTACCACAGAGTTTCTGCAGATTTGGGCCAAAATGCTTCATATGACATCATCACAACACGCATTCAGCCAAAGCCCTCTTCGATTCACGTGCGTCAAATGTGAGTACAGCTAAAAGGTCTCATTTACCAACAAACATCACTGTGAAAGACCGTGCAAAACCATTTTGTCCAATTGATTTTTTGCAGATTCAAGTAGTTTTCTCCACAAAAAGCTCCTCAAGTTGCATCACAAATTTTGCAACAAAAAAACCCCCAGCAAAATCAAGCCTTTTTGGCCGCAACAATCACACACAAAAAAAATCAGCGAAATTCTGTACAGATTGAACAATATGTGAAAAAATGAAGGGGTCTGAATATTTTATGAATGCACTGTATTTAAATTTTATTAGCTCATATTGTTTCTCTAATTTGGAGATTCTGTTAAGCCCATTTAAAATCAATCCACAGCAGCGCTGCATTTAATACGCCTCCATGTTAATCAAAGTTACAGACAAATTCGGCACGGTTCCTTGAGCTTTATTTCTGCAGTTTCTACCCCGAAACATTACGAAATATGATCTTCCTGCTATAGAATGCCGTGCATGGCCATAATCTAAACAGCCTGGGAGCTATATTACAGCCTGCAGGTATCCAGTAGCAGTGGGTGCTCTAATGTCGATTCAAATTCAAACTTAATCATTTCACATAATTATTATTTCTAAACCAGTGCAAGAAAACAGAAATGAATGCTCAACACCCAGTTGTGTTTTTAATTTGCTGTGATAACTCTAGACTGTTTGTGACTGCATATGCAGGTGTTTGTTTTTCTATCTTGGACAATATCTGACTGTATGTGTCACATATATACCGATTCAAGTCTTGAAATAACAACCTGGCCTGGTTCAAGGGCTTCAAACACAGCATTCAGCTCTGTGGTCTGTGTATGTAAATGCTCAGCAGGAACCTCTCCTCATTGCGATACTTCATTATTTATGGGAGCTTAATTAGAGCTGCTAGTAATGGCGCAGGGAACTAATGATCTGTGCGTGGGTTTGGGGGGGCGGGGGGCGGGGGGTGGATGGCACAGAGGGAGTGTGGATTTAGAAGAGGAATAGTGTTTACTGTTCTTCAGTGCAAATGAGGTGATTTGCTTTTTTTAGGGTTGAGTGCAATTAGGGCATGATTAATAATTAAATAGCATTTTTGCAACAAATAGCTAAACATAAGTTCAAAATAAAAATGTTGTGGGTTTTTTTTTTTTTTTTGGATTATGATCATGGTAGGTATGTATGTGAGTGCATCCTTTATTGATTCCAGTTTATTGATTCCAGTGCATCCTTTACTGAAGGCAGTTTATTCAGACACTATCACATAGGGAATAAAGCTAAAGCACGGGTTCTGTTTGAAAATGCTGTTTTATAAGCTGCTAACATTAAGGCTGTCAGTGTTTGTGGGATACAAAACAAATATCTAAAATGTAAAAAAGAAACTAACAAAAAAAAAAAAATTAACCCCTCGTGCATGTCTGATTCTCATTACATATAGGATGATGTTTGGGTCAAAGTCCCTGAAGTGATGTGCTGATGTAATTTCCACTGAAACAGGAAGTCAGGGTGGGACATATTGAGTGGCTCCTCACCCTTTTTTAAATAGCCAGTTGCTCAACAACGGCAACTTCAGCAAAGTGAAATTTTATAATGTTCAGATTCTAGAGAGCATTTGACTGAACAGAAAATTTGATGAGAAGCTGAACTGCAGAATGATGTCATCAAAATTGCTGATCCGTATTAGTGTTAGAGAGAGACTGTAAATTTTGAATGCTAAATGCTTCTTCTAAATGCGAATCTTGTCATTGTTTTGGACCTCACTAACTTACAGATAACCTTAAGGCTAACATATCCATACTAAAAGCCACAAAACTTCAATTTTGATTTCATGGGGACTTTTTTGTCCTCGTCCTCAGAACTTGCTGGTTAAACTCGCTATCCACCTTACTTAATCTTAGTGATGAACATAGTTGTAGTTGTTATGGTACATTTTGATAGATTTATCTTTATGTTAAATAAATGAGAATGAGAATACAACCATGCACATTAAGACTAAGTTTACTAGCAGTTAGCTAGCCGGCTAGCCAGCTAAAAAGAGGCATTTCCAATAATGCATGTTCAATTAAAATTTAGGGGAATGAGTTTTTAGTAGCTTGTATGGCACTATGTAACAAATAAAATATAATGGCGCATGCTGTTGTAGGAAAGTAATACATTTTTTAAGGGGTGGGGGTGGGGGATACAGCAGAGTTACTGTTACCACCCTGAAGTTGATTCTTTTCCTATAACAGCATGCCTCAGTGTATTTTCCTTGTCTACCACAGCATACCAAAGCCAACAATTTTATATTAATTAAAGAACAACACATCGTACTGTTTATCCATATAGTTGCATTTAACTGCTTTAAACAGTCGTTCCCTCAGCAGCCTCTTTTTTTCTCTCTTTTGAAGTTAATAAGACAAAAAAAAAAAACCCCACCTTGTCATGTTGTGCCGAAAAGTCCTCCATCCTGACGACACTCCCACTTTAAAATTTTAAGTTTAAAGTTACAAATTACAAATGCTAAATAAACGTCTTCTCTCTCCATAAGTACACACTTTAAAAAAAAAAATATGTTCATGTGTGTCTGCTATACAAGTCTCTGTAGCAGTAAGTAGTTACTACAGAAATGATGACGTATTAGAACAAGTGCATTAATATAAACCTTGCAGCCGTAACTACTGTCCGAGCCGTGCTGTTACACAAAACCAGCACCTTTACATTGAACAAGACATTAAGGGAATTATTATTCTACTGACTATTTTTTATTATGTTTAGGGGTGCTTTCGATTTTAGTTACCTAATGGATAAAAAATATACAGTACTGTGCAAAAGTTTTAGGCACCCTATTTGTTTTTAGTACAAACTTTGTTATAGATTTTTTATTTTATATGACTTCTACATTATCACGTCAATACAAAAAACATTTTAGATTAAAACTTATTAAAACTTGCCAGCTAATTTCCTTATAAAACTGCACAAATTGTACTGGAGACTACTATTTTTATTTTTATTTTTTTGTAACACCAAATATTGCCTTTGCTTCATTTACTACTGTTTACTGCTCTTTACGGTATTTTTATTTTTATTTTTTTAAATGTAGAAACATTTAATTTCCTTATTTTGAAGGCATTTTTGCTCTACAGCATTTCTTTGCATGTGCCTAAAATTTTTGCACAGTACTGTATGTGTGTGAAAGGTTAGCGTTATGGATGTAACATTTGAGTTTAATATCGATTTAAGTAGCAATTTAATTCGAGTGATTTTTCCCCCTGTGTTTACAGGTTGATATTTGTTTTATAAAGTGAAATAATGAGGCTCTGTGTAGAGTAACTAGAACATTTTCCAAATTAAGAATGACCACTGCTAAGTTCCCTCTTTCTCACACACGTTTGCTAGAGCACCTGAGAGTGAGGAGACAGGCAGTCGATCACAGGAAGAACACATGCCCTCTGTTGCTGGTGGCAGATTATCGTTTCTTCAGACACATGGGCCGCAAGGAGGAGAGTACCACCATCAACTACCTGGTGAGAGCAGCCTGTTCATGGAGTTTGGAGCCAGCATCTAAGGCTACAGGACTATTTTAAATTGTAGACCATTGAAAAACAGAACATATCTTAACATTCGGTTGAAATATTGTTTTTTAATGTGCACCTCTGTTCTCTCTGTGAGTTCACTATCGTTTCAGGCTAGAGTAAACCAGTTTTCTGTCCTGTTCTTAGTACAAGGAAATGTGTTGGAATTCTTGACTGTATTAATCACACATATGCTGCAAATGTGGTAATTAGAGACTAGGCTGAAAATGATGAGTATTCTTTTAAGGTTGATTAATGAATAGTCCAATGAATGGTCCAATGAGTGGTCCAAGCAACCACCTTTTAAGCCTAATGATGGAATAAAAAGATTTTTGAAGTAGAGAATAGAAGACTTGGCCTGCTGGTATAGCGTTATAGGGGGGGAAAAAATCAATTATGTGCAGTGGGGTTACTGTTACCACATCAAAGTAAATTGTTTTCCCATAACAGCATGCCACAAATTCTTTTATTCCTCTTATACCACAGCAATTTACCAACTGTCACATTTATTATTAATGAAGGGAAAACATATTGTGCTTTTTATTTGATTTTAGTTGCATTTAATCCAAACACACCCTGAACCAAGTCAGTTCCTGTTGTCATTAACGTTATGGCAGCTACAAACCATTGTTCCCTCCCTTAAATTTTTATTTTTTTTTAATTAATCTGTCCTTAGACTTTTCCATGGTGTAAAATGTAAGGGAACTGCTTTACCTCTGACCCTTACAAAGCAGTGACACTGGTACCTCGCACCTCCAGGATTGGGGGTTTGATTCCCACCTCCGCTCTGTGTGCGTGGAGTTAGCATGGTCTCCCTGTGCTTCGAGGGTTTCCTCTGGGTGCTCCGTTTTTTCCCCCAGTCCAAAGACATTCATTGTAGGCTGATTGGCATTTCCAAATTGTCCATAGAGTGTGAATGTGTGCGCGATTGTGCTCTGTAATGGGTTGGCACCCCTTCCAGGGTGTCCCCTGCCTCGTTCCCGGAGTCCCCTGGGATAGGCTCCAGGCTCCCCATGACCCTGTGTAGGATAAGCGGTACAGAATATGGATGTATTATTATTATTATTATTATTATTATTATTATTATTATTATTATTATTATTATTATTATTATTACTATAATACATTTTTAAATCCATTTAGTATTAGTATGTGAGTGAGTTGAATATAAACCTATGATTTTGAAATACATCACATCACAATAATAGCTATCAGAGCAGCTGTTATAGAAAATTAATCAACACCTTCTAGCCAGTCAGGTTCGAGAATTCATCAGGGATGTGGTACAATGAAGAATATCCCTTTAAGCTGCTATATAGCTGCACCAATGGACAAAAGCAACTAGGTGTCCTTTTGGGCTGAAGAAAACATGCTGTTTATCTGGAGTATTCAGTGTGTTGGCTGATGTACTGTGTACCTGCAGATTGAGCTGATTGACCGGGTGGATGACATCTACAGAAACACATCTTGGGATGAGGAGTTTAAGGGCTACGGTGTTCAAATCCAGCAGGTTCGTGTTAACGTGTGTCATCAGTGCTTCTGAAGATCTTTATGGTCATGCCATAAGTGTGATCCTTGTTGACTATTGGTGTTGTCAGATTATGATCAACAAATCCCCCACTAAAGTGGAACCAGGACAAACCCACTACAACATGAAGGGGAGTCCAGTGAAGAACAAAGATGTGTGGGATGTGAAGAGACTTCTGGAGGTGAGAGAGAGGTTCTCCCAATACATTTGTGGTGTCATTGAATGTACACATCAGTTTTAGTTTTAGTACACACTCCTATTGCCGTCCAATTAGTATTAGTAGAGGATATGGATCAGCCTTAGAACATGTGAATAGATACAATGATGATATTCAGTATTCAGACACTTCTACACATCTAATTTATTTAATATACACTATATGGTCAAAGGTTTGTGGACACCTGACCATCTCAGCCATATGTGCTTTTTGAACATCCCATTCCAGCTTTAGTCCCTCCTTTGCTATTTTAATAACCTCCACTCTTCTGGAAAGGCTTTCCACTAGATTTTGGAGCGTGGCTTTGGGGATTTGTGTTCATTCAGCCACAAGAGCATTAGTGAGGTCAGGCACTGACATTGGGTGAGGAGGTCTGTGGTGCAGTCTGTGTTTCAGTTCATCCCAAAGGTGTTCAGTGGGGTTGAGGTCAGGGTTTTTGCAGGTCACTCGAGTTCTTCCACTCCAACCTTGGCAAACTATGTCTTCATGGACCTCTCTTTGTGCACAGGAGCATTGCTGTAACATGATTGGGCCACTTCAAGTGAAGGGAAATTGTAATGCTACAGCATACAAAAACATCCTATACAATTGGCAGATTAAGTAGAATACAAAAGTACAAAAAGTGTACATCCAATATATATATATATATATATATATATATATATATATATATATATATATATATATATATATATATATATATATATATATATATATATATATACAGGTGCATCTCAATAAATTAGAATGTCGTGGAAAAGTTCGTTTATTTCAGTAATTCAACTCAAATTGTGAAGCTCATGTATAAAATAAATTCAATGCACACAGACTGAAGTAGTTTAAGTCTTTGGTTCTTTTAATTGTGATGATTTTGGCTCACATTTAACAAAAACCCACCAATTCACTATCTCAACAAATTAGAATACTTCATAAGACCAATAAAAAAAACATTTTTAGTGAATTGTTGGCCTTCTGGAAAGTATGTTCATTTACCGTACATGTACTCAATACTTGGTAGGGGCTCCTTTTGCTTTAATTGCTGCCTCAATTCGGCGTGGCATGGAGGTGATCAGTTTGTGGCACTGCTGAGGTGGTATGGAAGCCCAGGTTTCTTTGACAGTGGCCTTCAGCTCAGCTTGGTGCTTTTGGCAGAGTGGGCAGGTGCCAAATCCTGCTGGAAAATGAAATCAGCATCTTCAAAAAGCTGGTCAGCAGAAGGAAGCATGAAGTGCTCCAAAATTTCTTGGTAAACGGGTGCAGTGACTTTGGTTTTCAAAAAACACAATGGACCAACACCAGCAGATGACATTGCACCCCAAATCATCACAGACTGTGGAAACTGAACACTGGACTTCAAGCAACTTGGGCTATGAGCTTCTCCACCCTTCCTCCAGACTCTAGGACCTTGGTTTCCAAATGAAATACAAAACTTGCTCCCATCTGAAAAGAGGATATTGGACCACTGGGCAACAGTCCAGTTCTTCTTCTCGTTAGCCCAGGTAAGATGCCTCTGACGTTGTCTGTGGTTCAGGAGTGGCTTAACAAGAGGAATACGACAACTGTAGCCAAATTCCTTGGCACGTCTGTGTGTGGTGGCTCTTGATGCCTTGACCCCAGCCTCAGTCCATTCCTTGTGAAGTTCACTCAAATTCTTGAATCGATTTTGCTTGACAATCCTCATAAGGCTGCGGTTCTCTCGGTTGGTTGTGCATCTTTTTCTTCCACAATTTTTCCTTCCACTCAACTTTCTGTTAACATGCTTGGATACAGCACTCTGTGAACAGCCAGCTTCTTTGGCAATGAATGTTTGTGGCTTACCTAGTGAACCAAACTGAGAGACCATTTTGAAGGCTCAGGAAACCTTTGCAGGTGTTTTGAGTTGATTAGCTGATTGGCATGTCACCATATTCTAATTTGTTGAGATAGTGAATTGGTGGGTTTTTGTTAAATGTGAGCCAAAATCATCACAATTAAAAGAACCAAAGACTTAAACTACTTCAGTCTGTGGGCATTGAATTTATTTTATACATGAGCTTCACAATTTGAGTTGAATTACTGAAATAAACGAACTTTTCCACGACATTCTAATTTATTGAGATGCACCTGTATATATATATATATATATATATATATATATATATATATATATATATATATATATATATATATATATATATACACACACACACACATATATATATATATATATATTATATATATACACAGTATATCCACATCAAATGTACCCAAACAATGTCTTTTGACTTTGTACTCATAAATATGAACAAGTATGTGTTTATATGCATAAACAACACTTTATCATATTTTCCTGAAGTTCTCGGGATAAAATTATTAAACAACACTTGAATGGAAAAGGCTACAGAGCAAAGACCTTAAACATCCCTGTCAGTACAAAAGGTTCAATAATATACTTCTAAAAGTACAAACTTTCTCTTTCCTGCAGCAATTCAGCACTGACATAGCAGAGAATGCCTCCAAAGTGTGTTTGGCTCACTTGTTCACCTATCAGGACTTTGATGAGGGCACGCTAGGCCTTGCCTACGTCGCCCCCGCCAAAGAAGAGGCTCCTGGAGGAGTCTGTTCCAAAGGTGAGTAAAAGGTTTACTTAATGTAATCTCAGTGTATATGCATACACTGAGAGAGCAGTGAAGCTAAATTATGTAGTGATGTAAATCATATGGTAGATATATGGAAGTATATAGACTTCATTTTTAATTGGGCTTTATTTTTTTAATAAGTGACCAGAGAAGCTTAATTTTTCCATTGTAAGTGGATTTGATCATATTTAATAAAAATAGCATTTTAAAGATCCATAATATTATTTTGTGTCTACTGAGTCTGCAGTGCCACGTAAGTACTCTTGATGGAGACGACTGTAATGTTAGAAGTTAAATTTATCTTTTATGTGAAGCTTATTGTGAGCAGATACATACCCACTCACTAATGTTATATTATTGCACTAAAGTTCAGCTAAACTAGCAAGAGAATACACAGAAAGCATACTGCAACTAGAAAGTGTGGTAAAGTTTAGAAAATAAAGACTCTCACTACATCCCAATTCGCCTACTATCTGTCCTAAATAGTATCCGAGATTAGAATAAGTCTGTCCCAAATCGTAGTATGTTGAAATGAGTATCCCAAAGGTACGCAGATGGTCTACTATTTCCGGTTGATTTCCCAAAGCGTGGATCTGTGGACACTTTTTCAGCTAACGCTGCTCACAACTCCATGCGCGAGGGAGGAGTTTTGTGACGTTTGCTTCGCAGAATTCAACCTGCAAACATGGTGGACGAGTGTAATGTCAGTGATGTGTCTTCAGTATTTAAGTGTAAGAACTTAAATGTTAAGCACTAACCGAAGTTTATAATTTCTATAGTTTATAAATTATGTAAGGAATAATGAATGAAGAAAAGCTGAAATGCAACAAGGAGTTTGTTTACGGTGAAAGTGTGCGTAACTAGGCAACAACGTTCTCTTCCTTTACATGGCATGTTAGTATGTCCCAATACTATCGTACTCTTTTGCTACACACTCAAACTTATGTACTTTTTCTTCACAAAAAGAGTACATACTTTTAGTGCATTGTATAAGTAGGCGAATTGGGATGCAGCAACTCGTTTTCAGACCAGGACTAATTTTAAACTAAATTCGAATTTAGACATTTGCTTATTCTCTGCGCCAACACAGCCTCCTTAATGCAAAGCATTCATCTTTTTATGATGCAGTTGATAATCTTGAAAAATAACAAGAAATAAAACAAAAAGTTTGGTAGAAACTGGGAATTTTCCACAAAATGGCGAAAACCCTGTCAAAGATGTGTAAGAAAACGATTGACAGTGCGTCAGTCAGCGTCTCTAGGCATTCAGGGACTATTGTTTTTCAACTCTTTTCAGTTTGTATTTAGCATCCATTATCACTGAGCGAATGAATGGATAATCTTACCATTTGATCCTGGTCTCATGTCGTCTCTGGGAATTTTCACTTGCTTCTGTTCTTGCTATATCACATGGCAGTGTAACACTTGATGAAAACTTTGTCACAGAGAGTGATGTATATCACCATCACCAGCCAATCAAAAACAAGCAAGGTCTGTGCCTCGAGTTAGTCATTTTAACAAGAAGTGTGTTGCAATAAAGTGGTGACTCAAATTAGTCATCTCCTTTATTTGGACTTTATGCACTTGTTCTGCCTAGGCTTTAATGCAACAAAAGCATTTTAATAATGAACCACAGTTTAAAAAAAAAAAAAAAAAAAAAAAAACTCACTCGGCTACAAACTCATTCTGCATTAAAATACAATGGAAGACATAATGAAGTATGACATTACATTAATAGTAAAATGTTTGGAATGTTCTGTGAGGTACCTTGCTAATAATCACAAATTGACCTATGACATTTTGAGCTACCACTTAAGTGCTTGTTGTGTTGCCTGATATAAAAAATAATCTGTTTGCATCCTATGATCCCTTACATTTAAATGTGCTGTTCTAAACAGTGTATTTCAACAAGGTGGTGATGTCTGGTGATCACAGACCACAAAATACTTCCCATACAAAGAAATCATTCTCACATGATAGTTAAAAATTAAAAAAAAGATAACAAAACGCATTTATAGTCACCAAACATGCACTTTTTACTCTTAGGACAGAACTATTGAGTGGTTTTGTTTACGGCAGATGTTGGACCTACTAGGGGATTTTAAGTTGTAACTTAAGGTTATGTTAAATCCTTTTGCGACAGTTATTTTAGATCAAGCAAACATTATCATGCGCCATGGCTTTTCAACTCGTTGAACTGATCATTCTGTCAAGATGTGTGAATTATAAGCGTTAATTCACACACAGTTACAAATGAATTCACACAGATCGAGCTTAAATAATTTTTCAAAGTTAAAACAAGCAAGCGCAGATTTGAATGCACAGAATGACGAACAAACATACAAACTGTGACTGATTCATGAAACATACATAGTCATACAACATCAAAGCAGTGAATGAGTCAGCTTCAGCGGCTCGCTAGCCTTTTAGTTACACATCATATGCATATGAAATAAATATCACTGAAGCTAAGGTAGAGTTGCTATTGTCCGAGGTTGGTGCAAGTAAAAAGACAGTTATGGAAGTGTGTTCTGTTATTTATAAAACGGTTTAAGTGCATAATCTGGTAGAAAACTTTATTTATAGCTAGATTTTTTTTATTCATTTTAGAACTCGAATAGGTCAGATTTAACAGCAGTCTAATTTAATTAAAGCTTTATATTTAATTAAAGGCGAGTTCAGTGTCCATCCTGAATGAGTAATACGTACCCTTATTTTTTTATATGCTGAAAGAAATAAATCCAGCATTGAAACTCAGACTACCTAATAATGAATAAAATCCAATCTGCCATGTTTTAGTGTTGATATAAAATTCTAATAATTTATAGCCCATCTGCCCAAAACACTGCATCCAGGGTAGTTCTTTGTGGTGCCTCTTGTACATAAATGCACCTATTACTCAACTGAAGGAAGAACGAGCTAATAAAGATCCACATCTGTTCCTCAGACACATTGACACTAAACCCCTTTATATCTTACCTATATCTTACTACAAGGCTCCCTTGTTCGCAAATATGGTAATTAATGTTATTTTCCAGTTTTATTGCTATTTTTCAGGTTGTTAAAAAGTTATGCTCAAATTTACACACACTCCAATGAGACGTGAGGTTTGTTGTACAGAGATGAAACTGATGAATAAGGAAACTGTCAGTGGAGTTTATATACACACATTTATGATCAGATTTCACTGTATACAACTTTGATAAATAAGGGCCAATGTCACACAGGGTCACTCAAGTGCCTGCTCACAGGAAATCAAGAAAGAGTGATCCAGGAGAGCCATGTGACATGGACTCAGCTTAAATGTCATTACATTTACAGTGCTAGAAAAAAGTTTCACTGCTGTTCTGGCGTAATATGTTTGCTTTGGCGTAAATTGTGTTTTTGTTTTTAAGAGTACCCTCAGTCAGGAAGTGACCACCGCACCATATACCTGAACACAGGCTTAACCAGCACTAAGAACTACGGGAAGACTATTCTGACTAAGGTGAGTTAAAACATCAGGTCGCTTTGCTAATCACGTTCACGGGTCTGAGATGATGATGAATAATTCAGTCTCTTTCCTGACATCAACAGGAGGCCGATTTGGTGACGACCCATGAGCTCGGACACAACTTCGGGGCTGTTCATGACAGAGATGACGTGCCATACTGCGCCCCCAGCGAGGACCATGGGGGCAAATACGTCATGTACCCCATTGCTGTGAGCGGAGACCATTCCAATAACAGGGTACTACGTCTTTAATTTACTAAGAAGTCACTGTAACGTTGTTAGGGCTGTTGTTTAAACCTCAGACACCCTTTTTACATTGCTATTTAAAAGAATTACGATGATACTAGTGGTAAGTGAATGTATTACTTAAAGGAATACATCTCCAACCTGATCCCCAAGCTCTACCTCTGAAGAGTATGTACTGAAGTCAAAGTCAAAAGTCAGTTATTGATTTTTTTTTCAATAAACATAAAATATGTAAGTATATAATAAACATTTTATAGTACACTACAGGTGTTACTATAAAGTCACAAGAGAAAGTCTTGCCAAAGTTGTTATATATATTTTTTCCCCCACTTTCCAACACTGTAGCAACATGATAAATAATAATTCTGAAGTTTACAATGTACAAATCTTTTTATGTGGAGCGTCCACCATACAAGTCCCTGTGAACTAGCTTTTATTGTAGAAACTATAACATATTAATATAAGCCTGTTATACCAAACTGCAGTTATAGAAAATTGATCAATACCTTCAATCAATCGAGAATTCAGTGGTGCAGTTTTAACATAGTACATAGCCAAGTGCTCTGTGGCAAAATTCCTTAGTGTTGAAGGAAATGGCTGAACTGTTATGCAGTAACTAAAATTGTCTTCAAATCACATTTCACTTCGTTTTTTTTTTAAACTTCCTTCTCTTTCACTAAGCTCTTTAGCACATGAATTGTGTTTAGCCCACTTATGAAGACACATATGAAGCAAACATGAGCAAATGCTGCACAAATTGCTGTGCAGTCTGTCATTGTAGTAAAGCTTGTGTAAATCTCATTGTAAATCCTGTCTGGTGGCTTAATATATGCACATATTCATCTGAGTTTTGAAATTAGGCTAGTGGTGTTGAGCTTATTTTTAAAGTCACATTGTGTATGGTGACCTTCTCTAGTCATGAAATGCAATTACATGTGGTCAGTTAAGATGCTTGCGAGACACATGAAAGCTAGGTGTGAACATCTAACTGACCACTTATGATCCGTTACTCAAAATGCATGTTAATACGTGGTGTAATCAAAGCTTGCGGTAATCACGGTAGGCTAAAAAAATGGAAAAACAAAACAAAACTCTTGATTATTCCTTTAATGGCTTTTCCTGTTTCTGTGTGTTGTGCTGATTTGTGCTATTACAACTTTACTATTATGACCATTATAAATGAGGGTTTTGTTCTTCAATGATTCTTTCTTCTAAAGGTTTAAATAAAGGAAAGAAACAATTTAATCTTTCATCGTTTGACCCTAACCCTAACCCTAACCCTAGATTTTAAGTCCTATGAGTTATTGTTGTGTTTGTTCACAGCTGTTTTCCAACTGCAGTAAGAAGGCCATCGTGAAAAGCCTGAGGCACAAGGGCCCGTCATGTTTTAAGGAGAGAAACAGTAAGGTGTGTGGGAACTCGCGGGTGGAGGAGGGAGAGGAGTGTGACCCCGGCCTGATCCACCTCCACACTGACCCCTGCTGTAACGCCGACTGCAAGCTACAACCTCAAAAGCAGTGCAGGTAGAGCGCCCTCATGTGGCTGCAAAATCTATGCACTTGAGTGTAATGTACTCGTGATGGAACATGTTGTGAAAGATATCTTCTGTTGTTTGAGAATTGTACCCATTAAAGCACCTAAATTCATTGTCTGCCGATGTTCTTGTTTTGTTGGCAGTGATAGAAACAGCGCCTGCTGCAAGAACTGTATGTACGAGAAGGTCGGGAAGCCGTGCCAGGAGCCCATCAACGCCACCTGTAAGGGCATGTCCTACTGCCCAGGTGAGCCAAAATCCGATCTAAAGTCTAATCACAGGCGAGGCGAGTATGTAATAAGCCTGTTACATCTGAGTAAATTTTTAATGCCATCTACATATATGAAACGCAAATATTCACAATATTATGCACTAATTACAGATTTTTTTCAGATTATAATATATAATCTGGACATATAACATTTCCCCATTTTGCGCCTTAATTTGGTCATCTGCAAATTCCCACCCACGAGCCAGCTCTCCCCTACCATACAACAGCTACCAACTGGGGGGGTGAAAGCCAACGCATGCTTTCTTTGAGACATGTAAAGCCAGCCAGCCACCAGAGGTGGGTAGACTAGGCAAAAATATTACTCAAGTACAAGTAAAACTACTTATAAAAATAATTACTCAAGTAAAAGTAATAATGTTAATAATTACTTGAGTAAGAGTAATAAAATATCCAATGAGAAGACTATTCATGTACCAAGTCACTAGTTACTTTGGATCTGTAAGTCACACCTCTCCATGAAGTCACACCTCTCATGTGTTTACATGATATAAATCCTGGGTTCAAGATGAAGCAGTGTATCCCACTCCTGTGATGTACAATAACACAGAACCTGTCATTTTCAACACAAAATCTCACACACGCCCCAAAAAATAAACATTTTCGCAACAGGTGACTGTCTTTATTTTCACAACATGTGAACAACACAAACTTGTCAGCATCTGCATTTAAACAAGACAACAGAGAACAAAAGGACAGACTATGGAACGGAACAGAAGAGAAAGTGTGTGTGTGTGTGTGTGTGTGTGTGTGTGTGTGTGTGTCCTGCCTCCGTCGACACGCTCGCTTCTTCCCCCTCTTCGGCCATTATCATCCGGGACAGAGCTGTTAAAAAAGTGAGCGGTTGTCGCGTCCGCATTCAGACCACTGCAGCGTATCGCGAGACTCGTGACCTCATTATACATGATATAAACAAATTATTAAAACTACATATATTCATTAACATTTAAAAGCACATTTCTGTGGTTAAAAATTAACTTGAGTAAGAGTATAAGTATGGCCAGTTAAACCTACTCTTAAAATTATTTTTTCCCCGAAAAGTTACTCAGGTAAATATAACGGAGTAAATGTAGCACATTACTAGGCACCTCTGCCAACCACATGTTTTTTTCAAACTGCTGCTCACAGCACTGCGTAACACACTCGGAGTAAAGTGCTGTCTGCCCTCTTCCACATAAATGAGCTCACAGATGCCCATGATTGGCTAGTGTTGCTATGATTGACAGGGGAGAGAGAGCATGCCATCTCTCCCGTGGTCAGTTTTACTGCCGCAGGTATGGATGTCTGTGGAATCGTCGGGATTCGAACTCAGGCGACAGGGTGAATGTTTTTCTGTTGGGACTCTCGGGAGCCCTTTTATTGCATTTTGATAGTAATGCACAAAAATAACCAAAAAAAAACTTTGAAAAAAGACGAAAGATGGAAAAATATACACACTTTTATTTTATATTAATTTTTATATAATATTTATGTTTTATACTGTTATTATTTTCTTCTGTCAATGGTTTTATTTATTTAATTGTTATTATTTTTTTGCCTGTTTTATGATATTTCTGACTATATTTTGTTTCATTATTTGTTTTTTACTCCATGCTGTAAAACACTATAAGCTGCGTTTTAAGTGTATGAATGGTGCTATATCAAAAATATAAATAGTGTTCATTATTATTATCACTGTATGCAAGAAGACGACATGTGAATGGCAGGCTTGTGATATAATACGCTAGAGTCAATAAAAACAATACACAATGTTAGCTAATTTCACAACAAACGAAAAAATCATGACTGACAGAATATGATTACAGCACTACTAATGCATTTCCTACAGAACCAGTGTAAATAATGAAGAACTTATAAAGATTTGTTTATTTTTATTTATAATTCCTTTCTTCTGTCTTAATAGGTAACAGCAGTGAATGTCCCGCTCCAGAGAACCTGCCTGATAACACCATTTGTGTGGACAGTGGACAGTGTCTGAACGGAGAGTGTATACCCTTCTGTGAGGCTGTCCTCAACCTGCTTTCCTGCGCCTGCAATGGTCTGTTTTTTGCATTTTCTTTTATTTATTTCGCATTGAGCTGACTAAATGGACACATGTAGTGAGGTCTAAAGGTCTGACACCACTAGGGAAAATGCTTCTAATTTAATACAGACATTTTCATTCCAAATGATATTATCAGCAAACGCTAAAATGAAATGTAGAATCTTAGAAATATTGACATAAATTTCAGAATTCCGTAGTATTTATGTCCAGCTTCTGAATGAATGAGTGTGCACTCGAGCTGGCACAGACTACACGAGTTTATGTAAAGCCTGATGATCCATGTTAGATCAAATTCAGCAGTGTTTCTGACACTGAACATTTCCTTTTTTTCCCCTTTTACATTATTCACAATTCTAACACTTTCTGTTTATTTCCAGTTTCAAATGAAAACAAATCATAGATTTCCAATGAAGTCACATACATCTGGATCCCACTGTATGTGTGTTGTGTTAAAGTTAATGATGTACAGTACTGTGTAAAAGTCTTAGGCACCCTATATATATATTTTTTTAGTACACACTTTGTTATACATTTTTATTTGATGACTTCTGCATTGTCGAGTCAGTACAAAAGCATTTTAGATTTCCAAAAATTCGTTTTCCAGAACAAAATTAAGTGTTACAGAAAAATGGTTGTATGTCAGTAAAGAAAGCAGCATATTATGTTAGAGGCAACTTTTCAGACAAAAAAAAAACATAATGAAGGCCGCAACAGGCTCCAAGTCTCCAGAAGAACTGTGGCTGGTTCTGAGAGATGCTCAGTAAAACAGCTAATTTCCTTATAAAACTGCACATTGTACCTGAAGTGAAGGGTCATCACACCAAAAATGTCATATATTACTGTTTACTGCTCTAGTATTTTTTTAAGCGTAGAAACATAATAATTTCATTATTTTTGAAGGCATCTTTGCTCTACAGAATTTCTTTGCACGGTACTGTATTTACCAATGAGAAGTTCAGGGTTTTCTTTCTTTCTTTTTTTTTCTTTTTTTTATTTTTTTTTAGGAAAACTGAAATACTTCATGTAGTTACATGGGTTTTCCTGGCTTGTCTCATTATGTGACATGATATGTTGTGGGGGAACCCATTCACTGTGCTCTAAAAATGACCCCATGAAGGTTTAATTAGGTTTAATTGTCTCTCCTTTTCAGAGACGGAACGCTCGTGTATGGTTTGCTGCCGCAGTAAGAGTGGTGCATGCTCTCCATACCAGGATGAGAGAAGAAACTTCCTGTACCTGAGAAAGGGCAAACCCTGCACTGTGGGCTTCTGTGATGGAAAGGTGAGTGACTCTGCTCTAACACACACACACGCACACACGCACACACGCACACACACTTCCCATAAATACAACCTATCAACCTATCTGGTGAAGTGACTTCAATAGAAAACACTGTAGGCCCATGACCCCTCCAGATCTGTGCCTTTACCTAAGAGAAAAGCTTATTAACAATGACGCGAGTGCAGAGAGGAGTCTAATATGCTTGAACACTATGGGTGACTTTTTTTTTCCAATGCGCTTTCCAACACATGAACCAGCCCGAACAGTAACCAGCAGAACTTCTAGGGTTCTAGTTAATTTTTCTCGTTAACTTGAGATTCAACAGTCGCATTGATGACTGCACAGTGATCACTGCATCAATCCTGTAGTATGTAACTACGTACAATATGGAAAAAGTGCTTGGATTAAAATATATTTTTTTTGTTTACAGCAGTATGTCCATACGTTGCACATTCGGCAACAAATACAAACACAATCCTTATCCTATCCGAGTGTGTGTGTGTGTGTGTGTGTGTGTTTTTTACATCACATAACTCCTACCTGTGAAAGTAGGAGGAGTTTCACTGGAGGTTATTGGGTGATATGCATGAGTAGGAAACGATGTTGAAATGAAACCAGGCACATCTTGTTTGTACGGCACTGCCACGTTTCTCTTATACGGAGTGAACTACTAAACACTGACCCAAAAAAAGAGTAAGATAAGACACTACAGTAGCCTACTACCGAAGATTTTTGTGCCACTAGAGGATCCAGTCCAGCCAGGAACATTAATCAGGCGCGGCTGTGATCAGTCTGGTGATCTGCACTATTTTTAGCTCCATCCATATGTTCCTGCTCGGTGCCGCTCGATGACTAAGTATGAAGGATGACCGCTCATCTGGTGGTAGAAATAGCGACAAAATACAACTTCACAGCGAATTTGTTTGTGACACAAACGACAAGGCTTTTGTGCTGGTATGGTTTTTAAAAAATGAAACTTAACTATGAAGGTTGGGAAATAAAACTACAATATATACTGTTTTTTATTATTATTATTTTTATTAATTGCAGGGTAAATGCATGAAGCAGGTGCAGGATGTGATTGAGAGGTTGTGGGATTTCATTGAAAAGCTGAACATAAACACATTTGGTGAGTCTTCTTTAGCATACGTCGGATGTTATTCAGATGTACAGTATGCACTGTATGAAGAGTAGAGGTGTGAACTGTACTTTCTTTTTTTTTTCCTCAGGGAAATTCTTGGCTGATAACATTGTGGGCTCTGTGGTGGTCTTTTCCCTGTTCTTCTGGATCCCTCTCAGTATTCTTGTCCACTGTGTGGTAGGTTACAAAAGTTCTCCTTATTGCATGTTCAGCACTTTTTAAAAATAATGTATCTCTTGTGGGTAATGGATCTAATTTGTAATGCATCAATTTTTTTCCCCTCGGTCATCTAAAGGACAAGAAGCTCGACCAGCAGTATGAACTGAACACAAGATCACTCTTTTACCCCAGCGTAAGTGATGGACACTACGATATACACATGTGCATGCAGTATATAGTAAAATTGAACCCAAGCTGGATAAAATTTCTATTTGATTGAAAGTGGTGGATAATATATACATTTGAGTCAGCTATGAAAACACTGGGCGTGTGAGGAAACAGTTAGTGACATACAGGATATACCACAGCGCTGCTGAATGCTGTATTCTGATTGGACAGAATGTGGTGGTTACTTTTCTATAACAGCAGCTCTGACAGTAGTTCTGGCTATAATTCAAATCACTCGTTTATATCAACGCGTTCGTTCTAACACGACATCATTTCTATGTAAATAACTTGCACGGGGACTTGCATGGCGGACGCTCCACTTAAATTGATTTTTAAAATCACTGATGCGGCTTTCCGTGAGAAAACATTTATTTAGCATTTATGGAACGAGTCTCCAGTGTCAGCACTGTCAGAGAGGAAGCTAATAAAGATAAACAAAATTCAAGAGAAGACTTTGCACTCTCCAGTTTCTAGGTGACATAACAAGCTGCATTGTTTTTGTCTTATTCTTCAACTTCAAGAGAGAGGAAAAAATGAGAGGCTGGCGGGGGAAGGACTATTTATAGCTACTACAACTTAAGTAATAACAAGAACTAACTTGTTTCACTGACGTTCCACAACATTAAACTATAAACTGACAAAATGTCATTCTTTAATAAATAAAAAATTGTTAGCATTGACAAATCGCTGTGGAATAAGAGGAATAAAACACTGAGACATGCTGTTATAAGAAAGGAATCGACTTTGGAGTGGTGACATCTCTGCTTTGTGTCAGGCCACATCTCACCATCACACTGTTGATTATTTTCTAATAACAGTATGCCCTGTCATGTTCTGCAGGTCCTTAAAAGCTAAAAAAAAAAAAAATGAAGGTGTAAGTAAAGATTAAATTATAATATTGAATCCACTCAACAGGTTTTCAAACTTGCCTGTTTAATTAGTACACTTAGTAGATGTTTTGCTGAGACTGATATTTGTTTATACTTAAAAACACAAGTGATTGAATATCCAACTAAATTGCTGAACTAACATTTGCTTCTTGTTAAGCTCTGACAAGATTTACACACTTCTTGTTATGGTAATGCTGACACTAAATTCTGCTCCTCGTGCATATTATATTGCGTGTAAATGGAGAGCCGAGGTAAGGGTACGTGTTGAAGAGTCCTTTCAGAATCTGCAATTGAATAAATGAATTCATTTCCGATTAATGGACTTCAGAGTGATGCGAAATAATCAGATGTCTGATTATGGTACGTGTATGTCCATTTTCAGAATGCAGAGTTGCTGAGCAGTCTCGATTCAGCCTCAGTGCGCATCTTTAAGCCTCCCTCTTCCTCGGCCGTCTCTGCCGTCCCACGCTTCCAGAGCAGCACCCCTCCCGCCCCTGTGACTGCAGGCAACTTAACATCTCCAGCCTCAGGCATGTTGGCTAGCACGGAGCCTCCACGCATGGACACCATCCAGGAAGACCCCAGTTCCGACTCGCGCCTGGATGAGCAGGTCCTGGAGGAGGACTTCACCACTCGCACCAATGCAGCTCGATCCTTTGCGGACCTGACTGATGTCGCAGAGAATGAGCTGGAGAGATCGTTCAAGATGAAGACGTCCGGGCACAGAGTCAGGAAGGAGACAGAGTGCTGAATGTGTGTGCTTGTGTGTGCAAACTGACCTTTATAACAGAAAGTGAGTGTAAAGGAGTGAGTGTGACTGCATGAACTCCAGAGGAGAAGCAGAATAAGCAAAGCTTGCATAAGTGAAGTGTGGGCTGGAGCTTATGTAACTCTATATTCAGAAATACAGCAAGGCTGTATGGTTTAGGAGCACTTCAATTCCCTGTAGGGTGAACAAAGTGTGTTGCTTATGTTTACGTAACGCTCAATTTAGCACTGAAACAGCAGTGACTACAGAGTGCACATTTAGCTAAAGACCAACGTAGTGACTTTGCTTTATGAATTTCAAAGGTACACTTCAAGTCACTCACTTTTGTGTTTCAAGAGTCTATAGTAACAAAAAAAAAAAAAAATTTTAAGGAAATGAAAGTTATTGGATACTTTTGAATGTGTTACTGCAGAATTAAATATTACATAAAAGAGAATTCGAAAAAAGACTTTTAAGTACACACTCATTGGCCACTTTATGAGTAAAAACGTGTCCACCTGCTCATTTATCTAATGTACCTGCAGTTATCCAATCAGCCAATCATGCGGCAGCAGCACGATGCATAAAATCACACAAATACAGGTCAAGAGCTTCAATTAAAGTTCACATCAAATGGGGAAATATGTGATCTCAGTGACTTTGTTGTGGTTGTACCAGACAGGTCTGTTTGAGTATTTCAGAAACTGCTGATCTCCTGGGATTTTTATGTTTCTAGAGTTTACATAGAATGGTACGAAAAATCAAAAACAGTGAGGTGGTTATGTGGGCAGAAACACTTTGCTGATGAGAGAGGTCAGAAGAGAATAGTTTGAGCTGACAGGAAGACTATGGTAACTCAAATAACCAGTCTTTATAACCATTGTGAGCAGAAAAGCATCTCAGAAACCACAGCAGTCTGTATGTCGCAGCAGAAATTGAGATTAATCAGACCAGGCAACGTTTTCTTCAGCTGTCCAGTTACGGTGAGTCGGTGCCCACTGTAGCCTCCAAACCTGTTCTTGGGTGACAGGAGTGGACCCCATTTTGACTTCTTGTGCATTCTGAGATGCTTTTCTGCTAACCACAGTTGTACAGAGTGCTTATGTGAGTTACCATTCATGTCGGCTCAAACCAGTCTGGCTATTCTTATTTGACCTCTATTATCAACAAAGCGTTTCCACTCGCAAAACTTACCGGATGTGTTTTTTTTTTTTTTTTTGCACCATTCTGTGCAAATTCTAGAGACTGTAGTGCATTAAAATCCCAGATCAGCAGTTTCTGAAATATTCATACCAACCTGTCTGACACCAACACCCATACCATGTTCAAAGTAACCGAGATCACAATTTACCCATTCTGGTGTCTGATGTGAACAATAACTAAAGCTCTTAACCTGTATTCACATGATTTTATGCATTGCATTGCTGCCATGTGATCGGCTGATTGAATAATTGCATGAATGTGCAGGGGGTACAGGTGTTCCTATTAAAGTCCATGGTGAGTGTATAAATATTTGAAAAGGGATTTCCAATACAATTACAAGTACAAAAAAATGGTACAGAAAATGATAATGTAAATCATTAGGCACCTTCCTTATTTCCCCACTTTTTTCTCTCCAAACATTTAAAGGTGGCATATTTGTTAACTTTTAACACACCAAACCAAACTGAAACAGCACTGTTCTTTCGTTTAACCACTAAGGGCTCCCACAAATGATACTAAAGCCTTTTCTTTCCCACTAACCATACTGGACTGTACCTATGCATCTATGCACACTTGACCAGATTTATTATTAAAGACTTTAACAGTTTTATTATTTAAAAAGGGAATGAGGAAAATAATCATTTGTTTACATGCCTGTTTAGCTGTGAGGTTCCAGACAGGTATCTTATATTTAGAAAGGTGTGCACTGTAAACTATATCTGTCCATCAAGGGTCATGAAACACCTAAAACGAGTAGGTCAAGATGTTTTGAACTGTGGTGCGTTCTCGACGATGAGGAATTTCATCACGTCTGAATTGATGGAGATGATTGAATGAGTGGAGAAATGTCTTCAGGATTCTATCCTGTTGTCTTCACCTACTGCTACTATACTGCATATTTTTTTATAAACCTTTGTTTATACATTTGCTACTATAATATTGTGCATCTTTACATGTTAACTGTTACATTTCAGCTTTACAGCACAGTGATCAATGATATACTGGCAATGAGTGTACGGTGTTCTTGTGGGATTTTCACCTCATCAGCTGATTACTGAGCAGTATTGAAGAACGGGAAACATTTGTTTGGGAAATGTTTGGTACTGTTAACATTTTTAGTACAAAACACTTCTGTAAAAGTTGAATTACGACATTTTGTGCATCCATTCAAAAAACCTCAGTGAACTGAAATGTATCCAAAAACATTTTTGTACTGAAAAAATGGAATGCAAATATTTTTATTCTCATATAAAACACCTTTAAGTATAGTTTTCCTTTTGTTTAAAATAATTTTGTGCACTCCTAGTATTATGCAAACTCCTAGAGAAGAAATATCGGATGTGTTATTGTAAATAGCAGATCCGAATATTTGGTAAATATTAATTGAATGTTTGTGTTAAAATAAACTGCTGCTTTTCATTCAAATTTTTTTATGTGCATGTGATTTCACTGTTAGTACATCCTGATTACTTGACTTGGGAAAATATTTGGGTGACCTTTCTGTGAGTGAAATGCTTTTAATATTAAGTAAACAACTGCAGGACTGAAGCGCTGACATGAGTATTAAAACCTTGTCAAGTGTCCGTCGTCTCTCCCTGTGAAGTGTTGTTTCATACAATAAACCTATTTACCCTTAATATGAGCTGAGTTTATGTATGTATAACATTAAAGCACGATGTGATCTAGAGATGGTTTTTAATGAATGGATGATGAATGATATCCATCCGTAACAATCACAGTTTCTTATCTTGAACATATAAAAATAAAAGAGGACGTGGACATTAATACAATTCATTTAAACAGCATGAGTGTTTTCCTTGTTTTATACAATCGACACTCTTTAAGACCGAGAGGTGAAAGTAGAGAATGATGAGAAGAAGAGTTGCCTCATGCTCACATCGCAGGATTCATGGCATCATAGAGTCTCTGCACAGCGTGTTCCACCATCTCTCTGAAAGACTCATCATCCGCGCTGCCTTCCTCGTACTCCACCGTCTGCACACAGGAGTGGATGACTCATAAATATTAATAACAATAATAAATATACAATTAAAGTGAAACATTAAAGGAGATAATATGACTGATTACATGACACTTAATTTGTTTTCCTTTAATCAAACTCATGTATAATAAAAGTGTCAGGACATACAGAACAAATAGTTTTGTATGTTTTTTGTACAACTCTTGTTAAAATCAGCACTGTTCCAACTAAAAACAGCGGTGCCTCTGTTTTGACCAGGTGGCACACAAATACACAAAACTTTCAGGACAGCTTAACTAACCAGAATTACTCTTTTTGTTCCAGTGTTTGAAAGGTCATAAAAGCTACATAAGAAGAGTTTCGTAACATACATTGACTTCTATTATGAGGGAGTCCAGAGTAAAAATAGTTTCTTTTCTTAGTACAGGAAAAATGTGCTGGAATTGTCGTATTGATGCATATAAACATGCATATAAATAAGCATAAGCACAATGGTTAAAAAAAGATGCTGATTTGAGGGAAACTCAGAAGTTTGTGAGCTTGACAAAATCAACAGGATGTGAAACTACATTTACATTTATGGCATTTGGCAGACGCACTTATCCAGAGCGACTCACAGAAGTGCTTACAGAGTCTCTATCATCAAATCCATCCCGATACTGGTTCACTAGGTCACGGACTAAGAATACCATCAGTCTAAAAACTCTGTTGGAAGGTAAAATGGTAAGAGAAAAACAGTTTTTAAATGAAAAGTGCTAATTTAAGTACTTTAAAAACTAGTATGTACTGTAACTAGTGTCACAACCCGCGATATTCCACGGGTATGTTTTGGTGTGTTAAATCTGTGCAGGTCAGGCCGTTCCAGACTCTTCCTGCCCTCCCTCAGCTTTGTGTGCTGCTTCGGCCCCAAAGATGACATCGTCAATGGGCGACAGTATTTAAAGGCGATGGAAGCCAGTGCCATCAGCTTAGTTTTGCCGATGCTCACTCGTTTTGCCTTTGTGCTTGTTAGTTTGCTCTCTGTTTTTCTTGTGATATTTCTGGTTTTTGAACTGTGCCTGTCCTGACTTCGAGCTTGATCTGCTCTTTAATGTCTGTTTGTTGCCTAGATTTGCATATAGTCACACTGCTGTATTCTTGTAAATATCAAACACTGTATATATTCACCGGTAGTAGGGCTGCGACTGTTGGGTGTGGGTTTGTCTCTGTTTTTTGGTAAGGGAGTGTAGGGAAGCTAATTATCTTTTCTTGATCTTTTTCTGTTTATGTAAGTTAGTTTCCCTTAAACAGTGGTTTTTGTTTGTTGTTTTGGCCTTGGTCCACCATGAAGTTTTCCCCGGTTTATCTTAGGTGTACAGCACATGTGTATATACTTTGTAAATACCAATCACCCTTTGAGAGCTACTCCTGTGTGTCTCATTCCTGTTACTTCAACACCTCATACTATTCACTCCACCTTACATTACCCCGTGCCTTTATTTACGCTGTGCGACTTAACCCTAGACTGGGTCGTAACACTAGTATGTACTTTAAAAACTAGTATTTAAAAACTAGTATGGAAATGCAGGGGTACAGGGGTTTTATAGAGGAGATCCTGTTAGAAGTGAATTAGTTCACTGAGGGCATGAAATGCATGTCATACACACACGCACACACACACACAGCAGGACACTCACCCTGGTCTCCAGGTTAATGTAGGCAGTCTTGCCATCCACGGTTACAGACAGATTGTGTTTGTCCTTAAAGTCTACACATTCCTCACCAAACATGTCACTGTATAGAGGAGGGGGGAAAAAAAGTATGTGGAAGCATATTTCTACAAAACTATTAAATGAGACTGGGGTTAAAAATACAAGAAGGTCTGCTTACTGGAACATGATCTGTAGTCTGTTCTGGAAGACATCCATATCCACCTTCTCCTCTGTAGTCTGCATGACTGAGAGAAGTAAACAAACAATCAAACAAATAAATAAAAACAACAATAATATTTGGTTTCAATAGTGTCAAATTACAATCAACAAGATACACACAGGGCTAATGTGAGCATGTCTTTTGGTGTGTCCGAGCGTTCTAGCTGCTGAATTACACACACATTGTAATCTGACAAAGGTTTGTACGGAAGACTAAATAAAGAATGCACTGAAGTAATCAAGGCCAAAAATTATGCACACATGAACCAATGTTATCGGATCCTTCAAACTGAGAAAGAGATGACCAGTTAGATTTGAACATGAAAAGTGCATCAAAAATTACGCCAAGCTTCTGAGCAGTTTGAGGGAGAGAGCTTAAAGAATTAAACCAAGAAACAGCTAGACTCATGACATGAATAGCAGACAGGACTTTAACTGTGACAGGACTTTAAGGCTGAGCCGAGATCAAGAAGGATAAGGATTACTCTCTCTCCCCTGTCAATCAGAGCAACTAGCCAATCGTACGTGTCTGTGAGCTCATGTATGCAGTTACCGCTTTCCACACAGAGTGCATTCAGCTTCCTGCTGATGTAGCACGAGGAGCAATTCAAAAAAGTTGAGGATGTTACATAACCTAAATATCGTGATGTATATAACGCATTGTAAAAAAACGTCTTCAAGTATTGACATATGCAACATATGCAATATGTCCTTACATTTCTGAGCTTTTGGATTTGACTGGACCTCCAGAACCACAGTTGTGACTGCATCAGCATACATATCGTTCAGAGGGTTGGCAATCCACTGTAACAGAGACACACAAACATTTAATCTCCCATCAAATGCATTGCTGTTCCTGTATCTGGGTTTGTAATGTTTTTCTAAAGAGAAATTCAAGTACACAAACTCCTAAAATTACAATCAGCCTTATCAATACAACTTATTTGGAAGAATAGGGAACAAAGGGAAACTTAACTACAGTGCTGTGAAAAAGTATTTTTACAAACACAAACAGCGACAGCGAGAAAACGGAGTGAACAGCCCACGTACGGTCATTCGGGCTTTTAGGGAGTACAGGGACTCAAATACACAAAAAGTTCCAGAAAGACTGAGGCAGTTGTTGTGAATACCATACCGATCTCGAGTGGAGCGCAAGCAGGGTTTGTACAAAATCAATCTCATATGTAGCTCGCAGCATGCATCCCTGTGTTTTGTAGCTAACTGAGGTGACAGCACATAAACTGACAAAATGTGCTATCCATAAAGGTTTCTTTTTTTACTGAGAATACACACTGCTATAAACTCGTTACGTGCTGTACCAGTCTAAGTTATTACACAGGCCTACCTATCAGCACTGAATATCGTTGGCTACGTGAGATTCTAGAAGCACTTTTACGTGTCTGTAAGTTTGGAGACTGGGACCTTTCGCATGCCTCCCGACTTGCCGGATCACTACCCTCTTATTGTTCCGGGACCTGCAGATTTACAAATTAAGCACTGGACACATCTTCCAAACAGTTCCACTTTCGACTCATCAATCCACAGAACGTTCTCCCAAAAGGTTTGAGGATCATCCAGGTGTGTTTTGGCAAAATTCAGACGAGCCTTAACGTTCTTCTGGGTTAGCAGTGGTTTTCACCTCGCCACTCTTCCATCGATGCCATTTTTGCCCAGTGTCTTTCTGATAATGGAGTCATGAACAGTGACTTTTATTGATGCAAGAGAGGCCTTTGATGTTGTCCTTGCCTCTATTGTGACTTGCTGGATGAGTAGTTGCTGTGCTCTTGGAGGAATTTTGGAAGGTCGGCCACTTCTGGGAAGGTTCACTACTGTGCCGGGTTTTTCCATTTGGAGATAATGGCTCTCACTATGGTTCTTTGGAGTCCCAGAGCCTTTGAAATAGCTTTGTAACCCTTCCCAGACTGATGTATTTCAATCACCTTCTTCCTCATCATTTCTGGACTTTCTTGGAATTTTGCCATTATGTGTTACTGGGTAAGACCTTTTAACCAACTTCATGCTGTTGAAAAAGTTCTATTTAAGTGTTGATTTGATTGAACAGGGTTTGCAGTAATCAGGCCTGGTTGCATCTCATCCAGCTGAACCCCACTATGAATGCAGTTTCACAGATTTGGGGAATTCGTAACTACAGGGGCAAATATATTTTCACACAGGCCCAGTTGGTATTGGATAACTTTTTTGCTTCAATAAATAACATTATCATTTAAAAACTGTATTTTGTGTTTACTCAGGTTGCCTTTGTTTTATCTTAGATTTTGTTCTAATATCGTCTAGGTTTTTTTTTTTTGTTTGTTTGTTTAAACTTATGCACATTACAAACCTTGAAAACAAAACCTTTAAAAAAAAAAAAAATGAAGCATTTTAAAGACCTTCAAGAATCTCACTGAACCCTGTGTATTACTCTACAATAACACCCATCTGTGCATGATTGCTCTCACCTCCAGTATGACCATATTGGCATCATGAATCAATGTGATGCTGTTAAAGATCCTTAGTGTGTTTTTCTCTGCTGTCTCCACCTCTTCTACATGCCCTAAAACACACAAAATGGATGGTTTCCTTATAGCCAGCACCACTCACATTAAGTCAGGTCTGTTTTGTGTGTGTAGTGCTTTTCTTAAAGGAAAGGCATTTTATGTACCACATCTGAAAAGGAGAGAAAATTTATTTGAAACTTAATTTAAGCCTACAGACGCAGTAGGAAAATGCTTGAGTATTTCGTTAATAACCCTACCAACAAAATACAAAGGAATTGTTCTTTACATTGAATATTCAGAGACTATTCACACAGACACATCGATTCAGAGTACACACCTGCTAAGTGACGTAGCTGGCTGTGCAGTAAGGAGAAGGGTCCGGTGAAGGGAATGGCTTGAGTCTGCTTCACTGTGCTCATAGACAAATCTGTATAATCTAAAGGGAAAAACAGATTGATGAGAATACATGCTGTGGAAATGCATACTAAGTATCTTGGGAAAATGCACCAACTCACTGGAGAGGTCCGAGGGCGTGAGGATGTGATAACTAAAGTTGCGTTTCACCAAGATCCCAGAGACACGCTGACCCTGCGCACACCTCTTATCAGCAAGAGAACCCATCACCTGGACGATCACACCGCACACACACACACACACACACAAAAGGGAGCATTTGTCAGTTTACTCTAAAACCAATAATAAATAAATCCTCTGTCCTAATGTTGACACTGAAATGAGAAAGCAAACGAGATATGAAATATATAGTTAGACATACTAACTAATTAAAGAAGGACACTAGACAGAAGACAGCAGACTTCTCACCTTGGCCAGCTTCTCTCCTCTGAAGTTGAGTGTGACTGCCTCAGTGTTGCGGGGATTATGTACTTCAATGCGCTCGTCATCATTTTCTTCATACTCTAAAATGAGAGCTGCCTTGAGGCGGGCCATCTCATTCTGCTCTCCATGCACCAGGATCTGAACACAGGGCCAATCAGTTACACATCTCACTGCATAAAATAATCCAAAAGGTAATAAGGTGGGGAATAGTTTACAATGAGCCAGCTCACCACATGGGGTGGTTTGAGTGCTCGGATGAACTCGCTGGTCTGCTGGTAGTCAGTGTGAGCTGAGAAGGAAATGTAGTCTACAGACATCTTCAACTGCAGCTTCTGGCCCGACATGGTGGTGATCTCCTCCGGCTCAGACATGATGTGCTACACAAGGGAATTGTTTATTAGCCTCTTGTATTTTCTTATTTTTCCCAAATTTTATCCCCGATTTGATGGCTGTGCATTGTCGGAATTTGAACACACGATCTCCTTTACCTTGGCAAGTGTTCCCTCCACACAGTAGCCAGCAATGATCACACCGTTCCTCTTGTCAGTGCACCAACTTTCAAACAGCTCTCTAGAAAGGCCACTCTGCATCATACCAGGTGACGCCATCACCACACTTGGGCCGATGTCATCAAAATGGTCCATGCTCTGTAGAAGATGAAGAGAGTGCACCAGTTTAATGAAGAGGAGAGCCATTTTGCACACACTAAGCCCATTTCATTATATACATTTTTGAACGCATACAGTGGTAACACGTCTATAATAATAGTGAGAAAGCACAAAAACAAAGCTGCATGCTCTAGTGAATGAATGTCATGCGAGTTGTGAGCAGAATGAACTAAAAAGCATAAGATGCACATTAAATAAACATTATGACTTTGTTTGTATTGTTTGAAGCTAGACTTTGGTTGATGTTCAGTGTGTCTGGAGGCATTTTATTCGACACTGATACTACTTCCATCACATTTTTCATCACCTTCTCTGTATTTGCTTTTTAAATGTAGCCAGATTAAATACCAAGGTAAAGGAAGTGCAGTTAAGGCCAAATAAGCACCGCCTAATGTTTCATCCCAAAGAAACCATTCAAATTCTCACCTTGAGGTTGCTGATGTGCTTGAAGACAAAGGGGTTGTTGATGTTGATGGCTTTGCGGATCTTGTCGTTCATGGCATTGACATAAGTCTGGTACACAGCCATACACTTTTTGGCCAGGGATGAGGCATAGTAAATAGGAATGTCATGAAGCTCAGGATGATTCTGCCAATATTCATCTGAAAGAGCGAAAGTCAGAAATCACAGTAATACTACACTCACTGTCCACTTTAACACCTGTACTCTGCTCGTTCATGCAAATAATCCAATCAGCAGCAGCAGCAGAAGGCATAAAATCATGCAGTTAGTGTTCACATCAAACATCAGAATGGGGAAAAATGGGATCGTATGATTGGCTGACTGGATAACTGCATGCATGTGCAGGTGTACAAGTGTTCCCATTAAAGCGACCCATGAGTGTATGTTCTCTGTATCAGGTTAAAGATTTCCTGAGTTCTCACCAAGGATGAGCAAGAGCTCCTGCGCTCGACCCAGAGCGAAGACAGGGATGAGACAGCGGCCTTCCCGGTTCACAATGTCATGGACTGTGTTACAAAAACGAGCTTCTCTTTCCTCTCTCTTCTCATGGATGTGGGTTCCATACGTAGACTCCTGTACACAGGAAGAGAAAGGGTACAGGCTACTGTGCTGTACTGGGTGAACAGAACACACTGTCACACTGCCTACGATAGAAATTACAGATGCTACAGAGCTACAGTAAACAGTAAATGCTTAGGGTTAATCTTTACAAGTTCGAGATTCATTATGAAGGGTCTGTTACTCACCGTGATTAGGATGTCTGGCTTAACGCTGGGAATCTCTGCCGCCATTAAATGTCTGTCTTCTTGACGAGAGAAATCTCCCGTATAAAGAATCTTTATTAAAAAAAACAAAAACAAAAAAACAAAACAAGCAAGGACATTAGCTCTGATTTGCTTGCGATCTGTGATGGCGTTTATAAATTAACTAATCACCTTCACCCACCTTCACACCAGCAATCTCGATCATAAACATGGCTGCACCCAAGACATGGCCAGCATGGTAGCACCAGAACTTAATGCCAGCCACCTCTTTCACCTCATGGAAGTTGATCGTCTCGATCTTGTCCATGCTTTCTTCCAAGTCTGTCTCTGTGTACAACATGTCATCCGCTGAGATATTACTGTAGCGAGAGAGGCAGAGGATGTAGAAGATTACTACTACTCAGACATTTGAAACAATTATTCACTCTTATCCAACACAAAACGCTGCTGGGAGCGTCTACCTGACTTTGACGTAGTCTGAAAGGAGCCAACGGTAAATGGCTTTGGTCGCATGGGTCATGAAAGTCCTTCCTTTATAACTTGTTTTCTGTAAAAACCATGGCAGTGCCCCACAGTGATCCAGATGGAAGCTAAGCAGGGACAGGGAAATGGTATTAAAAACAGTTCTGGTGTAAATACGTAAAAGACAAACACCTCAACTCAGAGGATCACACTCACTGGCTGATGAGGAGTAGATCAATTTCAGCAGGGTCAATCAGATCAATGTAAGGCAATGCATCCATTCCCTCTAATCCAGGGTGGATACCGCAGTCCAGCTGAGGAAGAAATCATTAGTAAGTCAACGGCGAACTATTTTACATAGTCGAGTATTACTTCATAAAGAAGAATGGCCATGTGGTAACAAACCTACCATAATTTTACGTCCCTTGAATTCCAAAATGATGCATGATCTGCCCACTTCTTGACCAGCTCCCCTATCACGGTCATGGCAGGGAGAGAAAACAAGATATCACAAACAAGAATTTGTGGAAATACAAATTTCCTGGGCAAAAAAAAGAAATAAAAAGGGCCAAGTGCATAATGGCAAAATATTAAGCTTTTAATGGTCATAACAACTAATCATTGGTCAGAAAATTAGCAAGAATTAAACAAATGCACTCCTGAGAGTGGAGGCACCTCCTGTGCCACTATTTGCTCGTTTATTTTTTCTGTTTGGGGGAAAAAAGCTAGAAACCGGGAAATAGTCACTTATATAGTCTTCTTGTAAACAAAGGTAAGATTATGATAATGATTACAATGTTTGATGTAAATTTCAAACTAACACATGTCTGGGTGTACAAAAATTTCCAAAAAAAATCTTCTGGGATGTTTTTTTTTCGTAAAAGATTAGTCATTATTTGATGCAGCCCATCAAGAGCCACAAGGCTTAAACATTAAAAATAAAAATAAAAAAATAGGGAGAAGCTATCCCATAATAAGTTACTTTAATTTTCTGACCAATGATTTGTTGTTAAGCCCATTAAAAGCTTCATATTTTGCATTTTTTGCCCAGGAGTGTACTAATGAAAACATGCAGCGTAATAACCATGACATCCTCATTTACTGCATATAACCTGTCTAGAAAAGGCATTTTACATCTTAAACAGTCATGTTAGTAGTGCAAGAGCTATTTTTTATTTATTTATGCAGTTTAAATTTATTTATTTAAAAAAAAAAAAAAAAAAAGCAAAAAAGGGTCAATTTTAAAATGTTAACAACATAATCAAATGATTTATTATGCATTTTATGATGTTAGAAAGTAAGATGTAAATGTGTAATAAATGCAACACTTGGTGTAGTAAATAAAACCGAACAAATAAAATCTGTTTTACAATTTCATTAAATGAACTCATTCCATCCACCCATGAAACCCCTTGGTCGTTTGGTCCACTATGGATAGAAACAAGAATTTTGTTCATCTCAAATAATTTTTCGATTTTATAAACTCTTCTCTTAAATTGTAGTTTAGCAACTTTGAAAACGGTTTAAGGCTCCGTCAACTTAGCACCATCACATCCTCAGACCCAAATCTCTGTTTCTAAATGGCCTGCATTCATTACATTTCACATTACATTATCTAATATATAAAATAATATTACAGAGGAATTTCCCAACGTGTAGATAACCGTTGGATCCGTTACATTCTGTACCAAAAAAACAAAAAAACCCTAAAATAAAATGATTTGAACAGCATTTAAAATACATTTGATAGAATCAATGAAGAGTGAATTTCCAACAAACTATTTTTCTCGAGTGTCTTCACACTGAAGTAAATATTTTAAGTAACATCATCAAAAGTCTATCAAAATCATCAACAAATCAAAACATCATCAAAATTTTTTTATTTGGTAAATTATGCAAATCTACTAATTTGCCTGAACACGTTTAATTTAATTACATAAACAAATGTAATTTAAAAATAATTGTAAGAATCTTAGAAGACTCAGAAGACTGACTGTGATGTACCCGTGTTATTTATTTATTTATTTATTTATTTTCATATTCACCTGTGTTGTCTTGAAATAACGCTCAATTTCTAGACATGAAAGCGATAAGAATTTTACCGCCGATAAAAGCGTTAATTAATACTTTTCTCTTATGGTCATTTGAACGCTGGCATTATAAAAACATTTTATATCTTTAAAACCAGGTGAATTAGCAGTACTATAACAGACATTTAGCTAACATGCTAACTTGCCCACATTAGTTTGATTGAAACTCACAGCGGTCTTATGAGAAGCTGGTCGCTTTCCTCAGCGGGCACAGGCACATCTGACTTACGCTTTGTAGCCATATTTACTCACAGAGCTTCACAAACGTTTTAAACAATTAATCCATGCCCACTTCAGTGCTTAGTTAATATCACAAACGCAATGCGTCTGAACGTGATTATCAGCAACAAGCGACCACTTCCGGTGTCGTCCATTTCAAAAATAAAAGTCTAACTTTCATAATAAGGTTGCAGTCTATTTATTTAAACATACGCTGTACTGTAAGGCATTATATCGCAAAGTGTATAAAAATAAAAATAAAAAACGAGAATTTTTTTCTGTTTAATATTCTCCCAAGTGGAAATATACAGTTAAGTTAAATAATTCAGGATTGTGTGGAGCCTTTACACAAGAGATTAGTTTTGAAATATATATTTTTTTAATTAAAAAAAAATAAAATTGTTGAATTATGTTAGATAAAACCATCTTTAAATCTAGAATCTTTCAATCTGTGTAATGTATGCGAATGAACTTGTTATGCATCATTCAATATAAAATATATCTTCATATGTAGGCCTATCTATTTATAGCCATTTGCTTTAAACATGCACCGGAGAAAGATGAGAGAGCTCTGTACAGTAAGCAAAACCTGTTGTAATACAGATACAACTGTTATTTTTGTTACATATAATCTTTAAAACGTCTATTCTTAATATCTTAATAAGACTGGACTGACAAGTTTTTTTTAAATTTTATTTTATCATCCTCACAGGGGATATACAGTCATGGGAAAAAGAAAGTACACCCTCCTTCAGTTGTAAGGTTTTTTTTTTTTCTTTTATCAAGGCCTAAATAACAATTATGTGGTCCTCACCAACTTCTATAAACAAACAAATAACCTCGGGTGACAACAAAAGCACAACAGATTTTAATATGTAGTCATTTCCCCCCCAAAAAAGTAAACCAGCATTCAGAAACGAGGTGGAAAAAATAAGTACCCCTTCATATTTCTACAATCATTAAGCGTGTAAAAAGCAGCCAGGTGTTATTGTTATTTAAAAAACAAACAAACAAAAAAAAAACATAGAATTGAAGGAGGGTGTACTTTCTTTTTCTCATGACTGCAAATGTGGGATAACAGTGGATAAATAGCATATATGAATGGCTGTTGATTATGCTAACTGTCCATACTGCATTTTTAAAAATATTATTACTTTACTGCTAGCAGAAAGTAAAGTTATATGAGATAAAACATGTGTCGTTTTTGTCATAATAAAAATAATTGTAAGTTGGCATATCATACTGGGCTCAATTAAACTTATATTTTCACTAACACTTCTTTTTATTATTATTATTATTATTATTATTATTATTATTATTATTATTATTATTATTATTATTATTATTTCTGTCAGACTAAAATGCATTTCGTTACACTGCAGGCTACACCTGTATGTGTGTAAAAGTGACCATACAACTGAATGCACGCGTTGCTTTTACAGTAACAGCTGATTGGTCCGAATGGCACAGCTGCGCTTTCCTATTGGTCAGTTTCTCTGTCTGTGGGCGGACTTGTGTCTCGACTCGTAGGTCACAGTGAGAGACAGAGAGACAGAGAGAGAGAGAGAGATTGGACGCAGGTAAATCAGACGGCGGATTGTCCGTGGAGAAAAGCGCAAGAAATTATAAAGAGGCAGAGTGTAAACTTCAGCTGTGATGGAGTTCTCTAACTTCTTCTTAGAGACTGTTATTGTTACCCGTCGCGTGCGTGACTTTTTATTGACTATTATATATTAAATAACAAACTAGTTTAATTACAAAGAGACTCTAACTTATGTTAGACAGGGATCGCAGTCTGATTTTCTGATCTTCTTCCTCTTTACTCCTTTTTTTTAAATTATTATAATAATAATAACTATTGTTATTTTGAGCGTGTAATCATGCCGGACCAGCTGTCAGTGTCCGAGTTTATGGACATTACCCATGAGGATTATAAAGCGCCTACAACCTCGATCTTCACCACCCGAATGGGCCATTGCAGGAATACAGTGGCCGGACTCGAGGAGGTGAGCCAGTCAGTCTATATTATACTGTTTATTATTAGAACAAAGACTAGGAACACTGTAGGAAATCTGATGTATATGAGACTTTCTAACATTTTCCTTAATACTAGGTTGTATTGCCCGTGTCCTTCACTAATATTTAAGCTCTGAGAGGATAGGAAAATGACTTCCTCCTTTGAAATCACAGGTTTGCCAGCTGTGGGGTTGGAGGTGAACCTCGCCCATAGTGCTACACAGCACCACTCTAACCTCCACTCAAGTATTCTGACAAATTAATACACAGAGTCAAGTCAGAACTGGTCTTCCTGTGGAATATAGCTTGGGTTTGAAGTGTGTTTAACCAAAGTTTAAAAAAATTAAATAAATAAAATAAATGTCAGTCAGAACTGGACTTTCTAGGGAACAAGATTAGGAAACTGCCTCAGGATTAGAGCCCTGACTTGCTACAGTCTGCAGTAAAACACTTTACTAGTGTGAACAAGGAATTGCTGTGAATTAGTCTATTAGTAAGAAATAAGCATGTACTTGTAATGCTCCACTACAAAAGCCTGGATTATGTCAGTGTTTCTTCCGGTTGTACCAGAGGAATCTGAACGCTGTGCTGCGTGTCAAATTTCAATGTACATTTTAGACAATAGTGAACTATCAAGAGCAGTCTCCAGCAAAAGTCCTTTGTTAGTAACACAGAGACAGTTTTGATCATCACAATCAGGCTTTTTCATTAGGAAAGTCAGCAGGTCTTTGAACTTCCACTTCCACAGTGGGTTTCAGTTTGAACTGCACTGACACTGACTGACTCACTGCCATTGTGTACTGTAAATGTGGTCTAGTCTGGTTATCCTAAGATACTGAAGATGGCCAAGTGTTTTAAATCAGGGTATATTATATTACATCCAGTCACTGTATAGCAGGGGTTTTCAAAGTGGGGTCCATGGACTCCCAGGGGTCCATGAAGCATAGTGAGGGGGTCTGTGATTTAAATTATATATATATATATATATATATTTATTTATCGTAGAAATCACAACCCATCATTATTATGATCAAAGTTATTATATTTGTTACTGAGTTCTTATAGCTCTTAATTTGCTTGACTGGCAACTTTAATCGAATGAGTTCAATCCAAACTTTAATAACTCAAAAACACGTCTATAAATAATGTCAGCTTGGACCTAATGTGTTCGGTCAGTGGAAGCTTAAGGCATAGAAAGCTCCAATAAACAAACAATATAGTACACATTTAAATAATGTTCATGAAATCTGTATGGAATCTCTATGGAATTTATTTGACAGTTAAAGGGATTCCTGGCTACAAAATTTTAAGAACACTTGCTCTATAGAACAAATATAAAGCCAATATTGTATGGCACTATTCATTTTGCACCAAGGATTATATGAGTTATTTTGGTATCCCATGTCTAATAAGTCTAATAAGATGCACCACTGTTACATTTTGGCAACCTGTGACTAGGGGCACTTGCTGAGGGCTACAAATCCAGTCAAGTCAGAAAGATTTCCATTGCCATTTCATTCATATATATATATATATATATATATATATATATATATATATATATATGTGTGTGTGTGTGTGTGTGTGTGTGTGTGTGTGTGTGTGTGTGTGTGTGTGTGTGTGTGTGTGTAAACAGTATGTCATGGCATTAGGGCAGTGGTCCAACATACAATATAATACAAGGCCTCTGCGAATAGTTTAGTGTTTGGCAGATCACTGTGTAAACTGCAGATTCAGTAAAACGTAAAACAGAGAAGTGTAGGGCAGTGTAGGGCAGTGTAGGGCAGTGTAGGGCAGTACAGTAAATACACTGTAGGGTGCAGGTCATGACACATAGTAACTACCAGAATAAGGAAGTTATATCTCTGTACACTTGAATTAGCAGTATTTTTCTGAGTGGTACTTTACTTTTGGTGATAGCATTTTGAATTCAGTCAAGAAAAAGTAGTTTATTTTTACATATATACAGTATATTTAAAATATTTGTATTTATAAAATATTTTTAAGTATTTTGAATAATATACTGTATTATACCACTAATAATAATTTTGTTTAATTTTGTTTAATTTTGTGTGCTGTTTAGATTATGGGCATAGACTCCATGATATAGCTGGAACATTGTATTTTGTAGCACATCTAGTGAGAAAGCTTGCCAGTGTGCAGCACATTGCAAATATAGAGTTTGAGGGGGGGAAAAAAAGAAAAAAATGACACATCCGGTATAAAAGGTCACATGGCCACATTAACTTGACTACCTTTAACCATGTCTTGTGTAAAATGTGCTTAAGCTTTTCTCAGGTGTTTGAGCATAAATCTGGTCTGGTTATCACGCTGCACTTTGTTATCGATAAATAGGTAGGTAGATTGATATACATTATATTCATGGATTGATGGGTGGATGGATGGACCTTATTTATCCCTGAAGGAAAAGTTGGTATGCTAAAGTAACAAACAGATATTAAGTGAAGGACCTGGGGTTGTTGTGTAAATACTCTGTGTGTTGTAAGCTGTATGTTTGTTGGGGTGGTCTGCTGAGCTCCCATTTACACATACTGTATAGAGAGTATGACTCTATACTGACTATAGAGAGTACTCTATACTGACATGCAGCACTCCCCTTTCCAGTTTTTCCACAAGTGTTTTGGGTCTTGCTGAAACCTGCCTCCTTGTTCTGTGCACTGCTCTTATGAAATGTGCCCCCCTAAGGCTGTTGGTCTGTCTTCACCTGCCCTACTATGTCTCTCTCTCTCTCTCTCTCTCTCTCTCTCTCTCTCTCTCTCTCTCTCTCTCTCTCTCTCTCTTTCAATCCCTCTATATTGCAGTATGCTTGCACTCATTCCTCTTTCAGCATCTGTGTCTACCCCCATTTGCCCACACAGACGGGAGACCATAATTTTACACGTTCCCTTTCTCTATTTGATATATACACTCATCAGCCATTTTAATAGGAACACCTGTAAACCATGCAGTTAAATAAACATGCACAATCATGCGGCAACGCATAAAATCCTGCAGATATAGGTCAAGAGCAACAGTTAATCTTCACATCAAACATCAGAATGGGGAAAATGTGACCTTAGAGACTCTGACCAGGGCATGGTTGTTATCGCCAGTACTGGTGAGTGTATTTGCTGACATCTGTGTAGTTCTGCTCAAATGGCTTAGCCTTGCGGCTGTGCTGTATATATGCTTTCTCTATAAACAGTGGCTATGAGCTGTTCATGGGACATCAAGAGACATCAACTTCAGTCTGTCTGAGTTCTGAATTCCCCAAGTGTGACTCACCCAAAGGTTACAGACTGTATGCATGTGAAGGCATTTTGTGCTGGTGTTGGGAGGGAATTTAGGAGGGGTTTTATTTACAGGTTTTGTTAAACCAATCATAATCCTTATGAGGCAATGTGGCATCATTATAAAGATTTGAGCCTGTATTAAACATTACTACTAGGCCTTTGGAATCTGTATGATTAACACTCTCATCATTTTAATAGTTTCAAGCAGACCTATTGAGAAACCATTACCTTCTTGTTTTTTTGTGTGTCTCTCTTTTAAAAATGGTGCTTTGTGTTTTGTAGGCTCTCGATGCAGACCGGAGTGTTCTGAGCAAAATGAAGAAGTCTGTTAAGGCCATAAACAGCTCTGGCCTAAGTGAGTATGAGAAGATCATTGTATAGGCTTCAGTTGAGCTCCTCTGATAGCTGTTCCCCTTTGCAGGCTCCTCCTCATGTGTTTGCTTTGTTTAGGCTTGCTGCAGCAGCTTAGTTTACTGTAGATTAAAAAATAAAACTACAGCAGCAATGATACAATCCATACTTTTTTTTTTTTTTTTTTTTACAGGAATAAATGAAAAACAAACTTTAAAAAAAGTTTTTTTGTTTTTACATTTTTAATGAGCAGTATGCGTAGTAATGACTCAAACTCAAATACTTACACATATTGAAAACATGATGAAAAAAGGATATATATATATATATATATATATATATATATATATATATATATATATATATATATATATATATATATATAGAGAGAGAGAGAGAGAGAGAGAGAGAGAGAGAGAGAGAGATAGGATAACATAAGGAATAATGCACATTTTTGTTTTTTGTTTTTTGAGCTAAAAGGAAATTTCAAGTATTGTGTGATGTACAATAAATCCTCTTAAAAATCATCAGTAAAGTTTTGGCGATCATTCTGGCGGGGACCGCCATGCTGTATATATAAATTTAATTCAAACCTAAATTAGAATCTCAGGAATGAGGACAGAAAAATCAGCAGATTGGAGAATGTTTGCTACATCCACTCTTATACTTTGTGGATTTATGCAGCATTTCACCTCTTTCATAGAAGAACATTTGACATATTATCCAATTAGTTACAAACCTCATATTGTTTATCTCATTAATGGTCTCTATCTAATCTGTTAGTTTTGATACTGATTTAGCCATTTTTATTATTTGTTTTAGAACTGCTACTCAATGGACACTAAAGAAATACCCTCTCTGTATCCTCGTTTTATGATATTCATGAATTCTACTACTAATGTTTACATCATTGTTTATATTATTTAAGTATATATCGTATTAGTGGACCTGAATCTTCAAGAGTTTTATCTTGTATGTGTTGAATTGGTGTTAAAAGCTGATTTGAGGTCCAGTACTATAATTTGATGGAACTGTAAATCATTGCATTGCATAATGATGGTGATAATGCTAATGATAACATAATTCAGTTTTATGCTGTTTTATAGAGAACATTTTCTCTATAAAGCTTACCAGGTAGACCGAAAACATAAGGTTGAAACCTGTTGGAAACGTTATATAATCACACATAACAGTTCCATTCCTATGAAAGAAATGATAATCCCTCTTATGTGGTAGATAGATACAGTATGTATTTAAAAAATCAGGAACTTGGAACTTAATCTTTTTTCATAGATATTTAAATGATATTGATAGTGGATTAGTGCCAATCATTTAATTTCAGATCCTCTCTGGGTCCATAAGGGTTTCTCTTCTCTTCTCATTTCCCAAAAACATTCCAGTAGATGGATTGGTGACTCTAAATTGTCCATAGGTGTGAATGAGTGTAAGAATGTGTGTGTGTTGGTAGTGCCCTGCGATAGACTGGCATTCCATCAGTGTGTATTCCCACCTAATGCACAGTGTTCCTTGAACTACCATAACCCTGACCAGAATAAACCGGTTACTGAAGATGAATAAATGAATGAATGAATGAATAGGCAAAATGTTCCTCATTACTGAAGTCACATTAAGGGCAATCCTGAATTTGTGGTTTGATGGTACATGTGCCACTGTAAACCGAACAGATTCTTTTGTACACAGATCCAAGCAGATTTCAGTTACTCTAGTCAAGTGGGAAGAAGAAGGGTTGCAAGTTTTCTTCACATACCGTTCATTCTGCCTTTACTCACTACTACATGTCTCAACAAGCCTTTCTCTCCCTCTCTCATTCTATCTCTTGTACTCTTTCTCTCTTGCTACTTGTTTACCTCTCTGTCTAATCAGCAGTTGTTTGGTGTTCTCCTTTAATCCTACCCTACATGCTGAAATTGCGGCACTGCTTTACTCACAGTTCCGACATGCAGATGTTTTTAGTACGCGTTATCTCTTCCGTAATGATTACATTTACATGTAGGTATATTATCACAGTACAGGTTTTATTAAGTCTTTATAATGCCACTGTGTTTTGTAGGTATTAAGAACAACTTTGATTCTTATTTTAAAAAGAGGTTCATTCTCAAGCTTAGTGACGCAAGACTTTTTTCAAACTTTAAAAGTGTAAAAGTGGATCCAACTCATTTTTAAGGAGTTTGAACAGTCAGAGAGGTTGAATCTTACTATAAAACTATATGAGTTTTTTTTCAGTTTCCTCATAAACCACATGAAACGGTTTACTGTTGAATGGATGACCGGGTGTGTGGTATGTAATAACACAGGAAGAGGCAGTAACTGTATAGAATAGAGCAATGTGCACAGTTCAGAGCTATAATATAAATATTCTAGTCTTTTTGTACCTTGACAGGAATGTAATAGATATACAGGAAATGGATGATTGTCCCTTTTATATTATGTACTTGAGGAAGGCCTATTCTTTCATTAGTATGTTCGGTTAAATATCAGTAAAATGTATATGATGTCTATCTCTCTCTGTGTGTGTGTGTGTGTGTGTGTGTGTGTGTGTGTGTGTGTGTGTGTGTGTGTGTGTGTGTGTGTGTCTGTATGTGTTTCCTTAGCCCATGTGGAGAGTGAAGAGCAGTACATTCAGGCTCTGGAGAAGTTTGGCGAGCCGTGTGTGTATAGAGACAACACAGAAGTGGCACCAGCATTCCTCAAGTTTGCAGTCTTAACCAAAGAACTCACAGCACTCTTCAAGAACTTAGTGAGTCTCTCTATCTCTCTTCCTGTCCCTGTTTAGCCTCTTCTAGCCACTTGTTGCTGTTGCTGTGGGAACTCTTTGTATTGCTTTGCTGTACAAGGTGTAACGAATCAATCATTACTAGCATTATTCTTTTCCACCAGAATAATGTAATGGATCAACTTTAAACATGAAAAACGAAACAGAAGCGCACGCTTGGATTCGAAGCACCTTTTTAAAGGAGACGAGTTTTAAAGCGTGCCTGCATTATCTACCAGAATGTGTAGTAACTCGGATGAATTTGCAACGTTTAAAAATATTCTCCACCAGTTACAATTCATGTAACGAATTAAAAGATGTTTAACACGTTTAAATGTATTCTCCAATTTATATAAGGAATTAGCTCGAATGGCGTGAAATATATCTATATATCTAATCAACGCCTGTTGTGACCAGTTATAAATATACATCAGCCATGAAAGGGAATTCGTGTATGTGCACTTATACATATAGATAATCAACTACAACGGATTATAATTAATTATGACTATGTATGTGGTCCAGATCAGCTTTTAGGATTAGCTGTAGTCTAGTTTGGAATTATGAACTCTAAAGCGGGAGTTTATCCTTCTGGCCAGGAAGGAAATCTCCGTTTCCAGAGCGTGTAGCGAGATCGCAGCATTTAAGGGACTCAACACGTGACCAAAAACAGAGAAAATCAAGCGTGGTGATAATAGATTTTAATAACTAGATGTAACTATGGATACACACGACTAACTCTAAGCAAAACATACATATGTACATCTATATACAAGGAAAGAAAAGGTATAGAGAGAAAGTAATGAAATAAAAGGGAATGGCAGACAAAAACACAACTAATTAGCCTTTTTCAAAACCAGCAACGAACTTAAATCTCCTGCAAGACGATTAACCACATACCAAATTCGATGGACTTATAAAGAATATTACAAGTAAAACATGGTTACAGACATTTAAAATCATATCCTAAGTTAAGTTATCTAAAATCATTATAGTTATGTCACATAAACACACAATATATGCAAACACGAAAACATCACACTATTTGGACATCGAATAATTACATATAATTACATGTTACATTGAAAAGAGATTCTCCCATTGTGTGTGTGCTTTGTGTGTGTGTGTTTGTGTGTGTATGTGTGTGTGTGTCTGAAGAGGGGGGGTCGTGTCGCATTCCGATGGCATCTGGTGAAGCCCGGAGGGGGGTTACCGATAAGGATTCAAGGCTCAAAGACACAGGGAAACTTTTTTGCTAGATCCAGACTGATTCAGAAATCAGTTTGATACGTTCAGACATTACAAAGGCCAGTGTTAATAAGATATGTGTCTTTTTTTTGTTGCAGTCCTCTATCACAGCTAGATAATGTGTCAAATTCTCTAGAAGACAGAAGTAGAGCTTTTACCACAGCTTTAGTATGTGTATAGAAATATAGGTTTAATAAAACTACAACAGGGCACACTGTAGACCAGATAGGTTGCACTAGCCTAATTATAAACAGGAACGAACATTTGTGGGCAGAATATTGTGGTAGACCTGACATGCCTTTGTAATGGTGTGTTCACAGCTACAGAATATGAACAACATCATCACCTTTCCTTTAGACAGTCTGCTGAAAGGAGACATGAAAGGAGTGAAAGGGGTATGACTATTACTACTACTACTACTACTACTACTGCTACTACTACTACTATTTCTATTACTACTACTATTTCTACTACTACTACTACTACTACTACTACTATTTCTACTACTACTACTACTACTACTGCTACTGCTACTACTACTATTTCTATTACTACTACTATTACTACTACTACTACTACTACTATGTCTACTACTACTACTACTATTTCTACTACTACTACTACTGCTACTACTACTACTACTACTATTTCTCCTACTACTACTACTATTATTTCTACTGCTACTACTACTACTACTACTACTACTTCTACTACTACTACTACGTCTACTACTACTACTACTGCTGCTACTACTACTACTATTTCTACTACTACTACTACTACTACTACTACTACTACTACTATTTCTCCTACTACTACTACTATTATTTCTACTGCTACTACTACTACTACTACTATTATTACTAGTACTACTACTATTTCTTTTACTACTACTACTGCTCCTACTACTACTACTACTATTTCTATTACTATTTCTACTACTACTACTATTTCTCCTACTACTACTACTATTACTACTACTGCTACTACTACTACTACTACTACTACTATTATTACTACTACTACTATTTCTCCTACTACTACTACTATTACTACTACTGCTACTACTACTACTACTACTACTACTACTACTATTATTACTACTACTACTACTATTTCTCCTACTACTACTACTATTACTACTACTGCTACTACTACTACTACTACTACTACTAGTAGTATTACCACTACTACTACTATTTCTCCTACTACTATTATTATTACTACTACTGCTACTACTACTACTACTACTACCACTATTTCTATTACTACTACTACTACTATTACTACTATTACTACTGCTACTACCACTTCTTCTTCTTCTGCTTATTTTCTTCTTCTTCTTCCTCTTCTTCTTCTTCTTCTTCTTCTTATTGTTATTATTATTATTATTATTATTATTATTATTATTATTATTATTATTGATCGTTTGAATTTTCTTCTGGTTCTTTCATTTGAGAATATTTTTTGTCTTTAGGATTTAAAGAAGCCATTTGATAAAGCCTGTAAGGACTATGAAACCAAAGTGTAAGCACCACACTTTCACACATGCATGCTTTTAAGGCTTGGTGTCTTTTTTGAAGTGTGGTTTTTTTTAGGTGAGCAGATTCACAGCTTAGATATAAGCACCATATCTATGCATGGTTTCAGCATATTGTGCAGTGAATAATTTTGTCAGTATAAAAACAGCTTTTTAAAACTAGACTACTAGGTTTTCATTGGAATGTATCTGTGGAGACAATAGACCATTAATAAATAGTATTTTGTAGAATGAGGACACGGGGGTGTTTCTGGGGTTCTGTTGTTTCCTGCTTCAGAAAATGCTTGAAAGCTCTGTCTGGCCTAAGAACTGAATGCTAATGATTGTGTTAAATATTAGAAAGATGACCCAAGGTATGCATTGCTATATAAGTGTCATTTCAGACCTTTGAGTTGGACTTATCATGCCATGGAGCCATGCCTTGAACAAACACCACTAATCATGTGGCCTTTATGTTCAACCTCAAATTCGGTGTCCCAGGTGCACCACAATGTTTTGCTCAGGCTTTTGAGACAAACGGCAAAAGCAGATCTGCATAGGTTAATATGAGCAAGACATGTGAATGTGTGTTGACACTGTTGATCAGTCAGTTCGGTGTAACTGTTCAGTTCTGTTTCTTCCTCTCTCTCTTGCTCACTTCCCACATCCAATCAGAGCAAGCCTGGGTACAAAAATAATTAAGCACAGAAAATACTGAAAATAGAGAAAAGATAGTACTTACCTCAACTAAGGTCTAATGGTGTTTTGATTTTTATTTGTATTATTTGGTGCATACTGAAAGGTCTGCTGCTGTATTACAAGCATGTACTCTAACGAGGACTAAGGGTGCCTTCACTTTTAAAAAGCGCTGCCACCAGTGGGGGTGTTTTTTTGTTTGTTTGCAACTTCTTAGAAAAGCACTAAGTGATTTTTTTTTTTTATCTCCCCTGACTGGTTGCAAGGTGAGGGGCAAGTGAGAATAAACATAGAGGACAATGCTGGTGAAAAATATGTCTTGTTGGTGAGCGATTTAGGAGATTTACAAAAAGTTGATTTGAAAACATTTCATTGCCAAATGTTGCACTATAACTAAAAATAACAACTTGTCTGTTTTGTGTCATTTAGTGGTAGGTCCAACTTTAACTGTGGCTGCATACAGTCAAGTCACACAAGCAGCTTGTCTTTTGATTTTCTCCCTCCAAAACTACAGCGAAGGCAAACAACCGGAACTAGTTACTAGCTAGGGCTGGTAAAAGCGAGTGGTTAAATGTTTGTAGGGTTTATATGGAAATGTCATTATAAATAGCAGATTCACTGATTAGAACTTGGAATTGAGACAAACAGGTCAAGTTTACTGCAAGCTCAAATGTCTTCAATAGCCTCCTAACTGTTTTGAGTCCATTTTAAGGGTATTTATGAACGACAAATGAATGACAAAAAGGGCTAGACTTGTAGGCAGTGCAGGCATCCCCATTGATGCTGTTGGCATCGAGTTCTACTTGTTTAGACATTAAACATATTTGCACATCAGCTAGATACTGTATATTATATGCTTTGTTAGTAAGTTGCTTTTGATTTGGTCTGCCACAGGAATAAATCTAAATATAAACGTAGAAAAAGTCATAATTTCGATAACATAGAAACTGTACTTTATCTGAAGCAAAGAAGCTCGTGTTGCATGATGGTGTATTTCCTCTCCTGTGTAGTAATAAGATTGAGAAAGAGAAGCGGGAGCATGCCAAGCAGCACGGGATGATCAGGACAGAGATCAGTGGAGGAGAGATCGCTGAGGAGATGGAAAAAGAGAGACGAGCCTTTCAGCTCCAGATGTGTGAGGTAAGGGATGTGGTTCAGCTTTCAGCCAGCTGTGTCAGGCTTTGACCTGGAGACTGAGGGCTGTTCTTTATTTCAGTATCTCATCAAAGTGAATGAAATCAAAATCAGGAAGGGGGTCGACTTGGTGCAGAACCTCATCAAATATTTTCATGCCCAGTGCAAGTAAGTTTTTCACATTTTTACAAAAACAAAACAAAACAAAAAAAGGCAGTTCTCTGAATGCTCCATGGTTGAAATGAGCCATCATTTTCAAATGCGCTCTCTGTCCAGTTTCTTTCAGGATGGGTTAAACATTGTGGCGACTCTTAAACCAACCATGGAAAAACTGTCCACAGAATTAACAGTAGTGAGTTTGGGATTTTCCTGATTATGTAACATCTTAACATCTTTGTTTTGCATCATACAGCATTTCTGAATCTTTCTTTCTGTAAATAAGGTTAAACAAGCACAAGAAGGAGAAAAGAAGCAGCTGATCCAGCTTCGAGATATTCTAAAGTCATCCTTACAAACAGAACAAAAAGATGTGAGGTTCATCATTTATAATTACACCCCTGGTTTATGGGTGAAAAATAAATGTATGGCTATTTTGCCGTTTATGTACAAAACACAATTACTTTTTAATTTTAAGGTGTTTTCCAGGCCTAAAACACAGGCAATGGTTATTTTTATTAGCAAACTAAAAAGTTTGTATCCATATTAATATACTGTTTGACTATTTAATTCATTTGAACGAGTCTCATTAATGTGTCTAATATCTAGGGCTGTAAGACTCAAGTCCGGTCTTGACACACTTTTTAGATTGACTTAGACTTATTGGCATTTGTACTGAGACTTGTCTCTGTCTTTGGCAATGGTCTTGGTCTAAGAGTTTGTAAAAAAAAAAATAATAATAATAATGTTTTTTGCATTGACAAAAATGAAACCAACTAGTTGATGTAAAGGCTTGGTGTCTACAAAGAGTTTTATGGTTTTTGGCCAAAGTCTTAAATTAGTCTCGCTTTCACTTGGACTCAAACCTGACTTGGTCTTGACCCCATTATGACTCAATCTCAGCTACTTCTGGTCTTGGACTTGTCGTGGACTTGACAGTGGTGGTTATGACTACAGCCCTAGTAATAACCACATAACCTAATAGTATAAAACAGCACATTTTGAATGTCTGATTTAGGGCATGAAATGTTAAGCAAGCTTGAATTCTCAAGCGATCAGACAAGTACAGAGTTAATGGAGTGATAAAAACAGTGGATATGTTTAGGCATGCCATTAGTATGATACCACAATGAAAATGGTACTTTATGCTTAAGAAATATAGACACAAAGACATGGATAAATAGTGGAAGAAGAAAACTTTGCTTGATGCACTTTCCAAAAATCACCTAAATTCTGATTTTATATTCTGAATGCCTTCTGAATCTTATTCTTTGAATACAGAAAACTATTTAAATAGAGGAAAATAAATTATTTGTCTTGTATCAGATGAAGGAAAGAAGGTGAAACAACATTTTGAAAAACCCAATTAAAATGATGCATCTTTGTCAGGACTCTCAGTCCAAAATGAACACAGGCTACAGTCTCCACCAGCTGCAGGGTAACAAGGCTTACGGCACAGAGCGCTCCGGGATGCTCTACAAACGCAGTGAAGGGTGAAGAAAATACCTTACTCTACAAAATGACTTTGTTTTTAAAGCCTGTAGGGTACAGCACTCCTAACTTAATAGCCTGTTTTATAATAGAACATTTTTTACTTACTATTTAATATGTTTGTAGAATGCTATTTAAGATAACACTAACACTTTAACACTTTCTAGACAGTTATTTACATTTGAAGATATTGGATACATTAAGCCAAAATGCCTTTTGTCTTTCGGATGCTTTCAGGTTGAGGAAGGTGTGGCAGAAACGGAAGTGCTCGGTGAAGAATGGATATTTGACCATTTGGCATGGAACGGTAAGAAAAAAATCCGATCCAACAACAGGCCCGTTTCAACCACTAAATTTTTTCTCAACAAGCCTTCTTCGAGTTAACCCACTTGGGTTAATGTGTAGCTTTGAACTCTGCAGACAGTGAATCAGACAAGAAGAGACAGGAAGAGCTTGAGAACAAGTAGAAAATGCCAGTGAAATGTGGAAAACAGGCTGCTTTAACCTCCTAATTAATGTCGACAGGAATAAAATGTGCTGTGAGGGTGCTTTGTTTTGACTTGAGTAAATGGTACAACACTATAACATTCTAGTGAAATGTTCTGGAAAACGGCTCTGGCTGAAATAAATAATGTTAGTAACTTATGTTTCATTCATTCAGTGGCAATAGGCTGAGAAGGTCAGTCCAAAATTTTCTATCCCTGAGTACAGATTTTATCCCTGGCTCCTCCTGGGGGATCCCCAACTGTGAGATATACAGTATCTCCAGTCAGCCCTGGGTCTGCCTTAAGGGCTTTGTCAATTGGAATGTGCCTGGTGCAGTTTTCGAGTGAGCCAACCACATGGCATCCTTGTAAGCTGCCCAAACCACTTCATCTGGCTCCTCTTGATTTGGAGGAGCAGCGGCTCTACTCGAGGTTCTCCTAGATTGTAGTGCTCCTTGTCCTATCAAGGAGAACAAGTCCCTCAACCCTGTGGAGGAACCAGATTTCTGCCACTTATACTCGCAACCTTATTCTTTGGGTCACTATTAGGCTAGGGTTGTTATGGTGTCATGGTTATCACTATGTATTATCAAATGGTTACCTCACTGTTGATGTTTTGAAAAGACAGGTAAAAATGTCGTCATGCAGTCTCCACTTTTAAAAAAAAAAAAGCTTAAAAATAGTCATTTAAAACTGTGAAACTATGATATTTGTAGAATTTGATATTTTTCATACCATGAAAAATTTTAAACCTCCTGGTCACACTCCTATGGTCAATGAGTATAGGTGAGGATAGTGATGTAGATTGGCCAGTAAACAGAGAACTTCATCCACAAACCTAACTCCTGCTTCACCACCACAGTCTGGAACAGCGACTGTAACGCTGCCATCTATTCGATCCATTGCTTAATCTCACACTGTCTTGAATAAGATCTCAAGATACTTAAACTTGTCCAGCAGCAACTTGTCCCTTCACCTGAAGGGAGGATCACACCCCCTTTTTTATGGGAGAGAAACATTATCTCTTACCTAAACTTACCTAAGAGATGCTCATTTTCAACCCGCAGCAGTGAAACGTACGAGTTGATATAATTTCCACAGCGTTTAGTTTCATCAGGTGTTCTCGTGTAGGCATAATTACCTTCCCAATTGCTAGAATCCTCTGTATATTGTATATGCTTCAGTTGATTGCATGCTATCCATCTTTTTTTCTTTATAGGCAAACACACCACCAGCCAAACTCAACCTGTTAACCTGCCAAGTGAAATGCAATCTAGAGGAAAAGAAGAGCTTTGATCTCATATCTCGTGAGTCGCAACCACAAAATTAAACATTCACTTTTACTGTCCACAAAAGCATTAGTGTTGGAAAGTTAACTGCCTGTTATATCTGTGTTGAAACAGATGACCGTACATATCATTTTCAAGCAGAAGATGAAGCAGAATGTCAAATGTGAGTTTCACTATGTGCAGATGTGTATTTTTAGACGGAGAAACAGACTTAAACTTCTTGGTGATGATACAATGCTGAGCCCTGCTTAATATTCTTTAATCCTCTTTTAGATGGGTGTCTGTGCTGCAGAACAGTAAAGAAGAGGCCCTGAACAATGCCTTTAAAGGGGATCAGGATGAGGGTGAGAACAATAGTGTGCAGGAGCTTAGCAAAGCTATCGTGAGTGAAGTGAAGAGGATGAGTGGCAACGATGTGTGCTGTGACTGTGGAGCTCCTAGTAAGTGCTGTATTTCATCCTCCTCTGCTACCATCAACTTCTTACTCACATTCAGGTCACGTGCTGTATAATTAACAGATTATACATTGCATGTAAGGAAAATGTAGTAAACAAGTAATTGAAGGCCCCAAAATCTCACTCGATTTTTTAATACATGCCTCAATCACTGTTTTTTTTTATAGCAGGTATAGCCAATATGTACAAATGTTAGTTCAAAATGGAACAATGTTATAGTCTGTATCACGTCTTGGAACCATTCTGTCCTTAGACTTTGTGTGTTTGGTAGGTATTCAAACAACTCATGTTAATAAATGTCTTTAAAATAGCCACAGATGGTGATCTGCAGCCCACAGCTGCGAGTTTATGCAAAATTATTTTTTACATAGAACAACAATGAACAATACATACATAGAACACCAATACAACAATACATATAATTACATAAAACAACAATGAAAGCAGAAGATGAACATACTTTACAAGTTTGTTTTGTTTTTTAAATGCTCTTTTTATTCGATAGATTGCAGAATTACAATTAAATTACAAACATATATGACCACATTCAATATGTTTTGTCCTAAAGGTATACATACCTTTGCGCTCAACTGTAAAATAAAACAGATGTTATCCCTGCAGATCCAACATGGCTCTCCACTAACCTGGGGATTCTTATCTGCATTGAATGCTCGGGTATCCATCGGGAAATGGGGGTGCATTACTCCAGAATACAGTCTCTGACTTTAGATGTGCTGGGAACATCAGAACTCTTGGTAAGTCTTGATAACTTTCCAAATTTGGCAGTAGGGCCTCACTGAGAAGTGTCTAACTCTATCAAATCTCTGTGCAGCTGGCGAGGAATGTGGGAAATGCAGGCTTCAATGATATCATGGAGGCAAAACTATCAGGAGAAGAAATACCCAAACCCAACCCCTCTAGTGACATGTGAGTCACAGATTTCTATCAGTTTTCTTCACTTTTGTTTAGTTAATCAGACTGTTCTTGAATAAATGGTGTGTTTAATCTTTGAATTGAGCAACATTATATATACAGCAGATTGTTGAATTATTTTCTCAATCCATCAGGCAGAGCCGCAAAGATTTCATCACAGCTAAGTACACAGAGAAGTGCTTCGCTCAGCGCAGACGTACCGATGCGACTGCCAAACTGCGCAGCCTGTATGATGCAGTGAAGAGCCGTGACATCTTCTCCCTGCTGCAGGTATATGCTGATGGAGTGGACCTGACCGAGACCTTCCCTATGGCCAATGAACATGTGAGTTAAATAATGGCAACATTAGTATTTTTATGACTATTTCTGATCATGTGGCACGGAGCAGTGCTGTTGTAAAAAGGGATTGGGTTCAAATGAACACATTATTAAAAGGTGTGACAAGGCTGCAACATTCAGTCAAATCGGCTCATGTCACTTCCCTTAAGAATCGAGTGGGAGTGGTGTTGTGACTTTTCCGTGATTATGTACAGTTAATTAGATTTTACTAGTTACTGTAGTTCTCATGCTGATATTTTAGTGGTCGAAATAAAAAATGTTTCCTGTTTTCCCGTACACTTTTAAAGGCAATAAGAAATGGAACTGGACTTCAGCGCTGTGCTTGAAGGACACCGCTGTTTTGGCACTGCATCAGTGCTAATATGGTCTCTGCAGGCAGTAACGCGAGCACTATACTAAAAATGTCACTGCACCAGTAAAATTTGAATGCCATACCCCCTGTTGTGCACCAGAACAGGCATGTTTATTTATAACCACAAAAATGTAACTGAGTGACAAAGCAAACAACAAAATTGGCTCCTTCCCAAGCAAACTAGCAATAAGCTGGCAGTGACAGACAAAATTGCACATGCGCATGCATGCAAACAGAGACCTTTAAGCCCTAATGCAGAGCAGCTGAATGAGTCTTGGTCACTGACCTCCACGAAATGGGAATGGAGGAAGCTCTGGTGTGGATATTTTACCTGTTAATCTGTTTTGCTGTGTAGTACAGTATAACCAATATATAATTTCACTCCTTGAGTGAATTACCCTGAGTTTTAGTCATTGTTAAAAAACAAACAAACAAACAAAAAAAACCCACTTATTGTACTTATTGGCTTTTCTCATTGATGTCTGTCAATACTCTTACAGGAGCAGGGTGAGACAGCGCTACATTTGGCCCTACGAATAGTAGACAGAAACTCCCTTCATATTGTAGACTTCCTTGTACAAAACAGGTATGGCAGCATTAAAAAGAAAAAAAGGACACCACTGTGGTTCTCATGTTACACAAGGTGTGTATGTGTGTGTGATTTTGCAGCGGGAATCTGGACAAACAAACTGTAAAAGGAAACACGGCACTTCACTACTGCTGCCTGACAGACAACAGCGAGTGTCTGAAACTTTTACTGCGGAGCAAAGCCTCTGTCACCATGAGTAAGATCTAATATCTGGATTCATACTAATATAGACAGCACAGGTGTGTTTGCTTTTAGCGGCACTGTGGTGTACCGTAATTGACCCTGCATAAAAAGCCATTGACATTTTCTGCATTTGTTGGTTTTACACAAGAAAACAGTAAATAGACAATCATAAACTAATGCTCTAATGCACTTTTCTCTAGCCAATGAAGCTGGAGAGACACCACTGGACATTGCCAAGAGGCTGAAGCACACACAGTGTGAGGAGCTGGTAGGATCATGTTTTAAATACAATTAACTCATTATCATGTTCAGGGAACCAGTTTGAGATGACCTGTGCTTTGTAACATGGCACATTATTATGCTGGATGTGGCCATTATAAGATGGGTAAATTGTGGCCGTAAAGGGATCCACATGGTCAGGAACAATCATTCATTCTGTTGATGCCAAATTCTGACCCTATCATCGAGATTCATCAGACCAGGTGACATTTTTCCAATCTTCACCTGTCTAGTTTGCACTGCTGCAACATGATTGGCTGATTGGATAATTGCATGAGTGACACCAGTCCATGTACACACACATCAGTACATACCTGCATGTTTTTTGGTAAGTGGGAGGAAACATGCAAAACTCCACACAGTAACCTATGAAAGCTCAGGATTTAATATGGGATCCTGGAGTTATGAGAAGGCGATGCTACCCGCTGCACCTCCAAGTCCATGTAACACCAATTTATGACAAGAATGTCTTTGGACTTTTTCTGTTGTTTAGGGGCTTTATCATGAAACCACTATATCAATCATTTTATTATTTAAGAAAAGCTTTATTGGTTTTCAAATATTTCGGGTGACTAAACCCTGCTGTAAATTAATGGCAGGATCAGTGCTGATTTTCACTTGAACTCTCTGTGGCAGCTGACCCAGGCACAGACTGGCAAGTTTAATGTCCATGTGCATGTGGAGTATGAGTGGTGTCTGCACAACGAAGACCTTGACGAGAGTGATGATGAAATGGAGGACAAGGTGCTCAATGCCCTAATTCTGTTCTCATTCATTCACTAAGTTCCTCTGTTATACAAGTATTATTAAGAATTTATTGGACATTACTGAGTTATACACATCATGCATCAGCTGTATCTGAATATTTTCTACTTCCATGTGGTGCAGCCAATCCCTCAGAAGCGAGAGGAACGGCCTGTAAGCTGCTTCCTCCCAGCTAACACCTCTATCCAACCCAACATGGCTGCACTGGCACGAGATGTGGTCAACGCTGTCCGGGAAAAGCAGAGAGGCTTCATCCCCAGCATGATGTGTAACGAGACCTACGGCACCATGATGGATCTCAGTCCCCCTCCCTCTAACATACTCACTGTCCCCATACCGCAGCTCCCTCCACGCAACCCGGTCATGGGTAAGCATCTGGATGACTCTAAAACATACAGTACATACACATGCTGTATGCTGAATATGATTTATTAATAAGAATGTAGTGATCTCCAGCATACAGCATATGTATGTTGTATTTTCAGGCGTTGGCAGCTGGAAGACTAAGGAGACAGTAGGGAGGCAACGATCCTCCTCAGACCCGCCCAATCCTACCAGTCCAGAGAGCAACATCTATGGTAAGTGACTGGCTTCATTTTAATTGAGTTTTATCTAATACATTTTGCTTAGCCATTTCCATTATGGTGTCTCTCTAACTGGTGTTTCCTCTCCCTTAGTTCTTCCTCCTGCTCCTCCTGCTCCTCCTGCTCCTCCTCCTCCTCCAGTTGTCACAAAGCCAAGTGTCCAGAAAAAGAATGCCCCTCTGCCCCCTGTGCCACCTGCACCACCAGTCCCCCCCATTACTCAGAAGCTTCCAGTGCCCCCGGCCCCCACCATTCCCACCACCCCACCACTTATTCCAGTGCCCCCTCCTCCCCCAATGCCCCCACCTCCATACAAACCCACACCACCAAGTATACCCATATTGCCCAGAGCCCCCGCACTCAAACCCATCCCAGGGTAAGATGCCCCCCCATCCCCCAAAGTTTATATTATACACTTTTAGCAAAAGGGTTTCTCAGGGGCTCTTTGGATGTTTAACAGTTATAGATTTCTAAACGGGTTCTACTTGGAACCTTTTCTGAATGTGTGACCCTTTTACATAGATTTTATATAGAATCTGTAACAGTTGCCCCAGAGACACAAACTTTTGAACTCTTTACGATGACGGATGGAACATTTGAAAGAGTGTAGTGTCATATGCTGCTCAGTATTTTGTTCCATCAACCAGTTTCACTCATATTTATGATTTCAGAACTGAGAAAAAACTTCCCAAACTGCAACCAAGGCCTAGGCCCGGTGAAACTTCTGGTAGGCTTCAAACATGAAGAAAATGTATCTTTTTGCTCAGATATTGGGACATATTGCATTTTATATCAGATATTGTGTTGTATTGATGTATTCATATTTTTATGAAGTGTAATTTCTTTATTTCCTAATATTTTTGTACAGAAAAAGATGCTTCCCTATCAGTACCGAGTTCTGTACCATCACCTCCCGCTCCACCCCCTTTCCCCAAACCTAGAATGCCTCAGACAGTAAGTCAGTTTCTCCCATTTATCACATGACAGTATTCAGTGAGGGGAAAATAAGCATTCAGACACTTTTGCTTTTGTTATTTAAAGCTGCAGTATCGAACTTTTTTTTGCTTAAAAATGAACAAAAATCAATTTTGTAGTGTCAGTCAATTTTTCTCCTTACTTTACTTTATTCGCATTGGTAAGCTTTAAATAATGATTTATAATTTGAGCTGTCGGTCAGATTTAACGGGAAACGTCAGTTTGCTCGTCATTTGCATGGCCTTTGACATCACCATGCCTTTGCGTGGTTACGTCACGTCCGTAAACAGAAAGAAGAAGAGCCGGCTACTATCTCGTGTATATATATATATATATATATATATATATATATATATATATATATATATACACACACACACACACACACACACACACACACACACACACACACACACACACACACACACACACAAGAGAAGAACTGAAAAGAACGAGTAATACTCTCACTGGTTACGACTTGTCTGGCCCTGAAGCTCAGTGTATACTGTGCCATTAAACTGGCATTGATAAAGTGTCGAAAAGTATTCAGCTTAACTTGAGGATACTCAAAGTAGAAGAAGAAGAAGGTCAAAAGTTAGTAAAAATTACATTCTCAACATCTAATTGTTTGTGTGTGGTAGAAAAATAAACCTAAGCGGGTGAAAGCTATCTACAAGTGTATGGCTGATAACCCAGATGAACTGACTTTCATTGAGGGAGAGGTGATCATAGTAGATGGAGAGGAAGACAAGGAGTGGTGGGTGAGTGTACACACACACACACACACACACACACACACACACACACACAGTTTATATGAAATGTTGAATGTTGGAGTTAAGCATTAGCTTCCAAGCAACATTGATACTTCAGAAGCAAGATACATATTCACCAATGTTTTACCCGAGTCTCTCCTCTCACGCTGTGTTGTATCTTTCAGGTGGGGCACATTGAGGGGGATCCTACCAGAAGAGGAGCTTTCCCTGTTTCATTTGTGCATTTCATCACTGACTGATATTAGCATAGATCTGAGATGGACACTGAAACTGCTGCTGCAGAGTATGGGATTATATCTCACCCACTGCCACATGTTGAGGTTTAATAGAATAAATAAGGGAATTCATCACTTTAGCTTTCTTTTATTGTCAGCCATCTCACTCCAGTGATTTAATGCCTTGAGCACGGATTAATTAGTATGCTGGATAACTTTGGTGTGAGGCCAAATATCTGCTGGAGTTCTATTATCGTGTTTAAAGAGTATTTTGTATGTTTTGGAGTTTGGTTGTAGAGCAACCTCTCATCTCATGTAACTCTTTAATGTTTCCCTAAGCTCTGTTACTGCACAAAGTCATTAAATATTGTATGTTGTTTTCACAGCTGTGTTTTTTTTCTGAAATTATACTTTGTAACAAAGTAGAAGCTTATGTACGGTGTTATGAAAAAGTATTTGCCCCATCCTGATTTCTTCTGTTTTTGTGTACATCTCATACTAAATAGTTTTAGATCTTCAAACGAAATACAACATAAAACAAAGGCAACCTGAGTAAACACACAATACGGTATTGATTTTTTATTTATTTATGATGCAAAAAAAAGTTATCCAACACCTGTCACCCATGTGAAAAACTAATTGCCCCCATAAACTTAAAATCTGGTTGTGCCACCTTTAGCAGCAATAACTGCAACCAAATACTTCCGATACCTGGAGATCAGTCTTTCACTTACTTCTAGGACTAGTACTCACTCCTATGCTTTGGATCGTTGTCTTGCTGCATAATCCAGTTGCACTTGAGTTTCAACTTACAGACTGAAGACATTCTCCTTTAGGATTTTCTGGTAGAGAGCAGAATTCATGTTTCCCTCGATTATTGCAAGTTGCCCAGGCCCTGAAACAGCAAAGCATCCCCACACCATCACACTTCCACCACCATGCTTGACCGTAGGTATGATGTTCTTTTTGTGGAATTCTGTGTTTGGTTTATGCCAGATGTAATGGGACCCCAGAGCCTTTGAAATAGCTTTGTAACCCTTCCCAGACTGATGTATTTCAATCACCTTCTTACTCATCATTTCTGGAATTTCTTTCAGTTTTGGCATAGTGTGTTACTGGGTAAGACCTTTTAACCAACTTCATGCTGCTGAAAAATTTCTATTTAAGTGTTGATTTGATTGAACAGAGTTTGCAGTAATCAGGCCTGGTTGTGTCTAGTCCCATTGTGAATGCAGTTTCATAGATTTGGGTAATTAGTAACTACATGAAAATACATTTTCACACAGGCCCAGTTGGTATTGGATAACTTTTTTGCTTCAGTAAATAACTATCATTTAAATAACTGTATTTTGTGTTTACTCATGTTGCCTTTATTTTATCTTAGATTTTGTTTTAACTTCTAAAAACAATTTAGTATGAGATAGACACAAAAACAGAAGAAATCAGAATGGGGCAAATACTTTTTCACACCACTGTAAGTAAACAAGGACCGCCAGGGTCGTTTCCTTAGCAAGTAGTGGAGTTTTCAATTTGCTTGTTTCCTTGTTGACTACCAACAGTGAAGTTGTTACCTTTTGACAATGACAGTGACCTCAAGAGGGTAGCCTAAAAAATGTCCCTATTATGTAATACTTGTCCTCTGGACATTTGTGTGAATCCTAGTAACCCAGGTGGCAGTTGAACCATGGTTCCACTCAACCACAGTTACATATGTAACCTTCTGTTCTACTTCCCGTTGTCCTGGAATCATTATATGGATTAATAACACGTCCGGATATTGCACTTCACCAGAAAATAACAAACTAAATGGTGCAAATGGCTCACTTTATTGAGTCAGAGAATAACACAACATATTAATACTGCTTCCTGTTTGAGGAAAAGAAGCATGTGTTGATATTGTTCCCCAGACTATTACGAATGAACATCACTCAGGTTCTGATACTGTTCTTTACTGAGGATAGAATCACTCAATATTCTTATAGTGCTCTGTTCATGGTGAGAATACTCACGGTGTTGAGACTGTACACTCAAGGATAAAAATTGCACTTAAAATGTTATTCTGTTGTGCGTATCACTTGAAATCATTACAGACCACATGGGTTGATATGAAAACATTGAATCAGGCTAACTAGTCTTTAGACAGTGAAGCTCATTTATGATTTTCCCCAAAGCACACAATCAGTTGGTCACTGACCTGCCAGCTGGCAGTCACTTACACATAGAGCTGGAGCAAGAGCAGGTAGATTGATTAAACTACAGCATCATAAAATATCTGACAATAATACTGACAATTTGTACTGTCACAAGGTATGTAAGAAAGATATTTAAAAATATTTTGATAAATGGGTTCAACAATTAAGCTTCCTTTTACTGACAGTCACCCCACTCCAGTGATTTAATGCCTCAAGCACAGATCATTTAGTACTTGAGGTAACATTAGGTTAGACCTTTATTGCTTTTAAATAGCATTTTTGTTTGTTTTCAACTGTTTGCAACTGTACGTGTATATCAGTTAGAGCTCTCATCTCATGTAACTCAACTTTTTCCATAAGCTCTGTTACTGCACAAAGTCATTAAATATTTCACATTGTTGATTTTTTATTTTATTTTCTGAATTTAAACTTAAAATACAACAAAACAAAACACATGATCATGTTTGCTTGGGAAATACTGTGAATAATGAATTTGTAATGCTTGTAATTATAATTTTGAACAATCTCTTGTTTCTTTGTCAAATACAGCTGTAAAAAGGTTTTTTTTTTTTTTTTTTTTTAATGTGGTCATCATCACACTGTACACTGAACTAGTTGCTCTTATTTATACATTTTCATATCTTTACTACTTTGTATCTCAGGAATTTTTTCATTCCTATTAGTACAAACACATGAAAAAAAAAAGAATGTTCTGTTTTCAAAACACTAGTAAGATCAGAGTAATGCATATAAAAATAAAGCTTATAAATCTGTGATTCTATCAACATATTTCACATTTTACAGCAGTAGGTCCCCAAATAAGCTATCCTGGAGATTAACAGCAGTTTGACTGTATCAGCAGTTTGGTGCAGTCCTTTGACACAGTTTAGGCTGTTCCACAGATAAGCTTTTGTTTTCTGAACCTCATGCGCTCCGGACAGCAGAAGAAATGGTAGGAAGATCTGTAGGAAAACAGGAGGACATAAATCATGACTTATCTCTCCACTTCAGGTACAGCACACCTAAATAAGCACAATCACATTGCGAGTGTAACCTGTGAGGAGTGGTGTCGTCTCTATCCTGCTCTCCTCCAGCGTGAGGAAACGGCCGGTTTTAAGCTGCTCTGACCGTGTGGTTGTGTCTGACCCATTCGTTTCACACATCAGCACATGGATGGGACCTCTGGAGCCCTTCAGGTGGACCTTAATACAGTCCTGGTGCAGGTGATACAGATGAAGATACGTCATCAGTACTGCCATAACCAAAATCCATTTCAAATAACAGTTGTCATGAATCGGCTTACCTGATCAATGTATAAAAAAAAAAAGAAATACTATAAAATGAAGACAACAAATTAAGGCTGCACAATATATGCTACATAATGGGATATGAAATAGATGAAGCCTTAAACCTAGATGAAGTCGTATAAGCACGATCACCTCAGAGGATCTAGTTACGTTTTCTAGTTACATTTGTATGATTCAAGAATGTTGATTAAATTAATGCTATAGACAAAACGTTTGGACACCCATGCTGTAACGAATACCACAATCATAATGTTTAGCAATATTATAGCTGTTTTTTGCCCATATTGTGCAGCCCTACCACAAAAACCATTTCTTTCAACATTAATCACACTTCAGAATCTATGTATAAAACGTAATGCAAAGTCCCAGAGCCGTGCAGTCATGCGGCAGCCTGGGAAAACCCACTGGATTTTGCTGTGTCTGAATTCTGGAAAACAGCTTAAAAAGGTTTGCTAGCCAAATATGATTTCCTCACTCGGTGAATTTCATATTTTGATCAAGTATTTGGATAGCTGTGGACATAAGCTAAATTTAGTTTGTAATCAAATACTGCCTGTCCAAATGTCTGCGATGCTCGGGCACTACAGTAGGAATATAATCAAGAGCTTTTTCACTTTTGGAGGTAATCAGATTTTAACATGCTGTAACTTGTGATTGAGATGCACACAAAAGTGAAAATGTTTCCGTTCAGGTACGCCTGCAGTTTTCAGAACTCTAGTCAAATGTGAAGAGCTTTCCATTTCTCTTAAAATACAGCAGCACACCTCGTTTTCAACCAGCCCAAAAGAACCCATGTCACACCCATCTTCACCCCCCCCCCACAAATTCAAGGCCTTGATGCTCACGTACAAGACCTTGTCTGGAACAACACCTCCCTACCTCAACACTCACCGTGAGGTTTATGTTCCCTCACGCAGCCTGTGATCTGTTAACAACCGACGCCTGGTAGAGCCTACTCAGCGAGGCAGGAGGTCCCTTTCCAGAACCTTCAAACTGACTGTCCCTCAGTGGTGGAATGAACTTCCAACCTCAATCCGGACAGTAGTTATCAGCAGATATCGGTCACTATCTTCAAAAAATGGCTAAAGACCTGTGAACACTTGACTAACCCCTAACTTTAGATAAAAGCATCTGCTAAATGGATAAATGTAAATGTCTTAAGATGTTACCTCGGTGGGTGTAGGAACCTCCAGCCTGGTCTCCTCAGGAGCTTTGATGGCTATCATGGTCTGATCCTGGAAGGCCGCGATCCGACAGATGTCTTCATACGTCACGTAAGCTGAGGTGAAACTGCAGTTAAGGTCAATATGTGGGAAATCTGATATGATAAGAATGCTTTGCTGTTCCTTTGAGAGAAGTGTTATAGTTCCTTCCCAAATAGTTATTTCGTTTCTAGCTTACTGTAGCTCTGAGACAAAGGGATTTGATTGTTACGCTGCAAGTCACTTAATTCCACAAACCACCAATAGGCCCTGCAAATATTCTGACTGTCACATGCAACTTGCTTGAAGTCTGTAAAGACTAAAGAACATGATGTAGAGAGATGTGCCCAGCATGATGAAGTGAAACTGGAAAGAGAACAAGGAAGAAGCAGAAAAGACTAGTCTTGTTGTTTGTTTGTTTTCTTGCTCCCAACATTAAGCTCGCTGCAGTTTGAATTAAAAAATATACTGTTATATATTAACACGCTCAATCTAATTTCTAAATTGTTTCTATGATAACGACTAACCCCCAGGGACTATGTATAAATAACACGTTATTTAACAAAGAAAACATAATCATTGCTATGGATAAACTTTCTGTAGGGAAATGTTTATTTAACATCTAGAGAAAGAGTTTCCCCATGTTGTTTACTCTGCAATAAGCTGCATTTTTTTCTGGCTGGTTAACTTGAAGAAAAAGTGAGGAAATTACCGTTTATAACTGTCATAACACCAGTATAACATGACTGATACTAACGTCCCGATCTTTGGACGTTACACATTATTAAGTATAACTACAAAAGGTTAAAAAATATGATGTGTCTGTAATTGGTGGCAAATTGCTGTGGCATAAGAGGAGGAAAACACTTCAGAATGCGCTTTTATAGGAAAATAATCAGATGGGGTGGTAAGAGTAACTCCAGATTTGCTTCACACCACCCTGTCTTTGATAATTTTCCTAGAACAGCATGACGCATCGTGTTGTAGCTCTTAGTCATCGTTTATTCAGCGATACTAATGTAAAGTGTTGATACTAACGGAGTAGTATCTTAACGTAAACAGCGGACGTGATGCTATGTTCTTATAGCTACAGTAGCTAGCTAACTGCAGTGTTAATCACTCAGGGCCCCTTGAGTGATTAGCACTTGTCTTGGATTCAAATGAGGTCAATGAGACTCTTGACATATCAACACTGTTCTGTTGGAGTTGCATTACTTAATGTAATAATGAAGACTCCTGCTGCTCTACAGGCATGTGAGGATATTTAGCATTTTCTGTGAGGTCGGTTAGGGCAAACAGCTGCTGGGCACAGTCTTTTATTAGCCAGTCCAGAGACTCCTCCATAATCTTTAGGTTTAGCAGATCATTCTTCATCTTGCTCTTCCACTGGCCTTTGAAACAGCTGATTGGTGATGGACCCCTGTGACAAAAACAAAATAAATAAATAAATAAACAAACAACAAATGCCACATTCTTATTAGATGAGGGGAAGTAAAAACCTTTTGCTCTGGACTATTGCACTGCTTTTGCATCCAGCCAGGAAAAACATATTTTTCCACACTATCAGCAGCTGTATTGCTGAATACTAAAATCCTGCAGTAATGTAAAACTGAAAGATTATCGTGCAATTCCTCCCGAAAGCCGGGATGTGTGTGCAAATGTGGATTACGTGACACCTCAGCCTGTACTTACACCCACTGAATCTTGCTTTTTGACTTCTTTGCGATGAGCTTAATACCGTTGAGTACATTGGTGATGTCATACACCCGCCTCTTGCGAGTGCCCAGTTTTTCAGTGGCCTCGTTGAGGTCAAGAATTCCTTCTGGAGCCGAGTGGAGCAGATCCATGAAGCGCTTGGTGAGCCGTCCAAGTGTAACTTCAGAGCGACGAGTGGCGACTGAGAAACAGAATAAACACTGAACACGTGATCACCTGGATCATGGCACATTTGTCTAACAATTAAACAAATCACTAGGAAGTACCTAAGTGCAGAATTAGCAGTCAGGTAAAAACAATATCACATCTGCATCAATTTTACGTGATACACATTTTTAATGCTGTGGTGCTCTACAGATACTTAAATTGATTTCTCAAGTTCTTTAAGTAAAGTAAAAAAACAAAACAAAAACAAAACATTTCATACCCTTTTTTGCAGGAACACATTTCTTTTCCGTTGAATTTTTAAGATTCTCTTGGCTGGAAAAAAAGAAAGAAAAGGAAAATAGATTACTAAAACGAATCTGAAAAAGACACAAGATTTTGTAAGCAAAACTATATAGTACCGATTCTTATTTCCTAAATCAGTGTCCTACACTGAGTGAGTCTGATGTGCCTTTTGTTCACAAACTTGATCATATTTTACAAAACATAACTGACAAGCCATAACTTACAGTCTTGCCAGCCACTCCCTCTCAGCTTCCTCATCCATGTTCAATGGCTCTTCTTCTGTATAATCAGAGTCTTCAAAATCCTCCTCATCTTCATCGTCTTCATCTTCATCTTCATCCTCCTCCTCCTCCTCCTCCTCCTGCTCATCTTCATCCTCCACGTCATCATCTGCTGGAATTTCAGTCTGCAGGAAACAGAGGGTTAAAAATAAAGGATATTTATTAGATTTATGAGGCTGCTTTTTCACTGATCAACACACGATATTGATGTGATATAACAAAGAAGTTTTCAATGTGGGCGCCACATTGAAAATGTGCCTGCTGCAAATTTTAAAATAGATGATACCATGGTAATTATGATCAAGTGCTATTAAAGTTGTTATATTTGTTACAGTTATTATGATGTCATTGGAAAAGTGCTGTGATATGATACGAAAAGGTTTTAAATCCATTTTGTAACCAGTTTCACGTTCTGTGGGTGAAAACTGCAGGAATAAAAGCACTCAAGGCCTCGATAAATTAAATATTCATATGTAATTTACGTCATAAAGGGGTCCACTGCAGTAGAGGCTCATGACCGTACATTTTGGTGGGAAAGGACTACATTAATAACGACATAGCCTAAAACAAAATAAAGCCGAGAGGCTATCACACTTGACTTAGGTTACAGGCTACTAAGGAATTTTTAGAGTAACCCCATAGTCAATAGTTGAGAGTCGACAGCATACAGTCATTCAGCATACAGTCTGCATGGAAAACAAGCACACTGTGATTCTCACGCATTTCTGATGCACAGACATTATACACTCTAGCTCAGTGGTTAAGACATTGGGCTACTGATCGGAAGGCCCTTAACCCTCAACTGCTCAGATGTATAAATGAAATAAATGTAAGTCGCTCTGGATAAGGGTGTCTGCCAAATGCCGTAAATGCAAGCTATACAATATAAATTACAACAGAAATGGTTCTGTACATCACAGACACACTGTCTGCACTTAAACATCACTTTTGTTTGCAGAAACTCATTCAATTTAATTCTGATTTGGTCGACTTCATTTTGTTTGAGGTTATGTTGTTCTTCCAGTCTGTTGTTTACGTCATACATAAGTTGTATATATTATTCACTGCCATTTTTGCACGCCCGTTTAAACATTTATGGCATTTGGCAGACTATCCAGAGCGACTTATATTTTATTTAATTTATAAATGAAAGCAATTGAGGGTTAAGGGCCTTGCTCAAGGGCCCAACAGTCGTGGCTTGTCGGTGCTGGGATTTGAACTCACGACATTCCGACCAGTAGCCCAACGCCTTAACCACTGAGCTACTGCTGCCTCAATTATTACTGCTCATTATTACTATTACTCTTTTTGATGTTGCACACACAGTACTGTGCAAAAGTTTTCGGCACACGCAAAGAAATGCTGTAGCGCAAAGATGCCTTCAAAATAATGAAATTAAATGTTTCTACATTAAATTTTTTTTTTTTTTTTTTTTTTTAAAAAGAGCAGTAAACAGTAGTAAATGAAACAAATTCAATATTTGGTTTGACAAAAAAATAAAAATAGTAGTCTCTGGTACAATTTGTGCAGTTTTATAAGGAAATGAGCTGGTAAGTTTTATTGAGCATCTTGCAGAACCAGACACAGTTCTTCTGGAGAATTTGACTTTCACACTTGATTCTTATTTTTGCAGCAAAACCCAGCAGCCTTCATTGTGTTTTTGTCTGAAAAGTGTCTCTTACGTAATATGCTGCTTTCTTTAATGACATACAAACATTTTACTGTAACATTTAATTTTGTGCTAGAAAACTAATGCTTATGAATCTAAAATGTTTTTTGTACTGACTTGATAATGGAGAAGTCATAAAATAAAAAAACCTATAACAAAGTTTGTACTAAACAAATTAGGCCGCCTAAAACTTTTGCACAGTACTGCATCTTTATTTAATACTCAGTGTGTTTTTTGTAGACCTGCAATTCTGCTTTTAACTTTATTGTTATTCTTTATGCTGCTGTAACAATGTCCCTTGCGGGATCAATAAAGTATATCTATCTATCTAAGTATCCATCTATTATTTGTCATAAAACAAGATGTTGGTAGGCATCCCCGTCATTAACACTCGTGTTCTTTGCTCCTCCATTGTAAACATTCAGTGAGTGAGCATGGTGCACTATGATTCCCGCCCCAGTGGGCTTTTGTTTGCTCTTGTTGCAGTTCCCACTTTTGACCACTAGGTGCAATAATAACTCTATGGCTTTGGTCCTGGAGTACTTCCTGTCCTGCACGTTTGTGTTTTTACTGCTGGAACACACCCACTTCAACTCTAATAAGCACATGTTCGTGTTTTCCCCGCTCTAACACAGCCATGTCACCCCAGGAGCTGATTGGTTAACTGTTAAGTAGCTGATTAGTTGGAATCAGGTGTGTTTGGAGCAGGAAACACACTAACACGTGCAGGACAGTGGGTAATACAGGACCAGGGCTGGGAATCGGTGCTCTCAGTGAGCAGGCTGCCCTACATCTAGAAAGGTGACTAAATCAATGGCACATCAGCCACCACTGGGATTTTTTCTTTATTACACTAGAGAGGGTTTGAGGCTCCCTGATTTAAGAAATCAAAGCAAAAGTCCTAACCACCACTTCAGTCGGGTCTGTAAGCTCTTCGCTGGGCTCCACCGATGAGGTCCAGCTGCCCGAGCCCAGTATCGCTCCCTCCAGAGGGGGCATGATGGGGATGGCGTCCGGGCTGATGCCGCTCGGGGTGATATGCTCGGGCAGAAAGTGATCCTCGCAGATCTTGTGCTCGGTGGAGAAGCGCACCGACTCCCGCAGCGCGGCCATCCACACTCTAACGCGGCCCTGATCCGCGGGGAAGCTGAAGAAGCGCTTCCGGGGCCTATTGCGCATTTCCCCCGCTTTCAGGTCGCTTTGGTTCTGGCATCCCCGCACCACACACTTCACCATGTTAACGCCGAAAACTGAACACAGCTCTTCTTCCTACATCAGTTAATGTCCGTGTTTATTTACACACGTTGGGTGGAGAAACGTGCACTTCCACACGAGCGGAAGGGTTTACCACCGGCACGTGACTCATAATTAGCCAATGAGAAACTCGAATGGAGAATTGCGTCTTCTTCTACTTGCTCGTCTCTGTTATTTAAACGGAATGCTGCCATCTTGTGGACCGTAGCGCAAAGCGCCGCTGCTGTGACTGTTACTAATCCACATTGCTCAATTCTGAACGGTGTGACTCTAAGGTAGCTAGCTAGCCTTCATAAGGTACACTCACCGTCCACTGCCAGTGATGTGGCAGCAGCACAATGCATAAAATCATGCAGATACAGGTCAAGAGCTTCAGGTAATATTCACATCAAATATCAGAATGGGGAAAACGTGTGATCTCTGTGACTTTAACCGTGGTACGGCTGTTGGTGCCAGATGGGCTGGTTTTGAGTATTTCAGAAACTGCTGAACTCCTGGGATTTTCACACACGACAGTCTCTAGATTTTACTCAGAATGGTGCGAAAAACAAAAAACATCCTGTGTGCGGAGGGTATGCAAGATGAAACGCAATGTTGTTAAGAGAGATCAGAGGAGAATGACCAGACTGGTCTGAGCTGACATGAAGTCTATAGTAATTAAAATAATCACTCTTTACAACTGTAGTGAGCAGAAAAGCATCTCAGCATGCACAAAATATCGAACCTTGAGGTGGATGGGCTACAACAGCTGAAGACCACGTTGAGTTCCATTCCTGTCAGCCAAGAACAGGAATCTGAGGCTTGCATGGGCACAGACTCACACACCCAAACGGACAAAAAAAAAATTTTTTTGTCTAATCTTCAACTGTCCAGTTTCAGAAACCTCACCATCACACCCATGTGCTTGTTGAACATCCCATTTCAGATTTAATCTCCCTTTGCTGTTAGAATAACAGTCACTCTTCAGGGAAGGCTTTTCAATAGATTTTGGAGCGTGGCTGTGGGGATTTGTGTTCCTTCAGCCACAAGAGCATTAGTGAGGTCAGGCACGGTTGTTGGGTGAGGAGGTCTGGGGTGCAGTCAGTGTTCCAGTCCATCCCAAAGGTGTTCAGAGGGGTTGAGGTCAGGGCTCTGTGCAGGACACTTGAGTTCTTCCACTCCGACTTTGGCAAACCATGTCTTCATGGAGCTCGCCTCGTGTACAAGATCATTGTCATGCTGAATCAGGTTTGGGCCTCTTAATTCCAGTAAAGGGAAATTGTAATTCTACAGCATACAAAGACATCCGATACAATTGCGTGCTTCCAACTTTGTGGCAACAGTTTGGGGAAGGAACACAAATGGGTGTGATTGTCAGATGTCCACAAACCTTTGGCTATATACACTCACAAAACAGTTTAATAGGAACACTATATTAATACTGGCTAGGGCCTCCCTTTGCTATCCAAACAGTCTCAATTCTTCATGGCATGGATTCCACACGATATTGGAAACATTCCTTTGAGATTCCGGTCCATGTTGACATGAATGCATCACACAGTTCCTGCAGTTTGTTTCAGGTGCACTTTCATGCTGTGAATCTCTGGTTCTACCACATGCCAAAGGTGTCCTATCGGATTCAGATCCGGTGACTGGGAAGGCCACTGAAGAACACTGAACTCATTGTCATGTTCATGAAACCAGTTTGAGATGAATTTTGCTTTGTGACATGGTGCATTATCATGCTGGAAGTAGCCATTAGAAGATGGGTAAGTTGTGGCAATGAAGGGATGCACATGGTCAGCAACAATACTCACATAGGCTGTGCCATTCAAGCAATGAATGATTGGTATTAACAGGCCCAAAGTGTGCCAAGAAAACATTCCACACACCAATACACCACCTCCACCAGCCTGGACTGTTGACACAAGGTAGGTTGGGTCCTTGGATTCATGCTGTTGGTGTCAAATTCTGACCCTACCATCTGTGTACCTCAGCAGAAATTGAAATTCATCAGACTAGGCTACATTTTTCCAGTCTTCAGCTGTCTAAGCCTGTGCCCACTGCAGCCTCAGCTTTCTGTTCTTGGCTGACAGAAGTGGAACCTGATGTGGTCTTCTGCTCTCATAGCCCATCTGCCTCAAGGTTCGACATGTGCATCCTGAGATGCTTTTCTGCTCACCATAATTGCACGGAGTGGTTATCTGAGTTACTGTAGCCTTTCTGTCAGCTCGTCCCAGGCTGGCCATTCTCCGTTGACCTCTCTCATTAGCAAAGTGTTTTTGTCCACAGGACTGCCACTCACTGGATGTTTTTTTCTTTATTGCACCATTCTGAGTAAACTCTAGAGACTGGTGTGTTTGAAAATGCCAGGAAATCAGCAGTTATAGAAATACTCAAACCAGCCCATCTGGCACCAACAATCAAGCCACAGTCAAAATCACTCAGATCATATTTTTTTCCTCAATCTAATGGTGTTCCTAATGAAGTGCTCAGTGAGTGTAATTTTTGGCCATGGAATATTATTATTATTATTATTATTATTATTATTATTATTATTATTATTATTATTTTGTAAATCCATTGTTCGACTTTAGCTTTTCAAACCTGGATGGTATTCCACATTTGTTTATTTTCCCTTGGCATGATATTTGATCATTACTGAACAATGCAACCGTTTTGTATCAGCCATTACAAGTTGCAGTGCACTCAGTGGACAGTAGGTGGCATTAGTGAGCCCGAACAGCAGCAGCAGCAGCGGCGGTGATGGAGGAGGTGGAGGAGGAGGAGGGACAACGACTTGGAGTGGGTTTGTGTGCCGTTTCCGTCCATAGCTGAAGCACAGCAGGCTGAATCCGCTTTGAATCATGGCAACCGACACCATATCAGCTTGCACAGGATCCAACCTGCTGCAGCCGATAAGCGAGATCATCAACCTACCGTTAGATCAGGTAACCGCCTTCACACCGCTCTTTTTGTTCAGCGCTGATGTTTAGGTGATGAAACATTCCTCCGCTGCTACAGTTATGATCCCAAACCTTAGCCGCGATTCACTGGAAAACATCCTGTTTTCAATCAGTACAGCTCTTTCTTTTTTTTTTTTCATTCAGGATTGTTTACGCACTAAGGCTGTGTGTTTATCTAAAGACATGTTTTCCTCGTTGATGAGCCTCAAAATGGACAAATATGTCCAATGTGTCTAATTTGCATGGTGCGGTGGACAGAGATAGGCACAGACAGTAGGCAAAGAAAAGACAATCGTGCCCAGATATGCCATGTTTTACTACAGAGGCTCCTGCAGGCTTTCAGTGCTGATTTAGTGCCGTGCTGTTTTCTCAAAATGTCAGCCTTGTTGCATTTGATCACGCATCATCATTTCAGGCCCTGGAGTGAAGCGTGTCTCAGATCATTTACAGGACACTGCAGATGTTAAATGATGATCAGGATTTCGTTAATAATTGTGTTGCCTGATATTCAATGAAAGACGACTTGAGCGCTTATACATTTGAATTCCCTTTAATTAGGCTGGAAAATCACTCAACCTTATGGCCAGCTAGGGGTGCTACGGTTAGAGATTTTCACGGTATGATAACCCAGTCTAGTGTGTGTGTGTGTGTGATGGGTTACATTTATGGCATTTGGCAGACGCCCTTATCCAGAGCGACTTACATTATTTCATTTATACATCTGAGCAGTTGAGGGTTAAGGGCCTTGCTCAAGGGCCCAACAGTGGCAGCTTGGCGGTGCTGGGATTTGAACTCATGACCTTCTGATCAGTAGCCCAATGTCTTAACCACTGAGCTACCACTGTCATCCCATCCAGGGTGTCCCCTTGTGCCCCCCAGCTCCCTGGGACAGGCTCCCCACGACCCTGTGTAGGATATGCCGTATGGAAAATTGCTGGACGGATGGATAACCCTGTCTAAAATATCACAGTTTCACAATATCGCTGTATTAATCGGCTATTTAAAACACACAAGCCGATGATGTTTGTGTAAAAGTCCTAAACCTAACACACAACCTTAACCCTAACGTTAAGGCTTGGGCCTAACCCTACACCTAGAATCTTGGCCTTAAACTCAACCCTAAATCTAACCCTAACCCTAGAATCTTAACCTTAAACCTAACACCTGATCCTAACCCTAGCCTTAAAACCTAAACCTAAACCTCTTTACTGCAATCCTAAACTTAACTCTAGGCTAGACCAGAATCATGACCGTAATCCTAACTTCAACCCATTCTGGGATACAAGGTTAAACACCTTCAGTGCAGTCGGACAGGAATATCCCCGGTCTAGCCATATATATATATATATATATAAACCAAACACTAACAAAATTATTAAATGTCCAAATTGCTCTTTTCTCTGAGAAGGAACAACTTTTCCAGAACATGTCTTACACTGTCAGTATTTATCACATTGTCATTAAAGCCTGAAAGAGAGAGGGTGGCTGTGAGGAAGGGTGGTGCTTGATAGCTGTCTTGTATGATAACATTACAGACATGCTAGGAGAGGCAGCAGCAGTAGCAACGTAACGTACAGCCAAAGGGTTTTCAGAGCAGTCCACGTCTCTGCACAGAGACTCTGAGTTAGCTGTGGTATGATTTAGGTGGAGACCAGAGTCACAGGTTGTAAAATCTTTGGAGACTTATAGCTGGACCCAAAAGGGATGTGGACCACTGTGGTAAGGATCTTGGTTGGGCAAAAAAAAACAAAAAAAAAAAACAGATAGATGGCAGTAAATGCAAATGCTTTTTAATCTGTATTTTGAAAGCGTGCGGTAAACATGTGATCATGTGAAACTGACACTGTAACCACACTGTAGACAGCTACTCAATAATAGACAGGGCCATACATTTTATGCAAATGAATATATTTAATCTGATTTAATCTAATGTTTGATTTGATATTTGATAGGTTTGGGAAATTCTATGCAAATGACAGCATTATACTGTATAAAAATAAACGTGTTAGCACAGAATACACTTGTAAGTTATCTGTTTAGGTCTATATTTAATTGCTCACATTGAATTTATTAGGAAATCAAATAGGTGTTGCACAAGAGACTTTTTTTTTTTCCTTTTCTTTTTTTTCTACTTAATGCCACGAAGCTGAGATTGAGTTGTGTTGGGCTAAAGAGGATTCTTTATTCATTCATCTTCAGTAAGTATTTATCCTGGACCTGAGTTTTTCACGGGAACACTGTGCACGAGGCTGTAATACACGCTCGATGGAATGACGATTGCATTGCACCTGGTACACTGACATTCACACACGCATTCACACCTAATGACAATTTATGTCATTGTATGTATTTATGTTTACAATGAGTCATCAATCCACCCACCGGCATGTTTCGGGGAGGAAACCAGGGAACCCAGAGTAAACCCACGCAGAAGGGGCAGAACATGTGAAAATCAGCAGAGAATAACCTGAGCTCAACATTGAACAGGGAACCCTGGAGATGTGTGCAGGCAACATGTCCTCCATTATTTTATTTTTAGTATAGTCTAATTCTTAATGCAGTTTTTCGAACACTGTATGACACAAGTGGGCATGTCACTAACAGCTGGTATCGAGATATACATTTTTAAAAATTATTAATTGTACAATAATCACCAATCATATATGATAATAGAAACTGATAATAGCAGTTTTCTTTGCAATTTATAGCAAAGAATTACACCTCTACTGTTACATTTTATACTACAAGTACTGAGTTTGTGGTGAATACCTCAGTCACGGACAAGTGTCGATGTCTTATGAAAGCTGGACATATGCATTTGTAATGATGCGAGAAATTATCCAACGGAGGTGTCACTGAATTAGTTTCTCTCTTGCGGAAGGGCTTTGCTGAAGTTACCAGGCAAACTGTAATGTGATCAGAAGGTCTTCATCTTACAGTCATCTCTGGCTCTCTCTCGCTCTCATAGACACTTTACTCTTGTTACAGAGTTGTGTCTGGATGAGAAAGTGTCCAGTGATGCCTTTTTGCTTTTTCACACTTGTCGGTGTCTGGGTCAGCCTTGCTGAGTCTCTCGGCTCTTTTAGCTTACAGCTCCCAGAGCATTTGATAACTTTGGTACACTTAGTAGGTCACGAGCTTTTGAATCTTGAAGGGTGCAGTCTGCTTGGTTATCTGAACGTTGTGTTTATACACAATTCCATACACCAATTTCCGAATAGGAAAACTTTTAAATGCTGTGTCACAGTTATCTTTTATGAGCAAGATTTAACCAAAAATTCACACCATGAGGTCTTTTAAAATGTCTGTATGAGAGAGTTATCACAGTGTTTCGTTTGAATGTTTTGTGGTGAGTGAATGTGGTTGGCCATTTGCGATGTCTTTCATATGCCTCTTCCTGTCGATGTGGGTGGTTCTTGGCCACGTTTAGTGGTGAAAAGCACCGGGCTGTCTATTGAAAGCTCTGTTGAAAACCAGGACTTTAACTTGATGTGTGGATGGAGGGAATTCTACCCCTTTACTCGTTTCACAACTGATGCCACTTACTTTTAGAGATCTCTTTTAGAGATTTCTGGCATACATTTCACTTACACTCTCAACTTTTTAAAATATTCCAATGAGTATGTAAATGCTTCCTGTCTCAAAAGCATGATCAGACATGAGCGGTAGCAAAATTCTATGCAGGTAGACCCTTTTTTTTTTTTTTTTTTTTTTTTTTTTGAGGCTGCTTTCAACAAGGGGATTAATGTGCTGTGTTTGTCCAAGTAGCCTGCAGTCTAGTCTTAGTGTAGACAGACATAAAATATCAGGCTACATGCTGTGTATAGTGAAATGGTGTGCGTATATAGTGAGTGTATGGAGTAAGTATAATGTAGAGCTCAAATGCTAAGCAGGAATTGAAAATAACATTAAGTTATGTATAGCAGGGGTATGTTCACATTTTCTAAAGATGGTATAATATATATAATATATAAGTGGAGAATTGTACAGTACAAAAAGTTACTGTAGGCCTTATCATACGATATATGGACATGACCTTGATCATTTTTGCTGACCTTGGTATCGCCCATTGCGTTTACATGCGTGTTTGTTTATGTAAGAATGAATGTCACCAACATTTTAGCCATTCACGCCGCCTCCGTCCTCTCGACTGCTCTAGCGCTGTCAAATTAAAATTCACACTTCGAATTTTCGTCGAATTTAAGATAAAAATGCACATTCGAATGCAAAAACTGTGCAAGCACTAGCACCGATTTTAATTAAAACATACTGTTGAAAAAATGACACACAAGATATTAACAATGCACTAACAATGTTTTTGAAGAAGTACAGCCTAGAAAGAATAATTGTAGTGTTTCAAATAATCCAGTCATAGTCAATAAGGTCGGGGATTGAGCCGCTTAAACTGCGTGAGCTGAAGCTGAACAGTGAATGAACACCGATGAACTGAAGTGCTTTACTAGCGGGTTAATTGACTCGCCCAGACGCATCCTATACACATATGAGATTAATCAGACATATACACAAAATAAACGTAATATTACAACTTGCTTCTACACAAAATGACGTGAATGCACAAGTGAACTTGAATTAAGTAAGGCGCTAGGTAGAATGGGTAAGTCACGCTGTTAATACTGTTAGTACTTTCTGTAACAACGTACTAAAACACAGACAATGAAAGCAACTAAAGCATAAAGAATTCATATTGTATTACAACACTGTACTCAGTGTAATGTTATTATTTCAGGAGATCAGGTTTTCACAAGTTTTTGTTGATACATGTTCAAGTTAATATATAAAATGTGTGAATATTTGGTTTAATTTTTGCATTTTCTCATCAACTAAAATGCCGTTGACTAATATTCACTGCCATTTTTAGTCAAATTTAGTAAAATTGAGTGTCGTGAGTGACAGAGCAGCTCCATCGCTGCGATCCATTGAAAGTCATCCCTCGATCCAATCTTTTCGTGGGGAGCCAAGGCCGCGCGGGCAGCCTTCCAGTACACTGGCCCTCCGGTTGTCCCAGGGGGCATGAAAGAAAGAGAAAGGCAGACAGACAGAAAGCCGCCAGCAAACACCCACCTCACCTCTCTCCGTGAAGTTATACCAGGGTCCTCGCATGGATAAAAATCCGAACAGATCAATTAAGCCCCACCTTCTCGGTCATCCCAGGGGCCCGGGTCAGCGGCACCCTCTCGGGGCCGGTGAAGTTTGCGGTGTGTGGGAGGACAAGGTTCGTGACAAGCTGGTGAGCGTGACTCCAGTCTGGCAAGTCTCTTCTTGCCAGACATGATGAAATATTGACTAAATTTAAAGGATATTTTCATCAGAAGACAATAACTATTTTTTGACATTCCAATTCCGAAGTCATCATGACTGGCCTAGGTTACTGTGTTTATATCAGCAACATCATCTGCTACTACAGTAAGTACAGGTTATACCATGCTGCAGAAACAGTGACTGTTAAGTAAAATAACAAAAATGAGGCAATCTGTACATTTTAACACATGGCAAGAGCACATTAACACAGCAAGCATGGAACAAATTACCACTAAAGCTGTTGTGCTTTATTGGTTGTGTTTTGTTGCACAAATCTGATTTTTGAACTGCTTGAAACCCGCAGTGTGTGCAAAACACAATTTTACATGTTTTTTGTGAGCATTGTGCCATTTAAAAGCAGATACAAAATACAATCCCATAATATTTTTGGCTCTGTGCCAGATGAGCTGCACGGCCTCGGCTCTAAAACTAGCTTTATAGCAATTTAAATTGCCAGGTAAGATAATTTGTCATTATCTGAAGCTTATATTTCAGTTCTATTGACTCAAATACAGTGATTAAATTTAGGGTCACTAATCCATATCCAAATCCAACAGTTTAACAGCTTTCACAATAAGTATTCACTTTTTAAGTATATTAATTTTCTAAGAGAGATAACCTTATTGACCGGCTGCACAACAAGGGCATATGGTTGCACATATGGTTCTGCCTCAGGCCAGGCCACTAGGTGAACATGCTAATAAGCTGATCATTGTCCATAATTTATTAGCATACATATGGCCCTGATTATTGCTGTGTAGGCCTGTACCCAGTTGGCTTGCATCACTGTAATGCTAATGGGAGGCTGACACAGTTAATTATAAACACTGAGTTTATGGTTGTGGGAGGATATGGAACCTTGTAGTTGTCTCGAGGGAAGGAACCAGCCTTGTGTGTCCTCTGCTAAATACTAGAGAACATGACTCTATGGGAGACATGTAGGAATCAGGACTGGAGGCACTAAAGATCAATCATAGTTTAGTGTTT
>CM042547.1:11331367-11588867 GCA_023630585.1 Cranoglanis bouderius
AATAACAATAATAAGAACTTTTATAGTTCTACATTCAGAACAGTTTTTTTTTGGCTTATTTACCATGTTAAACTCATTTCTTACATTAAAAGTTTGTTAAAGATATTAGTGCTCACTTAAACATTTCAGACTCAGCCCACCTGCCCCACATCCTTTGCCCCATTAGTCAGGCACTGCTTCGAGGCGTTCAGGCAGAAAATGTGATTTATCTGCAGCCTGATCCGTCAGCACCTTTACATGCACATGCTGTATGTCTCCTCCAGTCTGAAGTGAAGAGCAGTTCTCAGGTTCCACTTCTCCAGTCATGGAGAGGAGAATCACTAGAGCGAGGCACGACCCAGCCTGTAACAAGAGGCATCGAGAGCCATGAATTACAGAGCACTGTTACTGCAGGTGAGGGTGAGCGAGCTCGTAACAGGCGTGGCGATACTCTAGCTCTTCTCGCTGAGCCGTCATGAGAAATTAATAACACACGGGCGTCTTTTCAGGGCTATACATCACAAGGAAGCTGTATTGTTTTGCCTCCCCATATTTTACCAAAATGTGTTCTGTTATGAATTGGAAATGCAAAAGTTTGTATACCCTTAGGAGAAAAAATGTGCCATTTAGTGTGTTTACATACTGTGTATGCACACCATATGCGTTTGCAGTATTTGTCTGCATTTGTCCTGAATGTTCACATTCATATCTTTCAAACCGCTTCAGTGATGGTAAGCTTGTGCAGGCACTGAGACACTTTACAAGCCAATATTGACTCTGAGTGTCATAATGTTAGATTTGTTTTAGTATATTGAAGCGAGTTATATTTTGGTCCTTATCTTTGAGTCATGTGGCGTTTGTCACATGAGTGTTACACACAGCAAGTTGTCCAAACAGAGAAGAGATGAAGGTGTGTCAGATGTCACATTAGAGTAGAGGTCCGCATGGCGAATGTTTTTTTTTTTTTTTTAATTTTATTATTATTATTTTTTTTTATCCCACTTCCTCCCATTTCTGAAGGAATTCTGACCAATCCTGTCAACTCGGAGCAAAAACTTTGATCAATCCCACTCACTCCTACAGCTATTATTTTTGTTTGCCCCACCCATGATATTTTCTAACAAACATGGCTATTTCTGTTTCCCAAAATATAGACAAATCTATAATTATCTAAAATAATTTAAACTGCTTGCTTCTGCCTGCATGGAAGAAAAAAAACAACTGCCTGCTTTGATGACTTTTTGTTGGATCCCACATAATCCTGGTCCCAATACACACCTCTGCATTAGACATCCTGTCTGCCTGTCCAGGTCTGATTTAAGGCAGGTAGATTATAAATATGGCGGTATGCCCCTGAACTCCTGAACTCAACACTTTATTTAATTGATTCATTTCATCCTTTTGACCACAGGCTACTTAGTTTTCCTGACAGCTCTCCTTTGACCTTTTTTTTTATTTTTTTTTTATTTATTTTTTTTATTTTTTATTTTTTTAGCTTGTGTGCCAGAATGACATTTTTTTTGTTTGTTTGTTTGTTTTTTACAGTAGAGGGCAGGCAATTGTTCTTTAAACTGAGCATCCCTAGTTGTTTTGTCTCTGGCTTCCTGAGAGATAAGTGTTAAACTCCAGCTTACACGGACCGCTGAGAGAGATGTTCAGAACCTGTTATTACAACATTTATGCTTTTGAGGTCATATGTTGCACATGTGAATTCTAGTAGTTCATACATTCACTGACCACTTTATTAGGAACACCTGCTGTACACAATGATCTAATCAGCCAATCATGTGGCAGTAGCGTCATGCATAAAATCATGCAGATACAGGTCAGGAATTTCAGTTAATGTTCAGATCAAACATGTGATCTTAGTGGCTCGGTGACTAATGCTAGATAGCTAGTTCATGTTTTTACTGATGAGTTGTGTATAATGGACATGTTTAGCGAGCTAATGTTGTTCAGCTTACAAAAGACAATATGACCGTATCTGGCTGGGCAGCACCTTGGCTTTCAGTGCCATGATGTCGTCAGTGTTGTAATCGTAAAACATTACATCTTATACATGCATGCCAACAAACAACAATTAACAGTTGTAAGCATCAAGAGACTTGTATGCCTTCCTAGGTTACACCCAATGTAGTGAGCATATATACAGGGAGGGCTTGAATAAGAAAAAATATTTCTACATAAATATGAATTAAAGGTGGCAGGTTTTTCCATGGACGTCGGGAAACCTAATGACAAGAAAAGGTAATGCTGTATGTAAATAAATAAAAGTGAATCTAAAGCATTAATGTTTATAATAACATTATGATGTTACCCTTTTGTGATTATACTTTTGCTTAAAACAGTGACAGAATCTTAACCTTCTGTGGTTTATGTGACATGAATGCATAGTGTAACACAACTGCAGATGTTATAGGCATTAATATTTGAATGAACTTACAATAAAAAAGCAAATCCCCATTTTGCATTTTATCATCTATTCTGTACAATTTTTGTGCTAGTGTCAGTCTGTAGTCTACTTAAGCGTGGTATGTGTTGAAGGGAAATGAGAAGTTCCCCCAGTACACTCGATATGTAGCAGTAATTAGTCTCTAGCTTGGGTCTCTTGGAGGTAAACGTCTGTGTGTTTATCCCCCACGGTTTCCTCTCTGGGATTTTCAATTTTCAATTAAAAGCCACATTGCATTTTATACGCAGTGCATTTTTTTTTGTGCCTTTTTCATCTGATATTAATTATTTATTGCCCAGCAAAGCTTGTACCCTCCTTTGTATCTGACGTTTATGAAGTTGTATTAATCTCTGTCACAAGCTATGACAAGATTTGTTTGATTGGTTATTATAATTTTTATGTTGACTCCAATTTCATGCAGCTTTTTCATGATGTTCTTCAGCATTTTGTTGGATCAGCATGTTATTACACCTAATAATCCCTTGAGGCTTAAGTGTGAATGCACACAATAAAGCAGGTGTTGTTACCTCAGATGTCGATCTGCGGCGAGTCGATGTTTGTATGTAACAGCACTTGCACAGTGTTATAAAACCGAAATAAATAAAGTAAATAAAGCCCTGTTGTTAAGAATCAGCTCCAGTTGTTTTTGAGTAAATTCTTAAGGACAACCAGAATGTAAGTGTTGCCTTGGTACGCCTTAACTTTAGAGGTTTAGAGGTGATTTTCCCAGTTCAAAACTGGGATAAAAACTAACAAATATGCAAAGGAAAAAAGAAACCTGAAAAATGAAATTTCTTAACTCTATAGATCTCTATAACAAGGCAGTGTGAAGATTTCAGAAAATTAAAACAATAACATTCCCCAAAAAGATTTTCTACAATATACAGTTTATTAAATCCCTCATTTGCATTCATAAATAGGTCATAAAGAAAAAAGACATTTGGTTAATGCTTTAATGGATAGTAGTGTACAATGCTAAACAATAAATGATTTTAGTATAATGAATGAAGTCATGCTGCACACGGTGATCTTTTCTCTGTAGTTCATTATGTGTGCCCTGGATTCAATTAAGAGTTCCTTGTTTAAATATATATTTAATATATTTTTTAAAAAATGTGCCAGTACAATCTGAATGCAAAATTCACAACTCAGAATTTTTATGCCTTTGGTTAAATTTGTAGTTTTCACAGTTTTGTAGTTGAATTACATTCAGTTGAAATTGTATTCCTCCGCATATACACAAGGTTTTAAATTGAATTTTATTAACAAGGTATAGACAATTCTAATAAAATTTTGTTCACACAATGCATTTCAAATTCAGTACTTCAAATTCAGATTCAAATTTTCCAAAATACTACATCTGGCAACCGAGTACAGATCTGAAGGCACCTGAGCGGTGTAACGGAAAAAAAGTTTGCTCATTCGAATCCCAACAATCTGTGTGCGGAGAGTCCATTCGTTATGCTACAGCAAATGTGGATGGAGGGATTAAAATGCTACTTAAACAGTTAAATCTTTCCTTCTTAAAACAAAACAGTCAGACTTAAAAAAAAAAAAAAAAAAAAAAAAAAAAAAAAATCACCCCCTTGCTTTATTCCTTCTCTCTTTGATAGGCAAGTTAGGGGGCTGTACATCATGCTGAATCTCCCATAATCCCCTTGGCCTGGTCTGTGGGCCCAGCTGGGGTCTGTGACAGATGTATTGAGTGTCGCAGAACAAGCGGCGGTTTTGTTGTGGGTTTGTGAAGTGCAGCTGTAGAGGAGCAGATTGTAGACAAGCAGCTGAACAGATAGTGGAGGTCTTCCTTCTATTGTAATGATTTTTATGTCAGTATGACAGACGTTTTTATAAACACATTTTTTTTGTTGCATACTTTCACAATAAGTTGGAAGAGTCCGTTTTTAAAAAAAATTTATTTTATTTTATTTTTTTTTGTGTGTGTGCATAAAGACAGTCTTCCTGCTGCTACTGACCACTGCATCTTTAAGTTTTCAGAAATGTTATGGATTTTCTTAGGAGAAAGCACTAAGTATTTATATAAATAAAATTTCAAAGTTTCAATTTATTGCATTTTTCCAATTTTCCATTTCTTGTTTTTCTACAATTTTTGTTGTATTAAATCTGACCGTGCAATTAAATACTTTCTAGTAGTACAATCAAAATCTGAATCCTGATTGAGATTCAGTACAAAGTAATCCTTTGTTCCTCCATAACATAATCCCATGTAATATATAAAATGTCCCAGATTTCATGCTTTTTTGATTGTACCTAATGAACTTCAAAAGTTTGGCTTCAATTATACCATCATTTAATTGGCGCAATATTAGAGTTGTTTGTTTTAAGACTTTGGGGTTTGCCTGTTTGAGATTGGGATGCTGCAGTTACAGTGGGTATAGAAAAGAATCACCCCCCTTTAAAATAATCACATTTTGTTGCTTTTCAGCCTGAAATGAAGACTGACACAGTTTTTGTTTTATCCAGCTGTATTTACTCAGTGCACCATATAACATCCAAGTGAAAGATATAACACCAACATGTCAGAAAAAAAAAATTAAAAAACAGAATCACTGAGTTGGAAAAAGGATCACCCCCCATTTTGTTGAACCATCTTTTGCTTTAATTACAGCCTTTAATCTGTTGGGATATGTCTCTACTAACTTTGCACATCTAGACTTTGCAATATTTGCAAAACTGCTCAAGTTCAGTTAAATTTGATGGTGACCGTTTGTGAACTGCAGTCTTCAAGTCATTCCACAGATTTTCAGTTGGGTTTAAGTCTGGGCTCTGACCAGTCCATGCAAGGACATTCACCTTTTTCTCCTTCAGCCACTGTGTGGTCAGTTTTGCTGTGTGTTTTGGGTCATTGTCATGTTGGAAGGTAAACCTTCTTCCCATTGACAACTTTCTGGCAGAGGGCAGCCGATTTTCCTCAAGAATTTGACGGCATTTTGCCCCATCCATCCATTTCTTGCAACCCTCCCATACAAGCAACATTTGTGATATTGTTGTCACATGCACACAATGACCACTCTTTGTCATAAATTCCTGCAACTGCTTCAGAGTTGCTGTAGGCCTCTTGGTAGCCTCTCTGACCAGTTTCCTCCTGGCTCTTTCATCCAGTTTGGAGCGAGGTTCCGATTCAGGGAGGGTCTGTGTTGTACGAAATACCTTCCACTTCTTAATAATAGACTTCACTGTGCTTCTAGGCATTGATACAGCCTTTGAAATTTTTTGTATCCATCTCCTGACTTGTGCCTGTCCACAACTTTATCCTGGAGAACTTTTGACAGTGTCTTGCCACCCATAGTTGATTGTTTGCTTCAGTTGCACTACCAAGGACCCAAGACTCCAGGAAAGCTCTTTTTATGCTGAGCTAATCAAAATGACCGCAGCTGATCAAAGTTGAAATTCAAATGGCTTTGTGTGCCATTGAGAAGGTGATTAGCTACAGCTGATTGAGTTTACAAGTCATTTTTAGGAGGGAGTGATCCTTTTTCCAACTCAGTGATTCTGTTTTTTTCATTTTTTATTATTTTTTTTCTGACATGTTGGTGTTATATCTTTCACTTGGATGTTATATGTTGCACTGAGTAAATAAAGCTGGATAAAACAAAAAACTGTGTCCGTCTTCATTTCAGGCTGAAAAGCAACAAAATGTGATTATTTTAAAGGGGGGTGATTCTTTTCTATACCCACTGTACATGTTTATAATCATCACTGCATTGTAAAGTTGTACAGTTGATCCTCATGTTGATCATGTATTATATTAAGGAGTTGCATTGGGTTTTAGGAAATAATAGAAGGATAGACAGAAACTGTGTAGCATCTTTATCTGGGCTAAAGAAAGTGTCCTCTAGTCTCAAGCACTATGCTGCAGGAACAAGATTTAAGATTGGGAAGGGAAGGCACTGTGCTTTATCTGGGGCATGGGGCATTCTGGGTACTGGAGTATTAAAGGAATCCTGCTGCTCCTATCAGACATTGTGCTGTTGGAAAGTGCTGAATCATTCCTCACAGAAACTTTTTTTTTTTTTTTGGATGTGGAAGTGCAGTCCTACTTCCTCTGAGACTAGTATACCATACGACAACAAACTCACAGCTGCTGAGTTGGTGCTTGTTTTGTGGCAGAATGAACAGTTTTAAAACAATGGGCCTCCGTATTACATAATCTGTAATTTGCTTCATGTCCTGTTTAGACTTTGTTTCTCTAGAATCAATGCAATAAACGCTGTTGATAAAGCAGATTATCAGCAATAAGATAACTTCTACATTTTTCATCTCTTCAAGAGAAAAGAAAAATGAGCTTGCTTGCACAGTGGACAGTGAGGGGAAGAATTAATGTACTAAGTTTGTTAAATCTGGGCTCAGTCTGTATATAGGAAATACATCATGCTATTCTGTTCGGTTCTGGTGAAGTGATGTAAGGCCCTTCTCTGTTTCAGGTGAATTTTGTGGCGTGTCAGCTGTGTGCGCTCCTCTCTGCCTTCTGTTTCCGGCTCTACCTGCACCCCAGTAAGACGAGTCCGTTTGTGAGGCATGTGGTGGCCACGCTGCTCGGCTTCTACTTTGCCCTCTTCTGCTTCGGCTGGTGAGCCAGTGGGGATTTCTCTTCTCCATTTCTATTCTCTGTGAAAGCAATACAGATCAACAAAATTTTGAAGAGTAATGGTACTTGTTAGGAATATGAAAAAGTTTGAAAAAGTTTTTGCATTTGCAGAATATCTGATTCAAAATACCCAAATAATAACTAATTTATTGGCTATATAGTTGCTCTATATATAGTTCCTGATACTTGGATCAAAACACCTACAAATACAGTGATTGTTTAAAGCATCATGAGCTACATATGAATTATAAAGTCTGCATGAGATGCATAGATGTGAGAGCTAGAGTTGTGGTGGGAAAGCTTCGTTCAAGGTTTGCAGAAGTGACCACACCCCTGCTTAAAACATACTAAAACAGCCCGGTGATACACCCTGGATGTGATGCCAGTGAATTTCTGCCTCACACCCAGTGTTCCCAGGATAGGCTCCAGATCCACCATGGTCCTGACCTGCATAAAACAGTTACTGCAGATGAATGAGTGAATTAAACATATTTGGATTAGTGATTTGTGAAGCCCTCTATGGCTTTTCTCTAATGAAATTATTGAAAAGGGATACAAATATGAATTAGTTTTAATGGCATGAGTCATCACTGCCCTCCACTTGTAGATTAATGTGTAGAGCTGTGGATCACTTTTACCGATGGCTGTGGAATGCCTGTGGTTTGAAGTGCTTCTGCAAAAGCCAAGTGCTATTTACAGAGCAAAGAAAAACTGTGCATGTGGCGCTCAATAAATACAGAGCAGGACAGTATCAAGGTTGGAACATCAGTGAAAATATTTGTCTTGTTAACACATTAGATTTAATAGCATAAACCAGTCAATAGCTAATAAGGAATGAGTGAACTCTCAGATGTGTAGCAGTCTGTAATTGTTGGTGACATGTTTACAGGCACTCATTAAATTGTCACACAGTTTTCACGATGTTTATGTCTGTATATATTTGTGTATATATTTCTGTGGTCGAGCCTGCTTAATATTTAAGCCCATTACTGCCAGAAAGAAAAGGAAAAAATGCATAAAATTGACTTCAACATATCAAAATTCTGATAATTTTATATATTATGGGTCTATTCACGTAGTGAAAATAGTGTGTCCTTTTAAATCTTATCTTGTGCATAGCTCAGTGCTGTTTAGTCGAATAATCAAATTAACTAGCTTTACAGGTAGATAATTTGCATGATAGTTTGATAGCTAACATGGTAAATAAGCCAAAATATTGAGGGAAAATTAGTCAAAATTCTGAGTTAAGTTGCTGCTGCCAAAAATAAAGCAAAAATATGATATCTAATGGTATTATTGAAGACTTCCAGACAAGCAGTACATACCCACCTTCTGATGTACAGCAGCACTGAGACACTTTTCTCCAGTCAGTATTGATTGACATGTTGAATATTGACAGGGCTAATTGAAGCAGAAGTAATGATGGACTTTAGCAAGGTCACTTTGCCTGGTTTCAGAGGTGGAAGCAGAGAAAGAGACAGATGAATGGATGCACTACAAAACAAAGTCATCTTAGCAAGTGAAAATTTGAATATAGTCAGAATTATCTAGTATTTCTTATTATAAGATATATAATATTATAAGATTATAAACAAATATAAGATCATTAAACATTATCTGAACATTACTGCTACATTTCAAGCTTGTAGTTTTCTTATTCTATTGGCAGAGAATTTTGCATCTTTCTAGAAAGAAATGCTTAAAATGAGCAAAATTATCTGCCAATAGAACAAGATTATTTCAAGCTTGAAATGATTTCAAATGGCTTGAAATATGTTTAATCATCTTATGTTTGGTTTACTGTGATCGTATAATACAAATACTAGATAAATTTGACTATATTCAAGGTATTTCCACTTGCGAAAATGTCATTTTTTGCAGTGTGGATGGAAGGGGAGAAGAGGAAGAGCTGGAGAAAAGGCCTCCAACAAGGGCTCAAGGAAAAGATGCAGTGCCCTCCACTAATATTGGCACCCTTGGTAAATATGAGCAAAGAAGGCTGTGAAGATTTGTCTTTATTGTTTAACCTTTTGATCTTTTGTTAAAAAAATTCACAGAAATACTCTGCTCTCATGGATATCAAACAATTGCAAACAGAACACAGGTTTATCCAAAAAAGAATGTCTGCCACATATATGTCTGCACCCTTTTAGTCAATACTTTAGTCAATACTCGCTTTGCCAAGATAACAGCTCTGAGTCTTCTCCTATAATGCCTGATGAGGTTGGAGAATACATGGCAAGGGATCTGAGACCATTCCTCCATACAGAATCTCTCCAGATCCTTCAAATTTCGAGGTCCATGCTGGTGGACTCTCCTCTTCAGTTCACCCCACAGGTTTTCTATGGGTTTCAAGTCAGGGGACTGGGATGGCCATGGCAGGACCTTGATTTTGTGGTCAGTAAAGCATTTTTGTGTTGATTTTGATGTATGTTTTGGATCATTGTCCTGCTGGAAGATCCAACCACGGCCCATTTTAACCACGGCTTTCTGGCAGAGGCAGTCAGGTTTTCATTTAATATCTGTTGTTATTTGAGAGAGTCCATGATGAGTCCATGATGCCATGTATCCTAACAAAATGTCCAGGTTCTCTGGCAGAAAAACAGCCCCAAAACATTAAAGACCACCACCATATTTAACCGTGGGCATGAGGTACTTTTCCATATGGCTACCTCTCTATGTGCGCCAAAATCACCTCTGGTGTTTATTGCCAAAAAGCTTTATTTTGGTTTCATCTGACCATAGAACCTGATCCCATTTGAAGTTCCAGTAGTGTCTGGCAAACTGAAGACGCTTGAGTTTGTTTTTGGATGAGAGTAGAGGCTTTTTTCTTGAAACCCTTCCAAACAACTTGTGGTGCTGTAGGTGACTTCGGATTGTAGTTTTGGAGACTTTCTGACCCCAACTTCTGCAATTCTCCAGCTGTGATCCTTGGAGATTTTTTGGCCACTCGAACCATCCTCTTCACAGTGTGTTGAGACAATATAGACACACGTCCAATTCCAGGTTGATTCATAACATTTCCAGTTGACTTGAACTTCTTAATTATTGCCCTGATGGTGGAAATGGGCATTTTCAATGCTTGTGCTATTTTCTTATAGCCACTTCCCATTTTGTGAAGCTCGACAACCTTTTGCTGCACATCACAGCTATATTCCTTGGTCTTACCCATTGTTATGAATGACTAAGGGAATTTGGCCTGTGTTACCTCATATTTATACCCCTGTGAAACAGGAAGTCATGATTGAACAATTTCCTGTTCCTAGTCACCCAGGTATACTAAAATAAATGTAAAATATCAATGGGAATATACATCAAATATATTTTTCTCATATTAATTCATAGGGGTGCCAATAATTGTGGCACACATATATTTAACAAAGATTTGTTAACATAAACCTGTATTTTGTTTGCAATTGTTTTTTTTTGTTGTTTTTTGTTTTTTTAATTGAGTATTTTTGTTAAACACTAATGACAATTTTCATGGCCTTCTTGCTCATATTTACCAAGGGTGCCAATATTAGTGGAGGGCACTGTATATCCTGAACTGTTGACAGGGTGTCTGTCTTGCATTGAAAACCACAAATTTCAATCTACATGTGTGTATTTGTAAAAATCCATTGTTGAACCATACCACAATATGAAACTGAGGGAGGGAGGAGGGGGAGAGAGAGAGAGAGAGACTGACTGCTGCTAAGGTGCCTGCTACCAGCAGCTGTTTGTGCACATCTGTGTTTATATTTTTACATCTGTCTGTGTGTGATAAACTGTAGCTTTTCTTTTCTCTGCGGCAGGTATGCCCTCCATTTTCTGGTGCAGAGTGGCATCACATACGGCATCATGATCTTGGCAGGAGTCGAGCACATGCACAAGTGAGTCAGTGAGTTTATCTGCACCCTGCAGAATCACAGCTGAGACACTGCAAAAACTCCTCTGGTCTCTGGTTTCTGGTTTTCTAGCCTTCTTCATTATCCTTATTATCTTCTTTATTGTCTGTCGGTCTGCCAGTCAGTCTGCCAGGCATTGTATGTGCAAATGTATATAGTCTTATCGTCTAATTGCATCTTGCAAGTAGATGCCTTGTAACATGTTTTTACTGTGAAAAGAGAATCCAAAAATGTTTCCAAATTACATTTTCATACAAGCTGGATTTCTCGGTGAGGCTAATGGCACAATATCACCAAAAGTAAGCAACTTTTGAGTTAAAAGGCCTAGCTCTTCCCCACTTTTTATCTTTTTTTTTCTACATTCAGAACCAAAAATGTTCATCCCTCATTAGAAAGATATTACAGAGGAATTTCTGAAAATGTTTATAATTGTTGCATTTATGGTAGATGTTATACTGAGAATAGCACAGAAAAAAAGTGCTTGGTATTTTCATGATTAATCAATTAATAATTGATTGATATTTCAACAAACCTTTTCTGTAAAAGGCTTTCTTTTACAGTGAAAGACACATTTTAATTAATCATACAAAGACTTTTGGTTTTTATTACATATGCAAATTTATGCATCTTTAATAAGTTGAAGCCTCATTTGCAAAAATAACTGTAAATTAACTTCCAAAACATTCCAATTGGCGAAGACCGTGTGTCTTGACTTAAAGTTCTCGGTAGTGATGCTGACACAGGTGGCATTCAAATGGTCATTTCCTGGTTTCCACAATATACATTTGTACAAAAAACAATGTACAAGAGAGAATTTCTCTTTAGCCACTGACCATCAGTGACTCACTTCCTGTTAAGTGGTAATGAAATCTTCACTTATCAGCTGTCCACTCTCAGATATCCACTGCCGATAATGGCTAAAGCTAAGCTTGTGGGAAATAAATATATAAAAATACAGGTTTATAGGTACGCTATATGGCCAAAGTTTGTGGACACCTGATCATCACACCTATATGTGATTTTTCCCAAACTGTTGCCACAAAGTAGGAAACACACAATTGTATAGGATGTCTTTATTTGCTATAGCATTACAATTTCCCTTCAGTGGAGCTAAGAGGCCCAAACCTGTTCCAGCATGACTATGCCCCTGTGCACAAAGTGAGCTTCATGAAGACATGGTTTGCCAAGATTGGAGTGGAAGAACTCGAGTGGCCTGCACAGAGCCCAGACCTCAACCACACTCAACACCTCTGGGATAAACTGGAACTGCGCCCCAGGCCTCCTCAACCAACATCAGTGCCCAATCTCACTAATGGTCAAATCATCACAGCCACACTCCAAAATCTAGTGGAAAGTCTTCCCAGAAGAGTAGAGGTTGTTGTTATTATAACAGCAAACAGGAACTAAATCTGGAATGTGATGTTCAACAAGCGAATATGGGTGTGATAGTCAGGTGTCCACAAACCTTTGGCCATATAGTGTAGCATATTTTTTTCATTCATTCTCATAGATATTCTTTATTTATGAGATCTGTATAATGATGTGAGAGGAGTTCAGAATTTTGGTGAAAATTCGGTGAATTACAAAGATGTATTAATTATTCTGTGGTTATTTTGTACACTGCCTGTTCTTTTCTTTAGGGTTAAACCAATTAAGAATTTAATATCAATTTAAGGGTTAAACCAATTAAGGATTTTAATATCAGTTGTATTAATGCCCTCTTTTACTTGTTCTGACATGAGTCTTCACTATTAAAATATGTATTTCTTTGTTACTGAACTTGCATTTCCCTTTTACTCCTGAGTTTTAGGAATATTGGGTAGGGATTATTGTGTAAATATGAGCTCTGTCTGTACATTATTTTCAATTGTGTATAGCTAGGTATTCCTAGGTATGCTAGAAAGCACTTTTCATTAAGGTTCCCTTAATGTTTGAGTTAACATGAACAAACCATTGAAGCATTAATACACCATGAGTCACATCAACAAAGGAACTAACGCTTCTATGAAATTATTTTTTTTCATTATAATAAACCAAATAATCACCACCTGAATTAGCCAGTGTTCACACTACCTATGAGTAAAATTAAGTCCATAAAGAACAATAAGGACCATCATCTTAATTAGCATGTTTCTATAGTGAAACTTTCTGTAAGGTGTTATTTAGGGAAGAAGTCTGTCAGTAATTTTTCCACCACAGGAAATTCTTCAGCATAGAGGAGTTTGTGTTCTCTGGTTTCTCTGTAATATGTGGTACTTTTTTTTTCCTTTCTTTTTTTTTCTTATTAACTTAAAGAAAGAGAAAATGAGGGAGGTTGGTGGAGGATTAACTGTTTATAGCTGCTATAACGTAATTGATAACAGGAACCAAGTTGTTTCGCAGACATTTCCACAACATTCAATGTAACTATGAATGGTTAAAAGTATTTTCATTCATTAATAATTGCAGTTGTTGGCAAATTGCTGTGAGATAAGGGGAACAAAACACTTTGGGATGTGTTGTTATTCGGGGTGGTAACAGCTGTGCTTCACATCGGGCCACATAACACCATTCCGTTGTTGATTATTTTCCTATAACAGCATGCCCCATTTGTGTTTTACTTTATTCAGAAGAGGTGAGGCATCCAAGGTCACAAACATTTTCACACACTGATACTATTGAATGGAAAATCCTGACCACACAAAACACGCACCTATTTTCTTTCATACATTCCTACCCATTATGCTTGGTGTTCTCAGCTGCAGTCCTATGGGACCTGTGCTGCATGCGTCACCAGGAGTGTTTTACCTTCCATGTGAGCAGAAAATAAGCTGTGAGGAAGTAGGAGTCAATTTCTGCTTCGCTAAACCGTACAATATTTGCAGTAGTATGTCATAGGTACATAAGGAAACACTGTGCTTGGTGCTTGGGAGTTGCTGCTCAGTTTGGGTAATTCCATATTAAGCCTTAAACAGGCCAAAATGTATTATGGGGTGTTATGTACAGGAAGGTGTGAGGAGGTTGTATCCAGCTGCTCTCAGTTCTGAAGGAAAGCTGGTGTCTGTTGGCAACACCACAGTGTCAGTCAGTGCACTTTCAAAAATAGGCAACCTGCAGCCACACACTGTCATCCCACTGAGAGTCAGTGATAATGAAACACCTATACAGTACTAAGTGCACTGAGCTCTCTCTGTGTGTGTGTTTGTGTGTGCTTGGGGATGGGTTTAAATTTCAAAGGTGTGTAGAGGAGAGATTATGCAATTTATCTTTATTGGAAACAATGACCTGTCAGCATACAAACACACATTACACGCACATCGATTGCTGTATTACAGCAGGCAACAGCATTCCTTGCTAAGCCGCTTGGTGATTTTGCATTAATTCACACGCTGCATTAATCCATGATTAAAGTCTGCATCCGTTTTGACGATAACGATGTTAAACTGCTTGTAAAAGTGGAGCATAACTGATGTAGAGGCAGATATATGTATAACATTGCAGAGTACTGCAAAACACTGTCATGAAAAGCAGTACTAATTGCTAAAGATGTCCTATGAATTAATATCATATGAGACTTTTAGTGTTTCATCTTTGCTTCATATCAGTATAGCAATTAATGAATGGTTTTTAAAGGAATACTCCTGCTTTTTTCCTTCAATCTAATCTCTGTCCACTCTGTAGCATGTGTGTGATTACCATAGACAATAATAATAATAATAATAATAATAATAATAATAATACCCTGTGCTGAGTAAAGAACTGGATACCTCTTTACTCGAAACTTGGCAAGTTGTTGAAGCTCATCAATAAATGTTCACAATGAGCAACTGCATAAAATAGGAGGCATGATTTTGTCCACCACCAGAGGTGTGTAGTCAGGGTTGCCAGGTGTGCAGTTTTCCTTCAGAATTGAACATACATATTTTTCATAGATATTCTTTATATACGAGAGCTGTATAATAATGTGAGACTGGTTTAGAATTTTGATGAAAACATTATTTAGGCACACTTTATACTTTAATACTGTTTATCCTTTGGCCTGCTTTTGTCACTTGGCTCTAACATATCATAGCACACAGCATGTGTCACAAACATGGACATCAGTTTCACATCTGATGTAGAACTTTAACAAGTCAGTGATTATTTTCTGCAACATTTTGACGCAAATTTGATATAATTTATTCTGTACACAGCATCTTCTTTTTATTTTATTAAATTTTTTTGTTTCAGATACTGTTTGGTGTTTGCCTTGGCGTATCTTGGCTTCTGTCAGATTACACGAGTGTATGTCTTCGACTATGGCATGTACTCAGCTGACTTCACAGGGTAAGGATTGTGTGATTGTGTGTGTGTGTGTGTGTGTGTGTGTGTGTGTGTGTGTGTGTGTGTGTGTGTGTGTGTCCGTATTAACTACTCAGTTTTTCTCTTCATGCTTCCTTTCTGTCTTGCTATGGTTCCAGGCCTATGATGGTCATCACACAGAAGATCACCAGTATGGCCTTTGAGATTCATGATGGTGAGCTTCATATCAGTTCAAATGTCAAAAGAAGCCTGTATGTATTCATTCATACCATGTGATTGAATTACCACACCCCTTTCATTTATTATTTTATGTTTGTATTCCTTTCAGATTCATTTTATATTTATTTCATTCACTTATTCAGAATGCATTGCTAATATAGTTTAATTCATTCTCTTCACTTGCATGCATATTCACTTCAGCGCACACAGCAAAAAAAAAAAAAAAAAAAATGTAGATTTTTCAAATTTTATTTGAAAAATGCAGGTGTTCACTGAGCATCCGCTGCCAAAAGCCTGGTGAAGCTAATTAAAGCACAGGGAGATGAATGATGGAAGAGGGCTGAAATTACCGCAGCAGGACCTTCTGTCCTCTTCTCTCCTGCACAGAATGAGCAATGACCTGCGTCACGTTGGTCCCATACTATACATCTTTATCTGACTGATATTAATAATTTATAGTGACTTCCATCCTTCACATTCCTTCCTGCCTCTGTTGGACTAGCTGTGGTGTGCGACTTAAAGGAACAGTTTGTGATTTTAGAGCCCTCTTCTGAATGAGAGGGGAATTAGATTTAAAATTGTCAGCATTTGGCAGACACCTTTATCCAGAGTGACTTAAAAAGGCGTTTTGTCTCCATGAAAAACATCCTCACGCTAGTACAAATAGGTCAGGGTATGAAAGCACCATCAAGCTAAATCCCTGTTCGAGACGAACCCTGTTCCTCAACACCACCACCACTATCTTTGTTGAACTATGTATGGTTACTGAGTTGTTTTTTTTTAAGGAAAAGGGGCAGAACATCATTGTTGGGGTGGCTCGTTTCCGGGTTCCAGACCAGAACAAAAAAAGAAAATGACAAACTGCACCTTTGAGTACTATTCAGTACACTGCAATTATGATACTTTGACATCTCTACTTTAAGAAAACATAAACATGTTTTACCAAGACAGCATGGAAATGTTTTTTATTTAGGCTGTTTTCTAACCGTGCCTTGGCGTCTGCTCTCAAAGATCTCGTTGTATGTTGTGATATTTTGGCCAGTTTAACAAATGCAGTGCTAAAAACTGTCAGTCTGTTTAAAGATGTCTAAAACTTTGCTAGCTTTTTAATTTTATTTTGACACAGTAAACGTCAGAATAATCAGTGATGTGAGCATGGACCGAGATCAGTTGAGTGAAGAGATAACGATGAGGCTCGGGTTAAGATGGCGTGAGTGACCTTTACCTCAAGTGATGAAACTGACGGGGATGATGCTGATAATCAGTGTGATGGCTTTAATCGTTTCCCACTGTAACGGTAGAGTTCCCTAACAATTTGTCAGCAATTTTGTTTTTCCATAAGTACATTAGGTTATGTGTGTAGAGGTAGGTGGGGAGTCTTTCCATGGAACAAGAGTGGAATCTTTACATTCAGTTTTCTCAGATTTCACTTTTGGGGTAACCAGATTTGAAAATGCCAGTTTTGTTAAAATGCTACTTCTGGTTAAGATACATGCAAAAAGAAAAAGATGTTTCAGTTCAGGAAAGTCTGTAGTTTCCAGAGCTATCTACATAGTAGTAAATGTCCAAATCTGACCGTGTGAATGGGTTTCCTAGGCTGCCACACACTTATGAATTCACTTATGAAAATAAGTGATGTGAGCATAACCAAGTCCAAAACTAGCAGCTTCTTTCAAAGTGCTTCTAACTGAGGAATTATAACAAATTACTTCCCATTTCAGGCTCCTCTCTGTCTTTTATCTTGAGCCAGACATTATCTGTAATATGAGCTGATTATGTGGCTAATCTTATCAACAACATAATGGCAGCAATAACACAAGGATTTTGTTCAATGTCCTCTGGGTCATCTCCCCTCTTCGTGCAGTGAAACAATCTGTCGAGCTTCACCTGAAGCTACAGCATGAACTAGGAGGGAGTGAATTTACAGCTTACTGTCTCCGTCTCTAATAAGTTTCATTCGTCAGCCTCTGTGCTGGGTGTTCAAAGAAAAGCCTATTCTTACTGCTTTTTTCACTGCACTCTCATCTCATTGAGGATAACAAGAGACTTCCTATAAACTTCAAAAGAGATGTCCACAACATCAGGCTTCGGATTTACAAGGGTTTTTATTGTTTATGACTTCTATTATCCTTTATTACCGATAATGATGGGTTCTTACCCTTTCATTCTCAGTCCCCATTAACATGGGCTTACCTCTTTCTCTTCTAGTCTGAATTAAGCCTTTGTTACTTATGGCTTGACAAATTAAACATACTGAATTTGTGTGGCTTCCGCTTCCGAGTGACCGTACCAAACCTTAATACAGTACCTGTGCTCAATTTGGTTGCCCATCTGGTCCAGGTAAACTATTTGGCCAACAACACTCATACATGCTTTTTGAACATCCCATTCCAGATTTAGCCCCCCATAGCTGTTAGAATAACCTCCAGTCATCTGGGAAGGCTTTCCACTAGATTTTGGAGTGTGGCTGTGGGGGTTTGTGTTCATTCAGCCACAAGAGCATCAGTGAGGTCAGGCACTGTTGTCTAGCGAGGAGGCCTGGCATGTAGTCAGCGTTCCAGTTCATCCCAAAGGTGTTCAAAGTACAAAGTACTTTGTACTGCAAAGTACAAATACATTATAGACAATTGTGTGCTCCAGTGTTGTGGTAAAAGTTTGGGGAAGAACTATGTACGAGTGTGATGGTCAGGTGTCTACAACTTTTGGCCATATAGTGTATATACACAATTTTTGTCTTTTGGTGTGTTTTAACATTGTCTGGTAAGGTTTGCTCTCAAAATTCTCTCTGATTTTAATCAAATTTCACTGGCACATTTTTTGTTTGGGTCAAGTGACACCATTAACTCTTGTGTGTCTCTGTCTAAATGTTACACCCTGTGAGGCAAGAAAACGTCTTTTTTTATTTTTGTCAAAAAATATATTTTTAAATAAACATGCCTATTACTAGTTATCATATATAGCTACTTCCAACATTCAAAATGAAGGAAAATTTACACAGTTATTTATGTGCTGTCTGATGGAAAAGTACCGTTAGTGACGAGAACCGGGTGTCATAATTCTGGGTTCTTTTATTCGGCTCATTTACCTTTCACTGAACCCATAGTCATGGTACATAATGTTATCATGTGTGCTTTTTGAGCTTGGCTTTCAACAAATGTTTTATTCACGAAATAAAAATTCTGGGGTACAACCTGCTATTTCCAGCAGAGAATATTGAAAAGAACCCAGTTATTCTTTAAATGTTGACTGTCTAAGCAATTGTTAAGTTGTTAAGTAAAAAAACAACAACAAATGTTTATTGTACATGTGTATATTCTTTCTTTCTGTCTGTTGACAGGAATGGCACGGAAAGAAGATCAGCTTAATCAGAGTCAGAAGCTGTTGGCCATCAGGTGTGTAAAATAAGAGCAAAGAAAAACAGCGGCCAGTTTTTTTTTAATGTGATCAATGAGATTGGTGTTTTTGGCATAAAACCAATGTTTAATATGTTATTTGTCATGTGTTGTAGCATTCATGACTTATGTCTGGCCACACAAGAGCGTAATCGGCTTGTCTTAAACAATTCTCGACCTCCTGTAATGTGGTAGGACGCCGACTGTGTCTTGTGAAAACACAATCCTGACATCGTGCCTGAACAACCGCTGAGCTGAATTGTTGTCTGCCATGTTTGTTTTGATCTGAAAGCACGCTCGTGAATAAGAAATTCTGTGAGATCCCAGCTTCTGAGATTAGAACTATTGGTAATGACGATAATCTGAAAATGTGTGATGTTTTATTTTGGGTAAAGCCTGAAGTGTCCTTTGTTTGATGGCTGAAAGACGATCCAGGACAACAACAAAAAATCTGAAATCTGTCATCATATCTGGCGTCTCTGAAATTTTCAACATGGGGTAGGATTGTAGAAATCTTGTAGTGTGGCCCAGGCAGTAGCATTTTGGCGTGTTTGCATTTATCAGTGTTAGGGCAATACAATAGTATTGTATTATGAAAATACACCTACATTTTCAGATATTCAGCATCTGAGGAGGAGCTTTCTAACTAGAGATCAAACCAAACAAGGACCAAAATGAGTTATAGTCATTCCAAATTTACTCTAATTGCTGTAAGAGGCAAGTAGGCTTGTTTACTACAGAAGTATCAATACTTAATCTTAAACTTTTGGTCAGATTGTCTCTTTGAGGACCAAATGACCTTCCTGTAGTTCTTCCAGATGACTGTTGCTCATGTTTGTGGTGCGATGCAGTTACAGAAATCCTTTTATTTATTTATTTTAATTTTTTCCCCCCTGGTTGTGTGTTCAGGCGGATGCCCAGCCTTCTTGAATACTTCAGCTATAACTGTAACTTCATGGGCATCCTGGCAGGTCCCACCTGTTCCTACAATGACTACATCGCTTTCATCGAGGGCAAGCCCTTCCGCCACAGAGAGCAGGAGAGCAACGGCAGACTGCAGGGGAAGACCAGGCTAAATGACCCTTCGCCTAATGTAAGGCCTGACTTCATGTAGAGCGTTTAATAGTACTGACTGTGTGGAAACATTACTAACTGATTACAATTTATTAATGTTGTGCCTTCATTGCATATTTAAGACAATGTTTTGGTTGAGCCTCTCAGCTTTTAATCAGTGTCTAAGCACTCAGATGCTATAAATATGCAAGCAGCTTTCAGAGAATAGCATTTAGCAGCTGTTTATTTATATTTATAAGCGTGATTATCCAAAGGGATGTGATTTTGTAAAAGTCTTGTACTCAAATGTCCCTGCTGAAGATGTCCTGCGCTGTGGTGTTCTTAGGAAAAAGAACAATGTAATTTATGTAAATATAATTTTGCAAATATTTAGGCCTCATGAGTTAGTGCAAATGCACTTTTTAAAGATGATTTAACTTTGAATGCTGCATTTTATATCTTATTAACTTTAAGACTGAGAGAAAAGAGAGGCTGGTGAGCTGCTGTGTAGATCCTATAGCTGCTATATTGTAAGCTGTAACAGGAACTAACTTGTTTCTTGTATCATTTGCAGATGGAGGTTCTTCGTAAGCTTGCCACCTGCTTCTTCTCCCTGCTAGTCTTCCTCTCTGTCTGTAAAGTTTTTCCTGTGGAACGAAATATCGATGATGACTTCATTGCTACCACCCCCTTCTATGCCCAGGTGGTCTACCTGTATCTATCCATGCTGACCACTCGGCCGAAATACTACTTTGTTTGGACTCTAGGTGCGTGTCGCTGGCTGTCTCTCTATCTTTTCCATTCTTTTCGTACACAGCATATTTGCAGCGTTTCTCTATATTCATTTGCATTTCATCAGCTTCCCCCTTCCTGTGAATGCAATATGTTATCATATATGATAATCTTAAATAGTCACAAGATCCATTTTCTGACATTGCTGTGTGTCATGCGCTAAGCTGACGTGGAAATATGTGGGCCTTTTCTAGCCTGCAATTTCTGACTCTAGCTGACAGACTTTCAGTGTCAGTAATGTATAATCTTTCTGTATGTCACTGCATCACTGAGTCTAAAACACAGACGCTGTATGTAAAATGACCTGAAAAGCCTTAACCACTCATTATGTCCTGTGTCTGATCTGAACAGCTGATGCCATCAACAACGCAGCTGGCTTTGGCTTTAATGGCTACGACAGTAACGGAGTGCCGCGATGGGACCTCATCTCCAACCTGAGGATAATGAACATAGAGGTCAGTCTGTTCCCATTACCTCTGTTTCTTTATTTATAAATAAAAGATGTATGAAAAGTTCCAATTCTCGTATGTTTTTATTTCAGTTCGCAACCAGTTTTAAGATGTTTCTTGATAACTGGAATATTCAGACTGCCCACTGGCTCAAAAGGTGAGAGTGACTATTGGATCGAGGTTTAAGAGCTCACTTCATACAGTATGCTGTTTCAGTAATTACACCTGTGTGTGGTAGTTTGGGAAATACCGTCTGTTGGCTGAATTCTAGCCAGAGAGAATCTGATTTTGCACAAAGTTTTCTGCCTAAAATGTATATTCTGACATCTCTACCTTAGGAAACCATAAATATGTTTCACTAGAACAAAATAGAAATGCTTTTATTTAGGCTACTTTCTAACCTTGCCTTATCATTTGCTGTAGGTGGCAGAAACATTCAGTCTGCCTCAAGAAGTGTGATTTTCTCACACCATGATAGTGTCAGGCTTTGATTAAGTTGTTGGATAGCTTTGTGCAGTAGTGAAATGGACATAAGCAGAATCAATTCAGCTTGTAATCAGATACCAGCTGTCAAAATGTCTGTGATGCTCCTGCGTCACAACTGGAATGAAATTGTTAAATGCTGTTTTGTCCCTTTTTACTTTTGGAGGTAACCAGATTTTAAAATGCTACAACTTGTGATTGAGATGCATGCAAGAGAGAAACATAATTCAGTACAGGAACAACATGCAGGTTTCAGAGGTCTGGGACCGTTGGTGAAAGTGTATCTATCTATTATTTTTCTAATTTAATACAACATTTTTCATTATAAATTACATTATCAGCAAACTTGAGCGAAAAGTGGAATCTTTCAGAGTGTAATTTCAGAATTTCTTGGTATTTTGTATGTCCTCCTTTTGCCTTAATGACAGAGTGCACTCGAGCTCACAGCGTGACTCACAAATTTGTGTAAAACCTGATAATGGCTCAGGTCCGTGGGAGTGTCGTCTGTGCATAGGCTTCAATGGAAGAGATAAGACTTGAGAAAAATCTGATCTTTTGTACATACAATTTGCTTAAATTAAAATAGCGACCTAAACATAGTGCAGAATCTTGAGTATATTCTTCAATATGTTAAATATTTCCTTTCTTTGTTTTAAACTTTTTAAAAATCCAAACCTTTCTGTTCCAATATTAAATGAAAAAAGAAAATCCCAGGTTTTCAGTGTAGTCTCTCACTTTTGAACCCCACTGTTTATAGTTGAAAATGTCGACATTTCACCCTGTGAAGCGTTTTCCAAGATTGCCGCATATATACTATGCATGTTTAACATAATATTTGACTCACATTATGTGAAACTAGACTTTGGGGGCTTTCACACTGGCAGTTTAGTCTGAAACAGAGCACGGTTTGCATGAAAAATTGGTAATATGAAAGCTGTCATGCGGACAGGAGGTGATCAGACTTCGATGCAGTGGAACTGTGGCACGATTCCCATGAATGTGAACACAACTCGTACTCGGGTCCGCACTTATTCAGGAAGTAAAGTAACCTGTGCATGTGTTGTAGCTGATGACGACATCATTAATTTCCACAACACACGTGTACCATGAGTGGCAAGGGAACGTTGTGGGACACAGAAGAGGTCCACTGCTGCACATAATATCTGCTGCACGAGTGTGCATAATAGCAAAAAAAATACAAAAAACAAAATGCTGAGTCGCGTTGTGTTCTCTAAGCGCGTGTGTGATGACATAAGATGAACGCAAATGCATGATAGAATAATGATCTGTTTTGGGGAGTGCCATCTACTGGTGGAACATGGCATTGATATTGCGCAATGACTTTTGTAATATAAAGTGATATGCCTGGGAGGTAAATGCCAATATGTGCAATAACTAACAGAATGCAAAAATATTTTCACTAACACTCGGGTCACATTTAGGAGAAGGATGTGCATGTAGGCACTGTTTTGGGGCAGGATTTATGCATTGCATGCAGTATATTCTTCTTGTAGGAGGCAATCAGATCATTTTAGTCCATTTTAGTTAAAATAGAGAGCAATGAGACAAGGACACATTATTATTATTATTATTGTTATTATTATTATTATTATTATTACATATGTAAAGTGTATGGTGGCTAGCTTGTTGTATTTCCTGTGCAGGGTGTGTTACGAGCGCTGTCCTTACAACCCTACAGCTGCCACCTTCCTGCTCTCAGCAATGTGGCATGGAGCTTACCCAGGCTACTACCTCACCTTTCTCACTGGCATCGTCGTCACGTTGGCAGCCAGGGCGGTGAGGAGCCTCTTCACAACACACCACAGAAAAAGGATGCTGACATCTAAGATTATTTAGTACTGATCCACCTATCTGAAACAGAGTATCGGTATAAGGGCAGCTCCTGAAGTTTCAGGATTTCACATTCAATTTGTTTGTAAGCACGCTTGTCATTAAACACAGTCATAATTTACACATTTTGGCAACAGAACTTGAGAGAGTCGCTGCTAAGAGGAGGTCCATATCACACATGTATCGGGTCTTGTCCGAGACTCGATTGTTTTCCTGGTGGCGCACTGAGACAAGGTCATGAGGACCTGTAAAAGAGGGGAAAACAAACTCATACAAATGTGCAGTAAGAAACTTTAACAAAAAACCCCCACAAATACAGTAATACAGATGCAAATACAAACAATAAGAGTCAAGTGGCAAAATAATATTAATAGTAATAACTACATATTACATATGACATATATTGTAACAATCTACACCACCATCAGTTGGTTTGTGTGGGTGTGGGTGTGTTTTTGTCTTGGTGGGTAGCATCCAAATGCGAGGGCATTATTTTATTATTTTATTTATTTATTTATTGTTTTTACAAAAAAAAAAAAAAAAAAACCTGCATCTAAAACTAAAAGAACCAAACCAAACAAAATGTCAAAAAAGCCAACAATTTCCATGGGGTGTACTTATTTTTTCACATGAATATGTATGTGAGTGAATGTTTTAGTGAAAGTCTACAAATGTGTGTTACAGCTGTATAGTGTGGCTATATGAGTCCAGTCTTCTTGTGTTTGGTTGTTCTTGTTATAGTATAGTGTATAATTAGGAGGTTACTGATGGTGGTGTCCAAACAGTTTTTACAAGGCAGATTATTTTCCCATTGATATATAATAAATTATTACATTTTTCCAGCGAGTAACATTGATCGCATTCTTTGATTTTCAACTCCTCAGGATAGATTCCATAGCATTGTTTAGTGCTGTAAGAAGTAAAAGAATTGAGATTTGGTGCATCTTTACTTTTGTATAAATTTGTTCCCAGATAAAGCCAAATCTCTTTAAACTCTGTGCTAATTGAATAACAGACTACAGTCCATTGCTCTTCCTGTACATGGAGGAGATCAGACTTCAGTGGGTTACTGAAGACACAGCACAGGAAGGAGATTGATCCCCTTAAGTAGTCCGTTACTGTGGTGCCTGTCAGGCGGTTAACAATTAAGTAAGATGGATAGAAGGCTCGGTAGAGCACAATGAGCCATTGTCTATCTTGATATAAAACTCGCTGTGCCAGCCGAAGTTTAAAGATGGGTAGTTTGAGGCATTTGTTGCATGCAAACAGAACTGCTACAGTCCTGTGAAAAAGCACTGATTTCTTTTGTTTTTGTGTATATCTCACACTAAATTGTTTCAGAAATTAAAACAAAATCTCAGATAAAACAAAGGCAACCTGAGTAAACACAAAATACAGTTTTTAAATGGTAATGTTATTCATTGAAGCAAAAAAGTTATCCAATACCAACTGGGCCTGTGTGAAAATGTATTTGCCCCTGTAGTTACTAATTCCCCAACTTTATGAAACTGCATTCATAATGGGATTCAGCTGGACTAGACACAACCAGGCCTGATTACTGCAAACCCTGTTCAATCAAATCAGAACTTTTTCAACAGCATGAAGTTGGTTAAAAGGTCTTACCCAGTAACACGTTATGGCAAAACTGAAAGAAATTCCAGAAATGATGAGTAAAAAGGTGATTGAAATACATCAGTCTGGGAAGGGTTACAAAGCTATTTCAAAGGCTCTGAAAGGACCACAGTAAGAGCCATTATCTCCAAATGGAAAAACAGCACAGTAGTGAACCTTCCCAGACATCCAGGAAGTCACAAAAGAGCCAAGGACAACATCAAAGGACCTACAGGCCTCTCTTGCATCAATAAAGGTCACTTTTCATGACTCCACTATCAGAAAGACACTGGGCAAAAATGGCAACTATGGAAGGGTGGCGAGGCGAAAACCACTGCTAACCCAGAAGAACATTAAGGCCTCAAACCTTTTGAGAGAATGTTCTGTGGATTGATGAGTCGAAAGTGGAACTGTTTGGAAGACAGGGGTCCCGTTACATCTGGCGTAAACCAAGCACACAATTCCAAGAAAAAGAACATCATACCTACGGTCAAGCATTGTAGTGGAAGTGTGATGGTGTGGGGATGCTTTGCTGCTTCAGGGCCTGGACAACTTGCAGTAATTGAGGGAAACATGAATTCTGCTCTCTACCAGAAAATCCTAAAGGACAATGTCTGATATTCAGTCTGTAAGTTGAAACTCAAGCGCAACTGGATTACGCAGCAAGACAGCGATCCAAAGCATAGGAGTGAGTACTAGTCCTAGAAGTAAGTGAAAGACTGATCTCCAGTTATCTGAAGTGTTTGGTTGCAGTTATTGCTGCTAAAGGTGGCACAACCAGATTTTAAGTTTATGGGGGCAATTAGTTTTCACATGGGTGATAGGTGTTGGACAACTTTTTTTTTTTGCTTCAATAAAAAAATAATTAATTAATAAATAAAAACTGTAGTGTTTGCTCAGGTTGCCTTTGTTTTATGTTGTATTTTGTTTGAAGATCTAAAACTATTTAGTACAAAATGTACACAAAAACAGAAGAAATCAAATAAACAAACAAAAAATTTAAGAGAATCTTAAGTGATCAAAAAGTAAATCATGTGTTTTTGAGTATTATTTAGTAGTATAAAGTAGTTTAGTTGCTTTTCCTGGTTTGGCCCTACAGGAATAGCTACATTTGTGCTTGATATTATAATAGATTTCAAATGATACCTTGATAAATTTGAACAGTAGTTTTGCCTGAAATGCCCACCCCTAAACATGACTAAATTCAGGGACAGAATATGTAGCCTGGGGTTATATTACAAATCATAGATTTTCTTGGGTAAAATTATATGATTATAATAGTATATCTATAAATATATTCAAATGTTACAAACTGCAACTTTTAATGGATCATTTCTAAAGAGGTCTAGTGATTTGATTTGTATATGTGCACCATGCAACACTTATTAATTAGATTTTTAAGCAGTGGAAACCTTTTTTTTAAAAAAGGGATAGATTTATAAGTTTAAACTTCATATCCGGAATTTATATATTTCTGAAAACGCTGCTTTGTGACTGTGCATTGTTAAAAGCACTATACAAATAAAATTGAATTGAATATAACTATCCCTTTCTTACCTCTTTCCTATTTTTCTTCTTTTTTGTTGTTTTTTTACATTCTCTGTTCATGCTTCCCATCCTTCCCTGTTTAGGTGAGGCACAATGTGAGGCCGTACTTTGTGGGGTCGCCAGCACACAAGCAGGTGTATGATCTCATCACGTGGGCGAGCACACAAATAGCCATTTGTTATACTGTGGTACCCTTTGTGCTGCTATCTGTGGGTCCTTCACTCAAATTCTACAGGTATGACTAAAACACTATACAGTGCCCTCCACTAATATTGGCACTCTTTGTAAATATGAGCAAAGAAGGCTATGAAAAATTGTCTTTATTGTTTAACCTTTTGATCTTTTGTTAAACCAATCACAAAAATACTCTGCTCTCATGGATATCAAACAATTGCAAACAAAACACAGGTTTATCAAAAAAAAAAAAAATCTTTGTTAAATATAGGTGTGCAACAATTATTGGCACCCCTATGAATTTTTATGAGAAAAATATATTTGATATATATTCCCATTGATATTTTACAATTATTTTAATACACCCGGGTGACTAGGTACAGGAAATTGTTCAACCATGACTTCCTGTTTCACAGGGGTATAAATATGAGGTAATATGTAGGCTAAATTCCCTTAGTCATTCATAACAATGGGTAAGAACAAGGAATATAGCTGTGATGTGCGGCAAAAGGTTGTTGTGCTTCACAAAATGGGAAGTGGCTATAAGAAAATAGCACAAGCATTGAAAATGCCCATTTCCACCATCAGGGCAATAATTAAGAATTCCAGTCAACTGGAAATGTTATGAATCAACCTGGAATTGGACGTGTGTCTGTATTGTCTCAACACACTGTGAAGAGGATGGTTCGAGTGGCCAAAAAAATCTCCAAGGATCACAGCTGGAGAATTGCAGAAGTTAGTTGCGTCTTGGGGTCAGAAAGTCTCCAAAACTACAATCCGAAGTCACCTACATCACCACAAGTTGTTTGGAAGGGCTTCAAGAAAAAAGCCTCTACTTTCATCCAAAAACAAACTCGAGCTTCTTCAGTTTGCCAGACACTACTGGAACTTCAAATGGGATCAGGTTCTATGGTCAGATGCCAGAGGACCTGGACATTTTGTTAGGATACATGGCATCATAGACTCTATCAAATATCAACAGATATTAAATGAAAACCGGACTGCCTCTGCCAGAAAGCTTAAAATGGGCCGTGGTTGGATCTTCCAGCAGGACAATGATCCAAAACATACATCAAAATCAACACAAAAATGGTTTACTGACCACAAAATCAAGGTCCTGCCATGACCATCCCAGTCCCCTGACTTGAAGCCAATAGAAAACCTGTGGAGTGAACTGAAGAGGAGAGTCCACCAGCGTGGACCTCAAAATCTGAGGGATCTGGAGAGATGGAGGAATGGTCTCAGATCCCTTGCCATGTATTCTCCAACCTCATCAGGCATTATAGGAGAAGACTCAAAGCTGTTATCTTGGCAAAGGGAGGTAGCACAAAGTATTGACTGAAGGGTGCCAATAATTGTGGCACACATATTTAACAATTTTTTTTTTTTTTTTTTTTTGATGAACCTGTATTCTGTTTGCAATTGTTTGGTATCCGTGAGAGCAGAGTATTTTTGTGAATTTTTTGAACAAAAGATCAAAAGGTTAAACAATAAAGACAATTTTTCACAGCCTTCTTTGCTCATATTTACCAAGGGTGCCAATATTAGTGGAGGGCACTGTGACACTGATACTAAATATATTGCTGCTGTTTGATTTTAAGTAATATTATGTAGATTTAATTATTCTACAAAAAAGAAGGCATTTTTATCTGACCAAAAGCGTAGGCTTTAAAGTCTTTTCCCATTTTGTACAAAAAGGTTTTGTGGATGTTCACTACTTGTATCACTCCACTTTAATGTAAATATGTAACTTCACCCAAATACTAACTAAATATAACCTCTAACTATAGCATCAATTTATCTTTAATAACAACCAAAAATTGTCAATTAAAGACAAATTCATGCTGGAAGCTTTTATAAAGCTCTTTAGTCACACAAGGTTTTATTTAACCTTGTGCTTAAATCCACACCAGCTGTGAGACGCACCATAGAAACACACGCCCGTTCATCCTGCTGTGTTTTTATGCACACATGAGTGAAGTGTAATGTCCAAAGAAATCCATTAAAAATAGCAGTGCACCATTTATTCAACAGTATCAACCCCGTTAGGATACTAAAGGTGTTTTTGGTCAGTTTAGCACTTTTTAGATTTTACAGACTTGCTCTTAAAAGATTTTTGCAAAATTGCTGAAAGATTCGTTTATATATGCTCTACATATTGCGTAACTCTACATAAATAAAAATGTAAAGTGTGAAAGTGTGTTTTTCACTATTGGAATTGGTGTGAAGCTGATTATGTATGAAGGTCTCAGGAATAGGGCTTTGATTCTCCTGTTATATGTAGTAATTTATTATTATTATTATGATTATTATTATGATTATTACTACTATTATTATATACATGTAGTGATTCCTGAGATTCAGTTCTGTTTATAAAAGCACAAAGTGAGATAAATATAAATTTGATGTTTATCATGTTTTGGAAACCAGCTTTATTAATTATAAATATATTAAATATAGTTCATACAGTTTTCATTTCTGCCCTAGTCTGCACATTTTGGCATGAATCTTGTATTATCTGGTGGTTATATCTGTTTTGGTGCAGCATGTGTCATTTTGTCTATTCGTCATTGACCTTCTGCATTATTCTCTTTAATGCCTTATGATTTCTGTGTTAGCATATATGTATATTTCACCCCTTGCATTGTTTTTAATAATCATTGTAGATTTTTAGCATTTAAATAGTATTTAAAATAAATGCACGCATTTATTTTAAATCTAAAATAAATCTCCCCCAATATGCAAACGTTTACAGATTGTTGAATATGAAACAAAGACATTTTTTAATAGTCTATAAAGCTTTTTGTGAGTAACAGCCTTTACTTTCTCTTTCTCTCTCACACTCTTGTTTTTTTTTGTTGTTTTTTTTGTTTTTTTCCTCTGCTTTCAGGTCTTGGTACTTTTCCGTACATATAGGCTGTGTGTTATTGGCCATAGCTCTGCCGGTGAAACCTCGGCATCTGCGGCTGAAGGAGCAGCACAGCTCTCTTTCCACCAGCACCGCCTCTTCAGACAGCCAGAAACCCAAAACCACATGAGCCAAGAAGCCACACCCCACTTCAGCACACTCAATGGTCGACACACCTACTGTAAAACCATGCATCAGGAGAGTCGGCAAATGAAACTTATAAACTAACAAACATACAAACTAGCCCGTCTGGACTCATCCAGTGGGTCATGAAACTAATCTGGGCTCAAAACACTGGTACCGGAACTCATTGGCTGCAGGGGATGGGTTGGAATGTGACTGGCGGTGTTGGGATGGGACGCTAAGGAAACTCTGATGTATTGAATTCTGCATACTTTCCTTTAAACACCCCATCACTATTGTAGGAGTTGATGTTGTGACATGCAGGCTGCATCAATTTGCAGGAGACCGTGGCACTGTTACTGAAAGCAAATGAACACTTGGAGAGTTGTATGACGATAATAAAACACCTGTTAAGGGCAAATGATTTGAAAGGGGAAAAGCATAACCACTTCAGACTACAGGTTGACACTGCACCAATGTCAGTTTGCAAATAGTCATTATTTTCCAATTCATCTTTTACTCTCCTGAATTCGGCTCCTCGGAAGATAAGCCTTTGTTCTTGTCAAGGACACAGTAAAAGTTGAATTGGAGATTTGAACCTATCGCCTAATGAGCGTCTTCAGTCCATGGCATGTTATCTTTAGTTTAGTATGCCCTACAATCTTTTGATGCATGAGGTTGCATATCTTAAGATTTTCCTTGTTCCAAAAAAAAAAAAAAAAAAAAATTTCACCGCAGCCTCATTATTCTTCATGAAGCTTTAAGACATTTTCAACACATTCCATTTTAAATATGTGTGCTGGAAAGACAATTTCTAAAGATGATCATTAATATATCAGAGTTAGTCGGCAATGAAAACATAAATGTTTGCCCAGTGATGCAAAGCCCAACTTTGTAAATGTGGTGATTAAATAAGAACCTTTTGTAACTATACATGTGGTGTGTCTATTGTATTGCAATTCATCTCACTCTCAGGCTTAGTGGTTAGCATGATTGCCTCACACCTCCATGATTGGGGGTTCAAATCACACTTCTGTGTGCACAGAGTTTGCATGTTCTCCCCATGCTTTGGGGGTTTCCTCCGGGTACTCTGGTTTCCTCCCCCAGTCCAAAGACATGCGCTGTAGGCTGATTGGCATCTCCAAATTGTCTGTAGTATGTGAATGTATGTGTGATTGTACCCTGCGATGGGTTGGCACCCCATCCAGGGTGTCCTGCGTTCCGTGGGATAGTCTCCAGGCTCCCTGTGACCCTGTGTAAGATAAGTGGTATGGAAAATGGATGGATAATAGTAATAATAATAATAAAAAAGTTCCACACCTGTCTAACAGTCAAGGACACTGTACAAAAAGGGTAAAAAAAAAATAGAAAACACTAGCAGGAAGAAGAAATGGAAAGTGTTGGGAGAAAAGGTACGTTTTAAGTTGACTCTTGTAAGGATTTAAAAAGATATTCTTCCGAGGTCTTGGGAGAGTTTGCCAAATGACACACACACACACAAAATTCAAATGGCAAGATCTCACTTTTATTCAAAGGAAAGGCATAGTCTATATCATGCTTGACACAAAACAGAGACAATGGGTTAACTATTGATTGGCTGGGCGGAAAGGCATATTTGCACAGAACAGGAAGCATATCAATGTAACACAGGAACATCTCCATATTTGGTTTTCAGGAAGTCATGGAATGCGAGCAGATGTTATTCGTGAAGGTATGTAAATGCGTGCAAATGGTATTCGGGGAGCCAGAGGAATACGCCAGCTTCATCCGTCCGCACCGGAGTCAACAGAGAAACAGAGAAAAGGTGCCAACACAGGAACAAAGGGGAAAAGGTGTTCACAAAGGAGGAAAAAGTGTTAACAAGGGAACAGAGAAAATGTTCACATTAAACGTATCAACTTTTAAAACTTGAAATGGAAAAGGAAGTGCAGTAATGAATGTCTTAAGGGATAGCATTCCAAAGTTTGGAGGTTATGGCACTAAAGGATCTCGTACGACCAGTAGACCAGCACTGAGAATGAGAATCTGAATACAGTGGGACCACGTATTGTTTTGTATGTGAGAAAGAGTCTGAATTTGATTCTTTGTGAAATGAGCAGCCAGTATAGTGCCGTTGGAGTACGGGTGTAATGTGTGGTGAACATTTGGCTTGAGTAACGACTCTAGGTACAACTCTTATCTGGTGTTGACAAATCTGTTGTCATTCATCAGTACAGTATGATGCATCGTACAGAACACAAAATCCAGCTACACTTATCAGAACAGTGTTGTTAAAGTGAAATAGTTCAGCATCTGCCCTTTACTCTCCATAAACTGTTTCATGAAAGAATCCGTTATAGCAGTATACCTTCTGCTGGTGGGAAAGTCATTAGCCTAGCAAGCAACCAAACAAAGAAACAGCAGAATGGTACCTTTAATATACACTGAAAGCTCTGATTCTTTTTTTTTTTTTACAGTAATCCCTATGAAAATTTACACTGTTGTTTAATTATTGTAATGTGTTAACCTCTTGTCGTGTGTTGAATAATATAATCTAAATGTATGTCCAAAACTTGAGGAAGTTTCATGAGAAAGGGATTTTGCTGACACTCCATCAGCTGTGCAAAGTGAAACTATTTGAAATTCACGTTTCTGAAGTATGTGGTTATTGTCATCCCGTTCATATACATGTATAAAGTGGAACAAAATATGCCACGGGATCAGGACACAACACAGTAGAGGAATGCAGCAGATAAGACTACAGTGCAACCTCAAGACTAAAGTGCAAAATAATAAGAAGTTGTATTTATATTGCACCTTTAAGACTGACTCACACATTGTATGTTTGTGTGTGTGTGTGTGTGCATGCATGTGTGTGTGCATGGTCCCTAAATGGATAGGCATTCCAACCTGGTGTATTCCTTCTTTGCACCCAGTGTTCCCAGGATAGGCTCTGGAATCAAGATAAGGTGGTTACTGAAGATGCTGCAAATGATCAGTGGTTAAAAAGTTGGGCTACTGATCGGAAGGTCGTGAGTTCAAATCCCAGCACCGCCAAGCTGCCACTGTTGGGCCCTTGAGCAAGGCCCTTAACCCTCAACTGCTCCCTGGGCGCCGCAGCAAAAATGGCTGCCCACTGCACTGGGTGTGTTCACTACTCACAACTCCTAATGTGTATGCACTAACTTGGATGGGTTAAATGCAGAGGACAAATTCCGAGTATGGGTTACCATACATTGGCCTTCACATGTCACTTTTTTTATATAAATATAGAAGCATCAGTATATGATTAAACATAATATACAGAGTATCATAAATATGATACTCTGCCATAAAGTACAGAGTGTCTGTTAAGCCTGGTTTGTTCAGTTCAGTTCAGTTCCTGTGGGTGTTAAGGGCAAAAAAAAAAAGAAAGAAAAAAAAAAAGAAAAGCAGGGCACAAACTGTGCTGGAGACTGGCTCTCCATGGTAGGAATCGTTGATCTCTGGTTTAGAGACACGAGATGTTTTCAACTGTTTTCACTATTTACTGTAGAGTCTTGTTCTGTTCTGTAGTGATGCAATTCCAGTACCAGACAGTGATGCAGCTACTCAAGACATTCTACATAGGCACGTTTTCACAACAGGAACCAAGGAATCAGGGCAATTTTAAATCCTCATTGTAGTTCCATGAACTTTTTTAGTTTGTGCTCCAGGGTAGGTATTTCTCTGTGGAACAGGAACTACTGGGTTGGTGTTTGAATGCTCAAATGCAAGATTCACAGAATTACCATCTTCCTCTATTTTCTTAAAACTATATTTAGCTAAAAAGTGATTAAAAAAGCTTGTTTTTATATTAATAATGAGATAGATAATTGGAATATTTCAGACACACTTCGTGAAAAATTTTGCTGAGGTACATGTGTCTAGTGGCTCTCTTGTGATGATTTTGATTTACAGTTTCAAAATTATTCATCCCCCATTGCAAATCAGGTTTATTGTCAAAATTTACAGACTTTCAGCTGTTTTCAATGAACAAATCAAACAAAAGCAATTGAAATAGTTCAACACAACGAGTGCTTCACATGGTTTCCCCAAATTCAACTGAAAATGCAACATGTAATGACTTCTCCAGTTTCAAAATTATTCAACCCCTTCATGGAAAGCATCTTTAGTACTTAGTAGAGCACCCTTTTGCTGTTATGACCTGCTGCAAACGAGATGGATAGCCAGACACCAGCTTCTGGCAGTGTTCCTGAGGAATCTTAGCCCATTCCTCATGAGCAATGGCCTCCAGTTCAGTAATATTCTTGGGTTAGGCGCTGCAACCGCCTTCTTCAAATCCCACCAGAGATTTTCTGTGGGGTTCAAGTCAGGTGACTGTGATGGTCCTGTAGAATCTTCCAGGGCTTCTTCTGCAACCAAGCCTTGGTGGAATTTGAGGTATGCTTGGGATCATTGTCCTGTTGGAAGGTCCAGTGATGCCCAAGCTTCAGGTTTCTCACAGACGGCCACCACCATGCTTGACTTATGGACAGAGTGTTCTTTCTTCATTCTTCTTTCTCCAGACATACTGCTGATCCATTGTGCCGAAAAGTTCCAGATTGTTTCATCACTCCACAGAACAGAATCCCAAAACTTCTGTGGCTTATTTATATGATTTTGAAACGACTTTTCTTGTGCTTTTGGGTCAGTAGTGGTGTATGTCTTGGAGTTCTGGCATGGAAACCTTCTGCGTTTAGTACACACCATACTGTGCTCATTGAAACCTCAGTGCCTGTTGCCACCAAGTCTTGCTGCAGGTCTTTTGCAGTCACTCGAGGTTTTTTCACAACCTGCCTTCTCAGAAATCTGCTTGCAGCCGTTGATAGCTTTCTTTTTCTGCCCCGTTCAGGTATTTCACGTATTTTCTGCCCCTAGCCAGTTCAGGTATTTCATGTGTTCCAGCTCAAGCACACCTGGTGCAACTAATGATTAGCCCTTGATTAGTTGCGTCAAGTGTGCTTGAGACAACATCTGTTTTGCATATTGCAAAAAGTGTACTGTTGTGAGGGATACTATTCAGGGTGTTGAATAATTTTGAGACTGGAGAAGTCATTATAAGTCGCATTTTCAGTTGAATTTGGGGAAACCACTTGAAGCATTCGTTGTGTTGAACTATTTCAATCGCTTTTGTTTGATTTGTTCATTGCCAACAGCTAATGTTTCTGAAAGGTTCTTAGAGTGGTAACACACCTATAGTCTCCAAAGAATGTAATGAGAATGGGAGAGGGGAGTTTTGCTCTCCTCGGGTTCCACAGAAAGCTGTTGTATAAAGAAGAATAATCATAGTGGGTCCTCCTTAAATCAACAACCAGCTCTTGTTTTGTTCACATTAAGAGACAGATTATGGTTTCTTCACTAGTCCAAGCTGCTCTGCCTCCTCTCTGTATGCTGACTTGTAATTGGTGAACTTTATGATGTGGTTAGACTGGGGCTTTGCAGTCATGACTCAGCAGAGTGAACATCACACAGCTCCAGAAAGCACCAGTGCATGTGTTCTTGCTTCTGGAGGTTGTGTTCCTGATTAGCTTAGGTCTTTCAGGAATTTAAGAATGAAGTTAGAGTGTTTAGGCCAGGTAGGCTCAGGTTCCCTGTTTTGTTTGTTGCTGTATTATTGCATCGCATGTAGAGCTGAAGTCAATTAACTGGATTTCCAAATAAGATGGAATTTAAAGATGTTCTGGACTTGATTTATTGTTCCCCCCCCTCATCCTTGTTGCTTCTATGGAAACTACTATGGTGGTAACCTACTATGGTGTAGTCTTTTGACATGCTCATCTCAGTGTCCAACATATTAGGTACACCCTTGTAGCTAAATTCATTGGCCATTTCATTCTACAGAATCCATCTACACATAGGTGCATTTTGTAAGCATACAATTAGTCCATCCGTTGCTAGGCATAGTTCACTCTATCCATAAATGAAAAGTGACCACCATAGGGCCATCACTAACCAGATATTATTCGTAGTGGACTTTTTAAACACTGAGAAAAACTTACTTTTCCATGCACAATTTGTGTTACTTGTCCACAATACTGATGGTGGCTGGGTGTTTTTGGTTTGTTGACCTCTTGACCCCATAGTGATTGAGGTGTTTACAAATTATTGTCATTAATGGCATTTCCCCCCAGATCACATGATTTAATCACTCAATGTTGAGGAAGAAATGATGGAATCACCTTTCAATTCGCATTTCTAAAACAAATACCAGCACAAGTCTAAAAATGCAAATTAGTCTACAGTTAAAAGAGAGTGCTTACAAACCTTAAAAAGAGTGCTTACAGACCTTAAACTTAGACTTTTTGAAAGGAAACATGGCCCAAACAAGGGAGTTGTCAGTTGAAACAATGGAAAGTATTAAAAAAACTCCTTCAAGAAGGAAATCCAACACGGAGTGTGGCAAAACATGTTGGTTGTTCCCAGTCTAATTGTGGTGATTCCATCATTTTTTGCCAGGGGTTGTAATACCTGGTCAGTGATGATCCTGGTAGTCCCTTTTAACAGGGTAGATAAGAGGCTGCTACAGTCAGTACGTGTATACATACAAAGTACATCCACAGTACGGAACGTGTAGCTGATAAAGTGGCTAGTATGATTATGACTTTATGGTGGTATTGAGGACACAGCCTTCAAGCCTCTTCTCTATTTGCACTGTTTCCCACGGCACCGCTGACGTCACTGTCGCCATTGGCTGAACAAACAGTTCAGAGCAAGGAAGCTAACGCTAACGACCTCAGAGCTCCTCCGGTCGCTCTTTAAAACGGCTGTTGCTGAAGATGGAGAGTAGAAAAAAATAGAAATATATAAACGGACACCAGGAAACGGACAACCCCAACGTGGGTCGTGTTAACATTTTTTCCCCCCTCTTTTAAGGTAAGGTTAAAACAATAAAGCTGTGTAATACAGGCGTTTCCTGGCTATTTCGATGTTGTTGAGGCGACTTCATTACGCTGCCATCGTATCGGTTCGAAAGCGACACCTAAAGGAATCGGGTTTATCCGATTATAAACCATTTTTAATCCTGTTATCATATTGTTTCGCTATTAGCGCTGTCGTGTTGAAGAAATGTATAAGCCTTTGATACAAAAGAGAGTCATTTCAAGTGAAAGGTAGCCGGTGCAGTCGGTTAGCCAGCTAGCATCTTCCCCGTAAATCATGTTGACAAGTCGGCTTGTCCGAGAAGGACTGTTTATGTCCTGTTTATTTTGAGAAGCAGATTGTTTTGTGGCCAACTGCAACAATGTTTACGTGGTGACATATAACAGAATGGATGTCTCAATTTATACAAAATAGTTAGGTTTATTTTATACTGGTATTTCTTCATTTCACTATCTGTAATGCAATGACAAACCTGCATCCTAGCTGACTCTAAAGTGACTATATTTATATACATGTAAGTAAACGGTCTAAATTGCTTTATTAATCTCCTGTGCTCTAAAATATTTCATTGAACTATGTCAGACTTTTATTACATCGTATTTATCATATTATAATCTATTCGCCTCATTCACTTTCTCCAGAATCATAAACATTAATCCTGGACTCTTTATATGCTGTGTGAAGGTATGCCTCAGTATTGTACACCATCTTGAATTATGTGTTATCGCATGTTGTACTTCATGCACTAAAGGTTTGTGAAATTCATATGGAGGACACACAATATCCTGGCACTATCCTGTCTTAAGACTGGAGGACAGATAAAACATTGTAATCACTAAAACCAGGTTTGTTCAACAAGGACGTGTAACAATGGCTTCACAATATCTTGACAGCAGCATCTCTGTCAACTGAGCATGTGCCAGAGAGAGCAGGCGTTCGCCAAGCCTAGTGGTCATGAATAACACATGATGCCATTCTGTAAGAGCAGCAAACACACACCCCAAACCGCATAGGTGTTGAGAGAAAAGCGACAGTGTCCTAAATATAAGCGAAGGACAGAGGCTTGCACTGTGGGTAAGGTATCGGATTTTGTCTCGTAAGGTTAAACATGGTCTCGTGTTATCAGTGATACGAGAGTATTGTTGCCTCCTTGTCATCATCAGCCATCATTGTATCTTTGTTGTTTCACCCTCTTCTGTTATATGTGAGATTTGTATATTGTGTGCTGTGCTTGACAACCTAACGATAAGGATAATCTAAGCTTAGATGGGAAAATTAACGTGATTCAAGTCTTACTTTATTTTTGATTTATGGATAAGGTATTGTTCTGCACTTGCAGAATGTTTCGGTGTTGATCGATGAAGGGTGTAGCCTGTTTTTCTGTTTATCTCCGCATCATGTGCATATTTTTATGTTTGCTATTTAATTGCTGTTATTGTCAGACTTATTCGGTAGTATGTAAAGATATGAGACTTATTGCGGGGAAAAAAATTATCCTCAAATATCCCCGCATTAAATAGCAGTGTTATTAGCCAAAACCCGGCTCCATGAAAGTGCATAATGGAGAGCTCTTGGGTATACCGTTTGCAATCCGTTGCTCTAAAATATTTGTATTTGAAATGCACGTATCTCCTGTTCCATTCCGGATGCATGATGAATCAAGCTACTGTCTGGCTGTTGCCTGGAAATGGAGGCTGTTATTAAGGCTTGTTTGTCTTGTTTTCCTTGCATTTAATATCAGCTTCCTCAGTCCTACGTAAGGCACTGTCTTGGATGAGCCGTGTGTTTTGGAGTAAGAGATGTGGGATATAACTTGTTAGAGCAGGAGACTGATGAGATGCCGAGGAAAGCAGACATGCCGTTATCTTATCCAGGCACTGACAGAACAGACCTGCTTGTTATAACAAGGTTATATATACTCCTGACGTTTCAAATGTAGGTCATGTATCATGCTGGGAATGATATGGTCAGATGCCAGCTGTCTCTCCGACTCACACCGTGTGCTTATGCTCTCATCAGTGGATTGTTCAAGGAGTTAAAACTACATACTCTTTTAGTTAATGCCACATGTTTTGTCGCCTTTATAATTTGCCTGGATATTGACTTGTAATTAACACACCGTATTTCTAAGCCTGACATTTTTCTGCTCCAGGGTGCCGCGGTGCTAAGCAGCAATCATGGACACCACCACATCTATAAAGATGACCACTATAGCCATCCAGAACCTCTTCAGCTATGTGGAGGAGGAGAATCTGGCTGCCCTAAAGGCCCACCTGGATAAGTTCAAAGAGGTGGACGGTCGCAGTGATGTAAGTCTCTGAGTAGATTAAATCTCACTTTGGAGCCCTGGTGTATTTAATTATAATCATATCTAATTGTACCACAAGGCAGAATACTTGATAAGCCTTCCTTAAATAGGCTTTCATTTTTGCAACTGTGATGCACTACATGCTGAAATCACCACTCCTGTTTGTAAAGTAATAACACAGTAAACAGGGTTTCAGTGGGTTGGCCTGAATTAACAGGATCAGTATAAGCTACTAGAGGCTTTTCCTCTAATCCTCATAATGTTTCAATAATTATATTTATATTATGTTAGAAACAACCCTATGTCTGACCTATAATTCCATGTTTCTATTCAGAACAATTAAAATGTCATCACTCTCTTTAAATTATATAATTAGCAAAGCTAACTTCATAGCAAAATATAACATAGCATGGAGTAATCCAATTCTGACTGTCTGAATATCTTTCTCAGAATGGACAGACTCCTTTAATGCTGGCTGCAGAGCAGGGTAGTATGGAGATTGTCCAAGAGCTCATCAGAAGAGGTGCCAATGTCAACCTGGATGATGTGGTAAACAGACGTTCACATAGCATAGTGTTAGAAACATTAGTCATGCACCACATGTAGGACTAGGTCACCTTTATTAAATTTCTCTGTAAAAGGTATGCAGCATGTAAAAACACACACACATATACACACTCACCTTTAGAGCATTCCATGCACTGCCTGCTTTCCTCACTGTTACCGTGGCAACAGTGGCCAACTTTGCAGTTTCCATGGTGACCGGCTGCTCTCCTTTTCTCCCATAGGACTGCTGGTCTGCCTTGATCTCCGCAGCCAAAGAGGGGCATGTGGAGGTGGTGAAAGAGCTTCTGGAGAACAGCGCTTATATTGAGCACAGAGACATGGTGAGACACGCCCATGAACATAAATACCAATATGGAGTGCTGCAAGCATTTCATTCTGTATTCAGATTCATTCTGTAACATTTCATATTGGATGTAGACACAGAATAAGCTGTTATGCTTCAGTTGATTAAGCTATTGTGAAGTCAGTGTTTGCACACCATCATTAGCAGGTGAACGGAGAGAACGAGCTGCTGCCGATTCATTCAGCAACAATGATCCGTGCTAAAGCAAACATTTCATTCCCATTTCAACACAGTTAACTTAGACTTTTCTCTGGAATTACCTCGTGGATCACAAAAACATTTGAAACTGATGTAACAACTGATGTGTAGAAAAAAGCAAAAGGAAATATGCTTAATTTGCCCAAGGCGGCACTGAATGGAACACAGAAGCAGTGTGTAGCAAATACTGCAGATATCTGCAAACAGATTTTACAGTTAGTCACCATGATTTTGTATTTCAATAATCATGATTTTGTATTCCAATAACAATAATAAATTAAACATCAATTTGTGTGCCTAGCTAAGGTTTGCTAATGTTAAATATAGTTTTTTTTAATACTTGTACATTTAAATTACAATCTCTATTCATACTAATCTGATTTCTACATATAATGGAATATATGTTCATGATACATACTTCATTATACTATAATTAATAGTATGGACCAAAAAAAATGCAGTTTTCTGTTTTAAAGTGTAAATAAAGTTTCCAAATTGAGTAATCTGATAATGAGCATGATTTCAGTACTGAGCAAAATATTAATTTTCCCCATTTTCATGCAGCTCTAGGTGGTACGGTAGACAAGTTGTTGACTGTACCTGCATGCTTTTGAAATCAGGGCCACAGTGTTGTTATAAATTTGAGGTATAATGTTAGCATTGGGAATTTCTTTAAGAACTTTATCTTCTTTAATATGAAGCCAAGGGAACTATATTATATTCAAATTACACTGATTACAATGTTATTACACAGATTAAACATTGATAAATGCACATTATAAATGCCACAGAATTACAGAGTTAATTATTGAAAGGAAATTAATCATGCTTTTTAAAAAAAATTGTTTTGATATCAATATGTTTTTGTATTGTTCAGGGAGGCTGGACTGCTCTTATGTGGGCTGCATATAAAGGTCGTGTGGAGGTTGCAAAGGTTCTCCTGGAGAATGGGGCCAATCCCAACACCACAGGACAGGTAAAGTAGTGAAAGCGCTATGCTTTTGAAATATAAGAGGATAATTAATTTCTAAAATCGCACTGAACAAGTCATGATCCCATGCTGAAAAATTCCGATTGAGTGTTTAAAAAAAAAAAAATTATTGAATACCAACCATTCTGTGCTATTCTTTAGCAGTATAGTGTATATCCAATCATCTGGGCTGCTGGCAGAGGCCATGCTGAAATCGTCAAGCTCTTGTTAAAGCAAGGCGCGAAAGTCAACTGTTCTGACAAGGTGAAGTCATCCTGCTTAAGCTAGAAGAGCTGGACCTCTTTGCATGTTTTATACTGTTAACCTGTACAGCTGATTTGGGTGTATATTTTTTGCCCTCAGTATGGCACCACTCCATTGATCTGGGCTGCCAGGAAGGGCCACTATGACTGTGTGATGCACCTGCTAGAGAACGGTGCTGATGTTGACCAGGAGGGGGCAGTAAGTGAACTGCTTCACTTTAGGCTTCATTGTCATGGTTGTATATTTTTTTGTTTGATTTGAAGCTTATCTAGCATTGCTTAAACACTGCTCTGTTGTGCTCAGAACTCAATGACGGCTCTGATCGTGGCTGTGAAAGGCGGCTACACTGAGGTTGTGAAGGAGCTGTTGAAGAGGAACCCAAATGTGAACATGACCGATAAAGATGGCAACACAGCCCTGATGATCGCGGCCAAGGAGGGCTACACTGAGATCGTGCAGGATCTGCTGGATGCAGGGACCTACGTCAACATCCCTGATAGGGTGAGTCCAACATCAGTTGTGAACTTTGTGTGCATGTGATTAGAACTGGGACATGTGGTGTCCAAAGTTTGCTTCTGTAGTTTTGCTTTGGGGCTTCAGAGTTAATGTTGTTAACGTGTAAGTGAAGCTTACATAACTACCAGTTAATATCATGCAGTATACATAAGTAAATCATCACATGCTTGCCACCAGCTGCCTCCAGATAAATTTTTATGCAGACCTATTCTCGTAATTAAGGGGAGAATTTGTGTAAATATAATTTTGGGCTTTAAAAGAAAAGGACTAAATGTAGTGTGACCTTGTCTGTATGTGTATCCCTTTGTATTAAATGTTTAGAGTGGTGACACGGTGCTGATTGGAGCTGTTAGGGGCGGTCATGTAGAAATTGTAAGAGCCCTGTTGCATAAGTATGCTGACATCGACATCAGAGGACAGGTAACACCTTTATTATTATTATTATTATTATTGTTATTATTATTATTATTATTAGTGGTATTATTAGTAGTAGAACACTTGTGGTAAAAACATATTAGATATATCATAGATCCTCTATTATAACTTGTTTTTATAATAATACTTAATAATAATAATTGTTATTTGTCTGCACCAGGACAATAAGACAGCTTTGTACTGGGCTGTGGAGAAGGGTAATGCCACCATGGTCAGAGACATCCTGCAGTGTAACCCTGACACAGAGACCACTACCAAGGTATAGTGGTATCAAGAGCAGTTGTGCCTTTAATTTATAAGCACTGTTATTAAAAAAAAAAGAAAAAAGATCTGTACTAATGTGCCAGTGTGTTTCAGGATTCTGAGACTCCCTTGATCAAAGCTACCAAGATGAGAAACATTGAAATTGTGGAGCTACTTCTGGACAAAGGAGCAAAAGTGTCTGCTGTGGATAAGGTAAGAGCGAGCCGTACATTGTCATGTATATAACATAAATGAGGGTGCATTTTTGGCATGTCAATCATCCTGAGTATTCTCCCTTCTGCTAGAAAGGGGACACGCCTCTTCACATTGCCATCCGTGGGAGGAGCCGCAGGCTGGCTGAGCTACTCCTGCGCAACCCAAAAGATGGCCGCCTGCTCTACAAGCCCAATAAGACAGGAGAGACACCATACAACATCGACTGCAGCCACCAGAAAAGCATTCTTACTCAAATCTTTGGAGCCCGTGAGTCCTTCTCAATTGTACATAATGCTGTCCTTCTTTAAGCTATCTCTGTTTTAATACAAACACTGGGACAAGCTTTTTTCTCTCTCTGGTTAAGTCTGAAGAAGACATATTGATGCTCATAATAACCTGCTAAATATAATAAAATCCATGAATCTTTATTAGATTTCCTGAGACATGATGATAGCTTTAATTCAATTGTATGCTATCATCATATGCTGATGTGATTGTGATTTGGCATTATGTATTAAGTGTGTATTTTTCCCTCAGGACACCTGTCCCCCACTGAGACAGACGGTGATATGCTGGGCTATGACCTGTACAGCAGTGCTCTGGCTGACATCCTGAGTGAGCCCACCATGCAGCCCCCTATCTGTGTAGGCCTGTATGCTCAGTGGGGCAGCGGCAAGTCCTTCCTGCTCAAGAAACTAGAGGGTGAGTGCTAAGGTTGGCAACAGGTACACAATTACAATGCACGATTACACACTGAACTGAGTGAATAAAAATGACTTCTCTAACCAACTGTACCTAGCACTACTGTTTTGTGTCCATATTTCATCATCAAAACCAAATTGTTATAGGTAATGCTTTGGAATTTCTCCCTCTGACAGATGAGATGAAGACGTTTGCAGGGCAGCAGATTGAGCCGCTGTTCCAGTTCTCTTGGCTAGTGGTGTTCCTGTCACTCTTGCTGTGCGGCTCTGTGGCTCTACTCCTTGGTTTCACTGTGGACCCCAACCTGGCCATTGCTGTCTCCCTCAGCTTGCTGGCTCTGCTCTATTTGTTCTTTGGTAAAAATAAATAAATAAATAAATAAAATTGGATTAATCTTTTATGCGTTTGTTATTGTTTCTTGCTTTTGAGAAGGATTTGCATATTTGTTACACAAGAGGGCAGTTTAGGCTTATGTCTCTTTTTTATGTTTGTTCTTTTAGCTGTTTATATGCAGATCTAGCATTAATGCTTTCCTTTTCTTTCTCTCTCCCTCCTCCTCAGTGGTTGTGTACTTTGGGAGTAGGCGTGAGGGTGAAAGTTGGAACTGGGCTTGGGTTCTCAGCACTCGGCTCGCTCGCCACATTGGCTACTTGGAGCTACTGCTCAAACTCATGTTTGTCAACCCTCCAGAGCTGCCTGAACAGACCACACGGGCACTGCCTGTCAGGTAATTACACTTTTATGCCTCTCAACTGTATCTTAATATCTTAGTCTTAACATTTTGAATGCTGCCATCATCATCATCATCATCGTTATTATTATTATTATTATTATTATTATTATTATTATTATTATTATTAGAATAAACTGGTGATTGAATGAGGTTTAATAATAAAAAGTATTTGTCACATGTCACAATTTAATAAGTTTAACAATTTATCAAGATTTAAAATAGAATGAAAATTTGATAAATGGAACATAAACTTGATTTGCTTGCTTTAAATTTGCATCCTTACAATAACTTTTCACAATTAAACAAAACAAAATAGCTAAAATTGCTTAGGAATCATCCTGTGTACTAGCATAAAGCATTATTTCTTTTTGCTGTTTAGAAAATGTCTTCAGTATTGACTAAATGTTTGTTTCCAGGTTCCTATTTACAGATTATAACAGGCTGTCCAGTGTTGGTGGAGAGACCTCCATGGCAGAAATGATTGCCACTCTCTCCGATGCCTGTGAGAGAGAGTTTGGTTTCATGGCCTCCAGACTCTTCCGTGTCTTTAAGACAGAGGACACTCAAGGTAAGTGAAAGTGAAAGTGACGTGAAGGCCAATGTATGGTAACCCATACTTGGAATTTGTCCTCTGCATTTAACCCATCCAAGTTAGTGCACAAACATTAGGAGTTGTGAGTAGTGAACACACACACACTACAAACCGTGAACACACCCGGAGCAGTGGGCAGCCATTTTTGCTGTGGCGCCCGGGGAGCAGTTGAGGGTTAAGGGCCTTGCTCAAGTGCCCAACAGTTGCCCCAGCCTGTTGCCCATCACTTAACATGAAAGTGTATTCTTTTTTTAAATGCAATTTTAAATATTACCAGACATTCATATGGACTTTTGTGATAAACCCCAGGCAAAAAGAAATGGAAGAAGACATGCTGCATCCCATCCTTTGTGATCTTCATTCTCATCCTGGGTTGCCTCATCACGGGCATGGCGTTGCTGGCCGTCTTCAAGGTAGACAGCCAGAACCAAACTGTGAATGCGGTGCTGGTTGCTATGGTGAGCGTGGTGGGCCTGGCTCTTCTGTTGAACTGCAGGACATGGTGGCAGGTGACTGATTCAGTACTGAACTCGCAGAGGAAGAGGCTGCACAGTGCCGCTAACAAGATGCAAAAACTTAAGAGTGAAGGCTTCATGAAGGTGGGTCCACACAATCACACATACATATTGTGCAGGGTAGTTCTGTTCAAACTGTGCCTTGTAATTTGATCTTGTAAATCACTTGTTCTTTACACAGAATTTACTCCTGAACATGATTGAGACATCATTTAATATAATATCCATTACAGATCAAAGCAGACTCTAGATGTCAAAACAGACTGACCTGTTATATGAATGTTATGCAATTAATATAACACTTCCCAAATTAATTACACTTCCCAAATAATAAATTTCAGCGTGACATATTGTGGTTACATCAAACTGTCACAATAACATACATAATACCGCTCCTCGCTTGAGCCAATATCGCACAATAAAAATGTGCTTAAGTATTGGTCACCCTAAATTATTTTTGCCTTTTTGCTTTCTTATTGTGTCTTGCCACACGTCAGGAAAAAAAAAAAAGAATGGTTAGTGAATTAAATAGCTTGCCAAAAATGCAGTGTGGCACTGGCCTAACACTGTCAGAACTAACATAGTGGTGAAGCAAACAACTTGATGGTATCTTGTGATCAGTTATTGTAGTGCTAATAAAAAAAAAAAAAAGCCAGTCTGGTTCTGAGTAGGAGAAATTGAAATCAGTTAACTGTGTGCAAAATGTGCTTGTTTTTGGTGCCATGCCATGTAGTATCTTACATATGCTCATAGGCTTTACTTTATCATTTTCATATTATTATTATTATTATTATTATTATTATTAGTAGTAGTAGTAGTAGTAGTAGTAGTAGTATGTTCCTCTTTGGGCAAACAATTTAATTGACTTGTTTGATGTTTACCTTTCTATAGCAGTGCTCAAACACTGCTCAAATGCTGCTCAAACGCTGATGCTCAAATGAGAAAAAACAACCATTAATATTCTTCAATACAGTTTTAGACATCTGACATGTAGACAGACCCGACATGTACTTGTGTTAATTTTGAATAATCGGTTGTATAAAGTAAGCTTAAACACTCAGCTGGTTTCTTAAATCTGACTACTCTGACTGTAGCCTAGTATGTCATAATACAAACTTAATGTGAGAATGTGGTGCATAGTACATTCATTGATCGTGCATTGAATATGTACAGTGCTGTGAAAAAGTATTTCTTCTGTTTTTGTGTATATCTCACACTAAATAGTTTTAGATCTTCAAATGAAATAAAACAAAGACAACCTCCCAAAAGGTTTGAGGATCATCAAGGTGTGTTTTGGCAAAATTCAGATGAGCCTTAATGTTCTTCTGGGTTAGCAGTGGTTTTCACCTCGCCACTCTTCCATGGATGTCATTTATGCCCAGTGTCTTTCTGATAGTGGAGGCCTGTAGTTCATCTGAGGTTGTCCTTGGCTCTTTTGTGACTTGCTGGATGAGTAGTTGCTGTGCTCTTTTTGGAAGGTCAGCCACTTCTGGGAAGGTTCACTACTGTGTGAGTTTTTCCATTTGGAGAAAATGGCTCTCACTGTGGTCCTTTGGAGTCCCAGAGCCTTTGAAATAGCTTTGTAACCCTTCCCGGACTGATGTATTTCAATCACCTTCTTCCTCATCATTTCTGGAATTTCTTTCAGTTTTGGCATAGTGTGTTACTGGGTAAGACCCTTTAACCAACTTTGTGCTGTTGAAAAAAGTTTTATTTAAGTGTTGATTTGATTGAACAGGGTTTGCAGTAATCAGGCCTGATTGCATCTAGTCCAGCTAAACCCCATTATGAATGCAGTTTAATAGATTTGGGGAATTAGTAACTACAGGGGCAAATACATTTTCACACAGGCCCAGTTGGTATTGGATAACTTTTTTCTTCAATAAATAACATTATCATTTAAAAACTGTGTTTGTGTTTACTCAGGTTGCCTTTGTTTTATCGTAGCTTTTGTTTTAATTTCTGAAACAAGTTAGTGTGAGATGTACACAAAAACAGAAGAAATCAAATACTTTTTCACAGGACTGTATATTTTGGTGTGAATTTGTGGATTTCTTTATAATACAAAATTTGCTTGTTAAATGCATTTTTATTCCACATAGTATAGCCTCACTCTGTTCTCTGACTTTACTTTTTACAGGTGTTAAAAAGTGAGGTGGAACTCATGGCTAAAATGGCGAAGACTATCGACAGCTTCACCCAGAATCAAACACGTCTAGTTGTCATCATCGATGGTCTGGATTCCTGTGAGCAAGATAAAGTCTTACAAATGTTGGATACGGTGAGGAACAGTAGCCTAGAACATTTATCAGCCAGCAGAGGTCTCTTCTGTATCACTTTTTCCTCAAAAAGGCAAATCTGTTAGTACTTCTTTCCAAATTGAATGAAAGATTTACGAAATTGGTGCGACAATTCATGACACTCCAAAGCATTTGTGCATGTGTGGCTTTATTGTCAGTAATACTTACAAACCCTAAAAGATTTCTTTTATTACACATACTCATACTACTCCTATGAAACAGAAACATGCTAAAATGCATGATTAGCTATACATATTGCAGAGAGAGCAACAATTTAGTGCACATATATGCATAATGTATACAAACATATGTATATCATAGATCATCCAAGAGAAACACATTGTGCTTCATTGCATGTTCAACCAAAACATCATTGTAATTGGTTGAAATGTTTATCATGTCATCTTCTTGTAATTCTTTTGATCTCCAGGTGAGGGTGCTTTTCTCCAAAGGTCCATTCATCTCTGTCTTTGCCAGTGACCCTCACATTATCATTAAAGCCATCAACCAGAACCTGAACAGTGTATTGCGTGACTCCAACATCAACGGCCACGATTACATGCGCAACATCGTACACCTGCCCGTCTTTCTCAACAGCCGGGGCCTTAGCAGTGCTAAGAAGATGTGTGCACCAGCCCCAGCCAACGGAGAAACGGGCAATTCGGAGGGTGAGTCAGATTTAGGGCTGCAACTAATGATTATGTTCATAATCGATTAATCGTTCGATTATTTTTTCAATCTGATGCAAAATCCCCAAACTTTCAATATCATGTTTTTCGTTTATTTAAAATAAAGTCCATAAACTGAGTGTTACAAATTCACAAAAATTAACACAACTGTTTGTCCTCTATATATTGGACAAACAGTTGTGTTAATTTATTTATATATTAAACTACAGTCCTAAATTAATAAAATCTCACTTTCACTGCACCTTATGGTTTCTGTTACTCACTGCCTTTAGGCATATTGTTTTGCTTATATTTAATGTCTAATTATGTGTAATTAGACATTACAGATCTTACTTGCGCTACACTGTTTATCACCGTGTCTACATTGCGAGTGAGGAGCAACACGGCCTCGTTACTAATTGATCACTTACAGATCGCTCCCATTATAATAAATGACAGAATTTACACTGCATGCTGCAAATACAGCATATGATGATAATAAACTTGATTTAAAGTGAACTGAACCTTTTAAGCAACTTGCACCAGTTTGCCCAACCACTTGCACACTGTGTAGCATTAGATATTAACATAAGTTCTCGCTCGTACATCACTGTAGTACTTCCATGCTGCACAAGCTCCACTTTGTAAAGTTTACAGGTTATAGTCTTCTTCACTACATTTAATATAAGATGCTCCCATGCCTTAGTGCAACGGTTCTTAACCTTTATGCGAGTGCTACCCACTTTTAAGAATGACAGTGTTTTGCAATGTTGCGGACTACTCACTCAGTGGGATGGTTGGGCTTTGATAGAGGATGCGAGGCAGTCCAGTCATGGTTGAGTAGGGCTGAGGAAAAGACATAAACTATCTTTGACCATGAGTCTAGCTCTATACTTGTTCTTCAGGTACACCAGTGCTGAAAAAAACCACCCTTACAGAGATAGGTTGATGCGAATGGGACAGTTTTTTTCAATGCCAGGTCACTAAGTTCTCGGGATTCATAATCTGCCAGTGGCTTCTCTTTGAACCTCTGTTTACAATCGTTTAAAATAAAAGTTTTCCTGCGACCCCCCTGCTACCGCTGCTGCTGCTACCAACCCCATAGTTAAGAACCACTGCCTTGGTGGGTCGCGCACTTTTTTCCGCTGTCACTTGACAATTATGCCTCTGTCTGATGGTGACTGAGGCCATGTTGGGCATAAAAGGTAACGTTGACATAAACAGTAAACTGAAGAAATTCATTTTCATTGACTCTGGGTATAGCTAAAGCTAGTGACGTCACAGTATGTGCGTTTCAAGTCCGGTTAGTAAAAAACCGCTAGTGTTCCATTTCAGATGATACTACCCTTCTAAAATTCATACACTAGACGGTAGAGTATGTAGTGCATAGTGTAAGTACATAGTACGTCATTTGGGACACAACCTTGGTCTGTACTCTCCGATGCTTGCTTTCTGAACAGAAGTAATGCAATGAGTAAACGTGCCCCATGCTGTGTGCAGACCAACTACTCGATAATGAGATTTGTTGATGGCGATTTTCATTATCGATTTTATCAATTAGTTGTTGCAGCTCTAGTCAGATTACCTGATACAGAGTCTACAGCCACTGAAGGGCCGAATCGTTCTGTGGAATTTCATTCTGATGGAATTTTCACAAGAGCATGGTTAACACTTTTTAAACTGTGCACAACTTGGTACTAAGTGTAACAAAACAGGGTTATGGTAGGATGGTGTCACATAGGTATTTACTATTCAGTGCATAAAATGGAGACACTTTAGCATGCACTGCTGCCAGAGAGCAGGAATAAAATTCATTCCCCCAAACTGATCTGCGCTGAACTTGATCACAGTGCACAGCACTCAGCTCACAGATCACAGCATACTTAAAGTAATAATACTTGTTCATGCTCTATTTCACCTCATGGAAAAAGAAACTTGAACATGGTGTGATGCAGCAGCTGTAACCATACGGCCCTACAGTGGCCTACTTGTTACATACCAATCTTTTTGCCATTTTAGGTGTTCTGTTTCTGAACTTCTTGTCTTTATGTGCTTCCTGTTTGCAGGTTGGCATGAGGAGCTGGACAGGAAGCTATCCCAAAACAGTCTTGGTGAAATGGCTAAGCTGGGCAGCAAGACCACTTTAAATCGCAGGGTGAGCCCACCAGAATTGCCCTCCTGCATCATGTGAACCCCATTGTTCTGTCTTCCTCATGACAAAGTAAAACTATAGTCTGTAGTCTGTGACAATACGCAGGCACAAAACCCATATGCTCAGAGTACCATGACTGAAGCAGGTTTGATAGAATAATCTTCCAATGTAACTAACTAAACACCCGTATTCTGGCACAAACGTTCGTTAGTATGGACAAACTCCAGGAAGCACTCTTGTTATTTTGTCTCTTGTGGAAAACAAATTAATAATCAAATTAAAAAAGTAGTGTCAGAGTTAAAAATGCTAAACAATAAAATATAGATAATGTTTAAAGGGAGCTGTCAGTGAAGCAATATGTTTGGGGACTTTGGGTCAGTTAATGAGTTCCTAACACATATATATGGACATGCAACATATTAATGATCAAACGCAACTTGAACAGCCACAAGCCCAACAACATGCACTAATAATAAAGTTCAGAGAAGTTTGCATTAAAGATGATGTGTATGTATTAGGTATGAACATGGAACTCTTTGTGTAACAACCATGCCTATATCATGAAGACACTCATAATTACTCATAATTGATTGTAATTTCTACAGTCTTTGCTTAGAAATATATATAGGAATCTATACGTTGTTAGTAGAGAATAGTAATTAACACTGTGTGACATTTTAAAGCTTTAAAGTTTGTGTGACATCGTGTTTTTCTGTTTTAGGACACATACCGGCGTCGTCAGATGCATAGGTCAGTCACACGTCAGATGTCCTTTGACCTGTCCAAGTTGCTGGTCACTGAGGACTGGTTCAGTGACATCAGCCCTCAGACCATGAGGAGACTGCTCAACATTGTGTCTGTCACAGGTAAGATCTACCACCAGACTGTTTCTTGTGTGCTTTCTATCATACAGACCCCTAGCTGGTACACCAAACTGTGCATCTTTTACACAGGTCGATTACTGAGGGCCAATCAGATCACTTTTAACTGGGACCGGCTGGCATCCTGGATCAACCTGACTGAGCAGTGGCCCTACCGTACATCATGGCTTATCCTTTACCTGGAGGAGACTGACGGAATTCCCGAACAGGCCACACTCAAAACCATCTATGAAAGGTTTAGCTCTGATTACTGTAGCATAAACTACCCAACCCAATTCTTTCCTAAATATAAAAATGTATAATCCATAAATATCTAGCTGATTGCTGATTAGTTTTTAATACTATGTTAAAAGACTTCCACTAAAATCTACGTATTTGGTGTTACTATTGGGTTCAGAAAGTATTCAGACCTCTTTAGTTTTTGCATGTTATTTGTGTTGTCGATTTAATTTAAAATGGCCCATCAATCTATATGCAGTAACCCATAATGACATAGCAAAAATAGCAAAAATTTGTTAGAAAAAATTTCAAATGTATTAAAAATCAAAAACTGAAATCTATTAATTAGATAAGTATTCAGACTATTTATTCAGTGCGTTATGGAAGCACCTTGGGAAGCAATTACAACTTCAAGGTGTCTTGTGTAAGATTCTACAAGCTTTGCACACCTGAATTTGGCCAGTCTCTCCCATTCTTCCTAGCAGATCCTCTTGAGCTCAATCAGATTTGATATGGAGCTTCTGTGAACTGCCATCTTTAGATCTCTCCACAGATGTTCTTTGGTGTCTAGGCTTTGGCTGGGTCACTCAAGGACATTCAGAGACTTGTCTTGAACCACTCCAGCATAGTCTTAGCTATATGCCTTGGGTCGTTGTCATGGTGAAGGTGAAACCTTTTGTCTCAGTCTGAGGTTCTGTGCATTCAGGAGCATGTTTTCTTTAAGAACCTCTTTGTATTTGGCTACATTCATCCTTCCCTCAATTCTGACCAGTCTCCCTGTTCCTGCCAATGAGAAACACCACCATAACATGATGCTGCCACCACAATACTTCATTGTAGGGATTGTATTTGGTAGTCTGTTGATTAACAGTACCTGGTTTTCGCCAGACGTAGGGCTTGGGTTCAGATTTTGTCTTGTCAGACCAGAGAATTTTTTCCCTCATCCTCTCAGAGTTCTTTGACTGTCATATGCCTTTTACTCAGGAATGGCTACTGTCTAGCTTTTCCATAAAGGCCTGATTGATGGAGTATTTCTGAGATGGTTGTTCTTAAGGCAGGTTATCATATTTCTGCAGAGACTTCTGAATCTTTGTTCGAGGCCATTGGGTTCTTGGTCATCTCCCTGGCCAAGGACCTTATAGCCCGGTTACAGAGTTTGGCCGGACGGCCAGCTGTAGGAAGAGTCCTGGTGGTTCCAAACTTCTTTCATTTCACAACGATCAAGCCAACTGGGCACTTGGGAACATGCAAAGCTTTAGAAATTGTTTTATACCCTTGCCCAGGTCTATATCTATATTTGATCTATGGAGAGTTCCCTCATGGCTTGGTTTTTGGTCTGTCATGCACTGTGAATTGTGGGACCTTATACAGGTGCATCTCAATAAATTAGAATGTCGTGGAAAAGTTCATTTATTTCAGTAATTCAACTCAAATTGTGAAACTCGTGTATTAAATAATTTCAATGCACACAGACTGAAGTAGTTTAAGTCTTTGGTTCTTTTAATTGTGATGATTATGTGATGATAAATGATTTTGGCTCACATTTAACAAAAACCCACCAATTCACTATCTCAACAAATTAGAATATTTCATAAGACCAATACAAAAAACATTTTTAGTGAATTGTTGGCCTTCTGGAAAGTATGTTCATTTACTGTACATGTACTCAATACTTGGTAGGAGCTCCTTTTGCTTTAATTACTGCCTCAATTCAGTGCAGCATGGAGGTGATCAGTTTGTGGCACGGTGGTATGGAAGCCCAGGTTTCTTTGACAGTGGCCTTCAGCTCATCTGCATTTTTTTGGTCTCCTGTTTCTCATTTTCTTCTTGACAATAGAGAATCTATGGGGTTCAGGTCTGGTGAGTTTGCTGGCCAGTCAAGCACACCAACACCATGGTCATTTAACCAACTTTTGGTGTTTTTGGCAGTGTGGGCAGGTGCCAAATCCTGCTGGAAAATGAAATCAGCATCTTCAAAAAGCTGGTCAGCAGAAGGAAGCATGAAGTGCTCCAAAATTTCTTGGTAAATGGATGCAGTGACTTTGGTTTTCAAAAAACACAATGGACCAACACCAGCACATGACATTGCACCCCAAATCATCACAGACTGTGGAAACTTAACACTGGACTTCAAGCAACTTGGGCTATGAGCTTCTCTACCCTTCCTCCAGACTCTAGGACCTTGGTTTCCAAATGAAATACAAAACTTGCTCTCATCTGAAAAGAGGACTTTGGACCACTGGGCAACAGTCCAGTTCTTCTTCTCCTTAGCCCAGGTAATATGCCTCTGACGTTGTCTGTGGTTCAGGAGTGGCTTAACAAGAGGAATACGACAACTGTAACCAAATTCCCTTACACGTGTGTGTGTGGTGGCTCTTGATGCCTTGACCCCAGCCTCAGTCCATTCCTTGTGAAGTTCACTCAAATTCTTGAATCGATTTTGCTTGACAATCCTCATAAGGCTGCGGTTCTCTTGGTTGGTTGTGCATCTTTTTCTTCCACACTTTTTCCTTCCACTCAACTTTCTGTTAACATGCTTGGATAAAGCACTCTGTGAACAGCCAGCTTCTTTGGCAATGAATGTTTGTGGCTTACCTAGTGAACCAAACTGAGAGACCATTTTGAAGGCTCAGGAAACCTTTGCAGGTGTTTTGAGTTGATTAGCTGATTGGCATGTCACCATATTCTAATTTGTTGAGATAGTGAATTGGTGGGTTTTTGTTAAATGTAAACCAAAATCATCACAATTAAAAGAACCAAAGACTTAAACTACTTCAGTCTGTGTGCACTGAATTTATGTAATACACGAGTTTCACAATTTGAGTTGAATTACTGAAATAAATGAACTTTTCCACGACATTCTAATTTATTGAGATGCACCTGTACACACAGATGTGTGCTTTTCTATATTATGTCCAATCTAATAAGGTTGCCACAAGTGACCTCCAGTCAAGTTCTAGAGACATCTCAAGGTAATCAAAGCAAATAGGATGTGCCTGAGCTCAATTTAGAGTGCCTTAGCCAAGGTTCCGTATACTTAGCAAAATAAGATTTTTCAGTTTTTGATATTTAATAACTTTGCATTTCTAAAAACATGTTTTTGCATTGCCATTATGGGTTATTATGTATAGATTAAAAAAAAAAAAGTATTATTATTTTTTATTGTTATTATGTATAGATTAATGGTCAAAAAAAAGCCAATTAATCCATTTTAAATTAATTAATGTAATTATCCAATCAGCCATTCAAATGGCAGCAGTGCAATGCATAAAATCATACTGATACAGGTCAAGAGCTTCAGGTAATGCACTTGGTTAAAACAAAAACTAGAAGCTACATCGGGTCTTTAAACATCCCTGTGTTTTTTCATGCTCCTCAGGACCTCATAAATGAAAACATCTGGATTTTATGTCCATAATAAGAGGTTTGGCTTCTCAAAGAGCAATGAAAGCACCATATTATTGTGTTGACACTGGCTATCTACATACCACTTCATGTTTCGGTTTTGAGACTGATAACACAAAAAAAAAAAACCCAATGTTTATTATTATTATTATTATATTACAACTGTAACAGCTATATATATGCATCGTTTCGATTTTCAATACAACCATCAAGTATGGGTTTCAGTTAGAGACTTGACATAATTCCACACAGTGAGCGCAAAAGCCAGCTCCTTGAGGGGTTACACAATGGCCTGCAAAGTTTTACAAGAAGATCTCCATTTCAGCAGTTCCATGTGAGCTTAGAATGCACTTGAAGGTTATATTTCCTGAGATTGTTTAGTTTGTCCTTATAGGTGTATATGTTTCTGTCTTTCTATGTAATAGGATTTCGAAGAACATTCCCACCACTAAAGACGTGGAGCCCTTGCTGGAGATAGATGGAGATGTGCGGAGTTTCGAGGTGTTCCTTTCCTCTCGCACTCCAGTGCTGGCTGCTCGAGACATCCGCACCTTCCTCCCCTGCACAGTCAACCTGGACCCTAAGCTCCGAGAGATTATAGCAGGTGAGAAACCTGCAGCTGGCCTTCTGATTCATGAGGAGAGGATTGAATATCAGGACTGGGGTTTAACCTTAATTTTCTGTTCATGTGAAGCGTAAATGTTTAAATAAGCACACACACACACACACACACACACACACACACACACACACGTGTATATATATATATATATATATGTGTGTGTGTGTGTGTGTGTGTGTGTGTGTGTGTGTGTGTGTGTGTGTGTATAAGATATATCTCTTGTCAAGTAAGTGAACAGAACGTAAAGGTTAACCGACTGAAGTAGTAGATGCTCTGCTTCCTGCCTCCTCAGATGTTCGTGCTGCTCGGGAGCAGATGAACATGGGTGGGGTTACGTATCCCACACTTCCCCTGCAGGACCCTGCTGCCCGCCCCACATCCATCTACAGCCAGCATTCCTCAGCCTGCTCGCCCACCGCCTCATACAACGGCCCATACAACGCGAGTGGTGTGTCCCCTCAGCCCCACAGCGCCTTCTACAGCGGCATAGCTGGCCCTCAGCACCCCTATTACAACAGGGTAAGTGTCCCTACAAAGGCTCAGCCTTCAGGCAGTGCTGTAGATCAGTTGGAGCAGCAGTCTGGGGTCAGGTGTACTGTGATTGATACAATAAATATTAGCTTATTAACAATTTTATCTGATCTGCTTTGGTTCTTTAAAGTAGTACCACCAAGACTGAATGGTACTTGGTTTAATGGTGCCGTGTATGTATTGAAAAGCAATGTTGTGCTGGTTTATTTCTTGACCTACATAAACATTTAATTTGTTAAAAACCATACCAGAACAAGTAGTGATTCTTATGTCGCAAATGTAGAAATGATAATTTCAACAATGGGTTGAAATTAAAGTCACTTTATTTTTGTCACAGTGTAGAGTTTTCATCTTGTTGGCTATCAGCATTGTATTCTGGTTGCAACCAACATTTGTTGGTGAACCAAATGGCCAGTCAGACAAAGGAACAAATTTAATTCATTCATGTTGTCATCTTCAATGTGACCATTTCAGTTGTCTCTCAAGTTAGTGGGAAAATAGTTGGTTCCTGCTTTTGAACCAGTTCTTGTTTTTAGATGTGCAGTAGGAAGAATGACCTAACTTTATTAATCACAGTCTGTTCATTTAATGGACGTGGAAGATCTTGTGGATGAGTTCACTCCTTAGATTCCAGCTTCAACTCTGGAAATATTTTCTATTTTCTCTGGTCTGGAAAGAGTTTTTCATTTATCCTCTCCCTCGCGATATGTCATTGTCAGATTTAATTTGATTATTTCCATTGATTTAAGTTTTTTTTTATTTTAATTTCAAAATTTTTATAGAATTGTGTGCATGTATTTGTGTGCGTGTGTGTGTGTGCGGGCATGCATGTGAGCAGAACCCCTTATTGTTAGAACATGTTGCGTTTGTGTTTCATTTTCATTTGCTAAATTTGTTTCCTTCTCCGAAATTCCCTCTCCCAGCCTTATTTCCCCCACCATGTTTACGTGCTGCCCCGGCAGTACGCTGGCAGCTCCCATCCCACTCACATCCCTGCACCTCCACGCCCACTCATTAAAGCGACCCATCCCAGGGAGCCTAGCTCTGCAATCGTAAGTACTGGAACTTACGTACTGGTAGTGCCTTATACCTAGACCGCCTCTGATTTTACTGTCTTCATGTGTACTGTTTCATTTGCAGCTCTTTTACTCATAGATGTGTTTTTTATTTAGCGCTAACAGTTATTCTGCATCCAACAGGATGCATTTCTGCTCATTAGTGTCTTTGTGTAGTATCAGAGTGTACTTTTTGTCTTTTTAATGCAAAATTCTTAACAATTGTAACATTTAAGCATAGTACTTTGCTCTGTGTGTGTGTGTGTGTGTGTGTGAGAGAGAGAGAGAGAGAGAGGACAGTTAAGTTCCTGCCGTCTGTTCACACACATGCACACAGTGTCAGTGACGTCAACCACCAGCTGTCTAATGCTCACTGGAGCCCATAGTGGAATAGAAACTCCACCTGCTTTGCGAAACACATACCTGCTCCCTTGATACACTTTTTTCCTGTTTCATTGCAAATGGCCTATATGTGGTTCCCTCACATTCTCCACCTCCTCTGTCTCTTCCCTCTTCTCCTTCTCTCCTTTTGAGCAGTTTAAGGTAGCGTCTTTGAAAAAGAAGCAGGTACTGAATTCCTCTAGACTTGGCTTAAACACTGCTGCTGTGCTGCCCTGTTCATGCTGCCCTTCCTTAAAAATGCCTTTTCACTCTCTCTGTCCTTCCATTAAACACACTTCTGCACCAAGCACTCCCAGCATGCCCTCTGGGAACTGACATAGTCTCAACGGGGAAGGAGGAACTGGGGTGTTAAATATAAAGCTAAACTTAAGTAACAATAAAGATGCTTGTTTTACTCAGGAGCATGTCTTATTTCGTTCTATAAATGCCTTACAATTTTAAGCTGGCAGCATTACTCCTTCCCCCAAAGTACTGTTTTATATAGGTTACCAGAAAAGATATCTATATCCAAGGTATCATTGAATTTCACCTCTAACACTGACCTAGAACCTTAAAATTCCATGAAACCGTCTCATTGATGCTGTGCCATGGAATTTCACATAAACGCAACTCACATAAACCTTTCTGATATTCAGTATTCTGGTATGAAAAATGTGTAGTGCAGAATTAGCACTGTGCTGCAGTTCCCTCTGAAAAAAATGGCACATATTGTATTACATATTGTATAATATTTTGCTCATGGTGTGACTTTAACCATAGTTATTGAAACAACATATTTTTGTTTAAGTATAGCTTACAATAAATTCATTAGATGTGATTTCATCGATTTCGTGTAGAATCCCATTACTAACAGACTTTGAAAACTGTCTGTGTCTTTTCAAATACTTTACATGACATTACAGTGCAGTGATGTTAACAATTTTTAGCTTACTAGAACTCCAAAATAACTGTTCTGTACCTTTTCTATAATCCTTCATTTCAGTATAATGCTCCTCTTTGCTAGAGTTTAAATTCAACCTCTTTTCATATTCTCTGGATAGCTTGGATTGCATACTAACAACAAGCATGATATTTGAATTTTTGCCCAATGTGCTTTGGCTAGTTCTGAGAGTCTCAGAAACCTTGTCATAAATGTGCAGGTGGTACTAATGTGCAAGAACTGATTATTTTCTCTGTGCCTGTTGTTGTGTGCGTCAGGGCACTGCTTCTGTGGTGTCAGGCACCCCATCCGTGCTGCTCAGCTCCATGAATACAGACATGGTGTGTGAGCGTCTCAGAGTGATGGAAGGCATCGACCAAGGCATGCTGGCCCAATACACTGCCACCATAAAGAAGGTGTGTTCTTTGTGTATGTGTGTGTGTGTGTGTATGTGTGTGTGAGAGAGAGAGAGAGAGAGAGAGAGAGAGAGAGAGAGAAATGTGCTGTGCACTTTTTCCAAAGAGAGAGTTATGCTGCTCCTAATTGATATTTGTCACAGGCCAATGTCAATGGACGGGTTTTATCCCAGTGTAACCTGGATGAGCTGAAGAAAGAGATGAACATGAACTTTGGAGACTGGCAGCTCTTTAGAGGAATTGTGAGTTCATTTGAAGTTCTCTTTGAACTAGCTGTTTATTTGATTCATTGTTTCTAAAAAAAAAAAAAAAAAAGGTAAATGTTCAAAGCAATATCAAAACAGCACGTTTGGAGCAAGTAAACTGATCCAAATTCTGCCAAATGATGTTTTCGTTAATGATCCCAGAAGGTGAGGCACTGATGCCAAAGTCTTTTGCCAGCTCCAGGTGTATGGAGGCAAAGCTTTAGTCAGTGCCCATCCTTCCTACATGCAAACTATGCAAGTTGTGTAGGGCCCCCACTGCCCCTAGCCCTCCCACGGCACAACATGAATTGTATAGTTCTTTATTATTTAGATACCTTTATTAGACCCTAATGCTTTTTAAGCAGCACAACAGACTAATTGAAAAAAAAAAAACAGACATGCTTTTTTCTTAAGGCCACAGGAATGCACTCAGTCTAATGACACCCTGGTGTGTGCAGGTGATGGATTTGCGTCACTTGGAGAGTCAAGTCCTGCATGAAGAGGCCCCCAGCGAGCAGGGCAGCAGCATGGTAGGTCACGGAGAGACTAGTAGAAATCGTGGTACTTCAGGCCATGGAGGACCTGCTAACACTGATACCTCACCCATGTACAACTTCAACCTTAGCTTTGAGGAGCTCTCTAATGTGGGCCTGGATGAGCTTCAGAGGAATCCCAATCCTCCATGGATGGTGAGTTTACTTTTTTTACCTTATGAAGATCCTGTTCTTGTTTTCTTTTAGTCCTTGATCAAATTGATTCTCACAATATTGCATACTCTCTGCAGAACACTACACATCGCACTCCCAGCATGTCCAGTCTGAACTCTCAGGAGTCCTCCAATGAGATCTGCAAACTAACTGACAAGCAACAGGCTGAGTACCGCAATGCCTACCAAGAGTACATTGCCTCAATGGCACAGCTTGAGGCAACAGGCAGTGGGTTGGAGAAGCCTGTGCAGCCCCATCCAGGCCAGTTTATGCATTCCAGCTCTGATGATAAGAATAAAGATGGATCTGATCAAGATGGACGTAAGTCCTACTCTAAGCGAGCTGGTGGAAAGCCAGCGGTGGATGCAACTGACTATGCTTCCACTGAAGCTGCCACTCTAGACCCCATCAGTGAGGAGGACGAGAAGTTTGACCACGGCTCGTCCAAGTCCCTGCTTGGACGCAAGTCCTCTGCAGAGAAGCTGGGCCTCTTCCAGAGTGCTGACCTGAAGCTGAAGGCTGCAGGAGGGCTGCGCTACCAGAAACTGACCAGTGATGACGAAGAGTCAGAAGAGTCTGATAACACCCCCCTGATCAAGGATGACAAGAAAGTAGAACCTAAGCGAAGTGAGAATGATGATTCATCTTTAGCAAAGGGAAAAGAGTACCTCTCTGATGGCATGCTGGATAAGAAGGACTCGTCTGATTCAGGTGTTCGCTCTAACGAAAGCTCACCAAATCATTCTCTGCAGGATGAGGAGGCTGACCTGTCTCAATCAGAGAGGTCCAACCTTATAGAGCTAGATGAGGAGAGCCTAGCCCGCAAGAGAGGCCTGCCTAATAGTTTGAGTGGCCTCCAGGATCCGGCAGTTGCACGCATGTCGATCTGCTCTGAAGACCAGTGCAGCCTCCTGGCCAGTAGCCCTGAAGAAAGCTGGCCTTCATCTAGAAGCTATAACCTCAACCGCACTCCCAGCAACAACACCCTTAACAACAACACCAATGCCCAGCAGGCGAACCGTCTGCGCCAACCAAATGAAAGTTCCAACACCACTGGCAGTGAGGTCATCGTAACCCCTGCGTCCAGCACCAACACCACCACCACCTCCACATCCACCACCCACAATGAGAATGTACGTGTAGTGCACTTGAAGAGAGGCCTGAACCCTGGAGATCCACCTGAGATCTGCACTGTGACCTCTGACACAGTGGTCTTCAGCGAGGAGCGCGAGAGCATCCTGTGAGAACCTGCACCCTGGTCCCGGCAAAGCCCTCTGTCATGTTTTAGACATGTGGTGCTGCTCTCAAGATTTAGATGTTTGGTGTTGTGATGCATGCTCAGTGGAATGTGTAATCCTGTTGGTTCAGTGATGTGTCTGTATTTCAGTATTGAATAGTGGTAGTCTGTCCACTGTAGTTTACCTACTTAAATGCTGCCTACATCCTTGTTTTTTCAGTTATTTAAAAAAAATCATTTTTACATTTATTTAATAGTCCTTTTTGTGAAATATACAATTAACAGTATTACTGCTTTAATCTCTTTTTGAAAATTCTAAATTGGCCAAGGTGAACATGAGCACTCAGGCCATCTACTAAAATAACACTGATAATTGTGGGCTATAATTAAACACATCAGCTAACCCATAGTCACGTCATCAGATAAACTGACCATCATGCTTATTGCTTACTCAGTTATGAAACACTGTTGTGTTGTGTTGTATTGAGTGTCAGTTGCATGCTTCCTGTCAAAATATTAGAGGTTTTGCTCAAACTTTAAACTCAGAATTAAAACAACAACTAAAAAGTCCTTCCGCTAAAGCCATCTCCTATGGTTAAAGGTATTAATTGTTCAGACACAATGGAAACATGGATCCTGACCTAGAGTTTATAAAGTTCAAACAACCCTGAAACACGTTATGAGCAGTGTCATGCATGTGTCTTACTGCATTAAATGTCAAAAGTGAAACATAAGAAGCATGCACTAAGCTGTAATTTTGTCTGTTTACTTGTATTAGCTGCCTAAGGCAAAGAAGTGGACATGACAACTGAACTGTCTATGGAGAAAAATAAACTATATATAATGACAGCTTTTCTGTCTTATGGATTTTTTATGCATGTTTAGACAAATCTAGTTATTAAGGTTCAACAACAACTGGTTTTGAAATGGCTGTATGCAGTGTGCATCACCAGGATGTTTAAAATATTTTAATTTTATATTTTCACAGTGGGTGCAGCAGGTAGTATTGCTGCCTGGTCCCTGGTTTGATCCTGAATTCGGGTTACTGTCTATGAGGTTTCATGTTTTCCCCGTGTCTCAAAATCATGCCACTAGGTGGATTGGCTAAGATAAATTGCCCCTGGGTGTGAATGAGTATGTGAATGGTGTCCTACAATGGACTGACATGCCATCTAGGGTGTATTCCTGTCTTGTCCACAGTGTTCCCGAGAGCCACCGGAGCCCTGCCTAGGATAAAGTGGATATTGAAGATTGGGAATAAAGACCTCCACGTTGGGCTTTAATGATCCTTTTAACAAACCTTTAACTACAGCACAGCTCACTCATCAAACCCAATCAGAAACTGACCCTAATCAGTGGTATCAGTTGACCATAGTGTCCACAAGTTCATGAATAAAAAGGGGTTGATTATAATCCCATCCCAGGCATTTGCAAAGAGACAATGACCATTTTCTAAAATGCATGTTAGAATTAAATAGCAAGTATACACTGTATGGGCAAAAGTTTGCAGATACCTGAGTCACACTCTTCTGTGCTTTTTTTTTTTTATTTTTATTTTTTTTAAAAACAGCATCCGGTTCCACAATTAGTTACCATTTGCTGTTATAATAATCACTTTTCTAGGAAGGCTTTCCAGTAGATTTTGGAGCGTGGCTGTGGGGATTTGTGCTCATTCAGCTAAAAGAACATTAGTGAGGTCAGGCACTGATGTTGGGTGAGGAGGTCTGGGGTGCAGTTGGCGTGCCAGTTCATCCCAAAGGTGTCCAGTGGGGTTGAGGTCAGGGCTCTGTGTGGGAAACTCCAAGTTCTTCCACACCAACCTTAACAAACCATATCTTCATGAAGCTCGCCTTGTACACAAGATCATTGTCATGCTGGAAACGGTTTGGGCCACTAAGTTCCAGTGAATGGAAATTGTAATGCTAAAGTAAACAAAGACATTCTATTCAATTGTGTGCTTCCAACTTTGTGGAAGGACCACATAGGAGTGTGATAGTCAAGTGTCCACAAACCTTTGCCCATATAGTACATTTCTTGCGTATACTTGTACTTCCATATTTATAAAACTTGGCTCTAATGCATTCTTCTTTAAAGTGATGTTTTTCCCCCCCTAGGTATTTGAACTGTACTGAATTTCCCAACTTGTATGCTTATAGTAGAGTCAATATAAAAGACAAATTGCCCGTTTAGTATTCTACATCATAATTTATTTCATATAAAAGTGCAATTTACATTATTTTATAGAAAATCATTTGGCATTACTAACATCACATTCCAGCAGAATTAAAGAAAAACATTGATGCGCTTTACAGGCATGGCACGCCGTGAACCTTTACTGTTCACCCTGTTTTAACATTCATGCACATACACACACAGTTCATCTCATGCCCATGTAGGGGTGGATCATCAGTGCTGGCGAGGATTTTGAAAGTTCTAATATTTATTCCTGTACCAGGTAACACGTTCTTAACACTTGTGATTAGTTGAACTAACCCTGACCTGGAAGGGGGTAAATGGCTAAATATACAATAATGGTAATAGTATTGAAAGGCTATATTAATAGAATACTATTTTAATGCCATGATAAAACACAAAACGTCTCAGCTTGATTCTAAAAATCCTAACATGGTGGTTTATATTATTTAAAAAATAAAGTAGGCCTAAGGCTAAATGTCGGAATGCAGTTGAGCAATAGATCAGCTGCAGCGCCCTCTACTGGCTCGGGAATGGCTTTGGAGAAAGAAAGAAAAAAAAAATCAATAAAAGTCTAAATAAAGAATGGTGCTGCATAAATTCTGTTAAAAGAACATTTTAAAAACTGAAATGAAGGTAACACTTTGCGTGTTATAGTAAGTGTAACAGCCAAATATGATATGTTAGTCCCTCAGCACTGCTGATCATCTGAGCTCTCTGATCACACCAAGCCTGCAGTTTGACACCTTCACAAAAGGCGTTTCCCCCCTTCTGTTCATTTTCCTTTCTTTTTTTTCTCTAAACAACTGGTTCTCTCAGTCCTGTAACGAGGTCTTCCTTTGGAAGAAAGGTCGTGTATGGCCTGCAGATAAATATAAAATCAGACATACAGAATGGTTTATCTCCGTTTGAGGGAAATCCATGTCAGTCAAGACGAAGTCCAGGCAAAAGTACACGGAAGGATAACAACAACAAAAAAAAAGAAGAGAGGGTCCTGTTTTTGCTCCAGAGAAACACCTGCAAAATATTCAGAGAGAGAGAGAGAGAGGGGGAGAGAGAGGCGTGTTTAGAGAAAGAGGAGGTAGAGATCCGGACTTGCTGGTGCCGCAGAGGAAACCGTGGTGGAGTTTTAACCACTGAGCAATCCCATAGTACCTACACCATGGTCTTAGGACATCCTGATGTGTATAAATTTGAAATCTGTCCATGTATAAACCATCATACATAAACACAATGGGTCCTCCCCATTCAAGTGCTTATGCAGTATGGCTTCTACACTTACATACTACATTGCATATTTAATTAGAATCTATTTGAAATTGCACTCATAGATAAAATCACTGTAACCAATGTGTGAGAATGTGCGTCTTACCACTTCAGATCGTTATCTGGTCATCTGTGTTCGTTTCTCTCGCAAAGTGACTTATCTGTGGGGGGAAAAATTCAACACACAGAAATAAATTCTCCTTGAAGCAATATTGTCCGCACATGCATGTGCTTTCTCTTCAGTTCTAGCTACTGTGACAAACTGCATACACTCTGCTATGCACATGCACACATCCTTTATGCTGTTCCTTAGGCTTGCCTGCTCCTGCAGTCAAATCCACGAGTTTACAGATGCACACGTTTATAGGCTCCTTTATATCTTCCTTAAATTGTGCAAAAAAGAAAGAAATTCCCATTGTTTAATGATTTTGTGTGAGCCTGAATAAATTTCTATGTAAAACAGGCACGTGCAGATAACCAGCTACATCATGATATTCAGTGACGTTGATATCGTGGATACCTCAATATATCGTCACACCCTGTTGTCCAAACGTGCGGGTTTTACAACTCTCTTATGTGCAAATTTCATTTGCTAATTTCTTCTGGGTTGTTTAGGCTACTTGTATATCTAATTTGCGTAGTGAACCGTTATGCAGAGGAAACAACAACAACAACAACAAGTTAAATAGCTGTATATTTAAACATTTATAAATGTAACATAGTATGACGTATTAATATCATAAACCCTGATAAACAGCTAGGGGATTATAGTGACGTCAGACTTTAATAACAGTACATAACTTCAGTAAAAGCCTGGGCAATGTGCTGCAGAGTGACAGTCGAGCTGCGGCTGCATATTACCGAACTATACTAACGCAGATATATTGTTTATGCACTATTTGTCCTTTTTTGTTGCGCAGAATAGCTTACGCTTGTGCATACCAGCATTATTGGTTATATAGTTGTATTTGTATCATATACACATGCTTTTTATTTTTCTTCGTACTTCGTAGTGTGCACTTTTTGCACCTTGCTCTGGATAAGATTCTCCCAAAACGCCTACATGCAAAAGTCCACAGAAGCAACAAATGGTTAGTGGGAAGCCTGTAACAGTGTGCAGGACCGCTACACACAGCGATACCCCAGTGACCAATTAACACATGCACACATTATTTGAGCTTCTATAAAAGCGCAGGCGTAAATTAGACACTATGTTGCCGTGCATGCGTGTTTACCTGAAAGGAGCTGATATCGGCTTCAGTACTGGAGGAAACGCCTGTCTGACCAGGACACCGCTGCGGTTGTGGACTCGCATTAGCCGTGCTGGAGTCCAGTGCGATCTGAAGGTCCAGAATATAATCGATGACATGCTGCAGGATCTCCATCTTACTGACGCTCCGGTCCTGCGGCAGGCTGGGCACCAGCTCCTTCAGGCGGCTGTAGCAGTCGTTCATGTCGCACAGCACACCGAGCGGCTCGTCCCACGCGCTCTTACTTCTCCAGATCCCGAGATCCTGCGTGTGAGAGCTGACGTGAGTCCTTCGCATCGGCAACACTGGACTGATCGCCTTCATAGTCACCTGTTTCCTGTTTCCTGTTTCCTGTTCGGTTACAAATAGTGACGTTCTATCTCGCAGATCTACTCCAGAGCGTGCTGTGTTTTGGTTTATATAGTGTACGGGCCGGGCTTATGATGCGGGATAAAGAATGAAGCCGATTGGTCCATGCGGCCACGTCAATCAGGGGGTCGGCGCAACCTCATTGGCTACACCTGAAGTTCCTGAAAAACCGCCCACTATCCCCTGCGTGCTTTCCTCGTGCTGATGAACTGGCTTTAAGCGACCACAGCATTGGATGATCACGGAGTGTTACTGATCTCCCCGTGTAAATCAACCAGTGAACTGTTTTACTTACACACACACACACACACACACACACACACACACACACAGCATAAACGAAACGACATCTCTTAAAGGAGTACTCCTGCGTTTTCCCTCATAATCTCCAGGCCTATAACACAAATCCCTGCTGAAAAACCCCTGATAGAACCCTCATGGAATTTGTAATGGTTTTAATGGTTATAATGGGAATTGTATTGGTTTTAATGGAAAATGACCCCTGTGGGTCTCTACTGGTAATTTGTTGCCTTCTACTGGTGGCATCTAGTGTATAGTGGATACCAATAAGGACCAATAATGGTAATGGTTTTAATGGTTAGCTGATGGTTTGCAATGGTATTTGTAGTGGAAACCATTAGAATTTCTGTTATTGTTTTTTTCTTCTTCTTGCTGTCAATAATTTCTCCACATTTCCCTTCACTGATAAAAATAAAACAGAAACCCACTTTAATAAAATAATAATAAATAAAAAAAAATCATTTATAATTGACGTCTAAGGGCAGTTGTTGGGGGGAAGTCAATAAACGTTAATGCAAAAACCACATTTTTATTTATTTCTGTAGAATGCATTCATGAATTTTCATGAATTCATTAGTAAATTGAAGTCTAAAGCTGTATAACTCATCTTTTCAGACACTGCATTTTTCAGAAGGAAGAATTTGTGATTATGAGTTACTAGCAGTCAATGTAGTAAACATGGAAGTACCTCACCCGCTCACACACAAAATTACATTAATTTTTTAAAACAGATTTTCTCATGTCTGTCTCCTCCTAAAACCTTTAGGCCTATTATTAAAGTATAATGGCTGTAGATTTGGCCATGCATTATCTTGCCCCGTTTAAACAGATTGGTGGAATTTAACAGCTGCCCACAGACTTCCATTACATGGGTTTTGAATAAACAGGTTGTCAGTTCTTTTCTCAGTACAGTAAACATGCTGACATCCCTGTCTGTACTAATCACACATATTCTACAGATGCTGTGCATAGGGATTAGTCCGGAACATGATGGAGTATTCCTTCCAAAGACAACAGTTTAAGAAGGAATTAAACATTCTGTGTTACAGAATTCCAACACTGTTACTAATGTTACTACTGTTATGTGTCATTCACCTATACACAACTCTACTACACAGCATGAATTCCATTGACATTATTGGTGTGTGTTCCTACTGCATATAGGCCTATAAGCTTACCATAAACCCCCAAACCTGGTGGGTGACGAATTGCTCTCTGCTAGCTGGTGTACACACACAAACGCACACAATTCTTTTGAGGACCTCCAATTCAGATAATTAGTTAATTAACTAATTAATGCTATGCTCACACCTATCTCTAACCCTTACATTAACATCAGTAACCAAAAGGAAATGTTTAGTTTCTTTCTTTCTTTCTTTCTTTCTTTCTTTCTTTCTTTCTTTCTTTCTTTCTTTCTTTCTTTCAAAAAGCCATTTTTCTCATGGGAACTCATATATTCTAATATTCTCATATATTTTGATATTCCTATCCTTGTGGGGACATTTGGCTGGTTCCCATGAGGAAAATGACTCTTTTTTTTTGAAAGAAAGAAAGATATAAAAACATGCTCTCTCTCATACACACAGTCTATAGTTCACATACTACTGATTCTGCCGTCTCTCTGGCGCCGGCCTCATGAGGTCATCCATTCAAAGCTCTTCTAGTGTCCCACATGACTGCGGGCTGCGTCCCAAACAACACACTAGCATACTGCATAGTATGTCCATGTAGTGCACATAAGGAACATCTCTTTGACCTACTGTTTAGTACGATAGTGCAGTTCAGGGTGACTATAGCCGTGACGATGGACAGGGTGATGATGTTCTACTCTACTTCAAGAAGAGATTAGTTCAAAATTTGTTCCAGCTTGTTCCATACACCCCAAAATCTGCACCTTAGTTGGTATTTCTTCACTGAACAAACATAAGCTGGAAACTGTGATGCTCCATGAGACCATGCTTTATACCAGCATAAAGCATTTGTAGATTATGCTATACAAATGAAAGTTTTCCCTTGTTACAGAACGTGTTATCGAGTGCTTTCTGACCTTTTCTTCCTGAAATGTTGGAAAACAAAAGCACATTGTGTAACCGAACACGAATCAATAGCATCCCTTGAATCATCATATGAAACTCGAGTCTCTCAGGTGTTCCCTCTGTGTTCCTTATTGAATGGAACGTGGGCCAAATGGTGTAGGGTTTCAGGATAATAGACTTTTTTCTCAGCTGTTTCTGAAAGGTGTGAGAAGGAGAACACTTTTCTCTGCAGCCAAGGTTCACGAAGCGCACGCTCTGCCACTCAGCACAAGATGCCAGATCCTCTGTCCAACTCCACACAGGGAAAGCTCCAAGAATCCTCCCTGAGGAAGACATGTGGGCACTAGAACACATTTTCCATATTGAAGTTATTTATTTATTTATAGAAAAAAAAAAATCAGTGGAGGATTGTCCATAGAGGCAGGTGGGGCAGAGCTCCACCATGTATATCAACCATTCAACAAATGTTCATTTTCATAAAGTCCTCATTCACAGCCCAATTTAAATTGTGTTGAAATACTAATCAACAATTTTGAGTGACCAATGATTTTTAAAAAAGGCACTATTTGTCAGAAGTCGATGTTCTGTTGATTTGCTCGCCTTTCAAGATGTTAATATTGCACTATGTGGTCAAAAATATGAACTGCAACAGCGCTAATAGACATCCATTGGGGCATGAATCACACTGCCCCATGCTTGGGGGAGGAGAAGTGGACAGACAGCTAATGATAGGGTTGCCAGATTGGGCTTGTTCAAAAAAAATCTATTGTTGCCAAAATCTTGTTTTGTAGCAAATAACCAGAATTAATTCTAATAAATATCCACAGAAGGCAAAGTGTAAGTTCAAACAATGTGTCTGCCCTACCAGTCCATATGGACAAGCCACCACTGTTTTTTTTTTCATGCATTTTGAAATATCTTTACCACAGTATAGTTGAATTCTTAAATCTGATTGGTCAGAAGGTGTTGATTAATCTTCTATAACAGTAGCTCTGATAATACAATTAGTGTAATCTGTTATGTGTTTCCATAGTCCCAACTTACACATGGACGTGTATGGCAGATGCACCACAAAAACATTAAAATGTGTATAATCATTGATATGGTGAAGTGAGAAGACATTAATTTAACTTTTTTGGAAGGAGTCTCCAGTGTTAGGGCTTGTAACAGAGAGAAAAATAGCGGCTCATGTCTGGATCACTCTTTATAGCTGTTATATTGTAAGTGATAACAGGAACTAAATTGTTTTGCAGACGTTCTACAATATTAAATATAACTATACATGGATAAAAAGTACAACTTGTTATTCATAAATAAAATTGTAATCAGCGGCAATTTGTATAAAAGTTGAATAAAACACTTTAGAATGTGTTATTGGAAAATAATCAACTTTGGGGTTTTATCAGCATCATGTAACGTTGATTATTTTCCAATAACAGTACAACCTGTTGTGTTTTATTCCTTAATATCAAGTATTTTGTCATTATTAAAAATATACTATCAAGATTTTTCTTTAAACATTTAAAATAGGTCACTTGAATTAGATAAACTCTCTTTATATTAAATATTCTGTGAAAAACTGTATTTGCACTCAACATACCTAGTTATCTATAATATAATATATAATATATAATAGAAGAGTTAATAAATCTAGAAACTTTGCTACCAGTAAAAATGCATTATTGTTGCTTTTCTGCATAAATTGAAATCCCTGAAATGTGATCAGATCTTCATCTAAGTCCTAAAACTATATATAGATATACATTATAGTTTTTACATTTATGTATTGAGCAATATTATATATCTTTGTCAGAAAAAGCATGTGAACCTTTGCTTTCAGTTACTGGTTTGTCCCCCCTTGAGGAGCAATAACTTCAACCAAACATTTCCAGTAACTGGTGATCAATCCTGCATAATGAGTTGGAGGAATTTTGGCCCATTCCTTCTTACAAAAGCTCTTCAACTCAGTGATGTTGCTGGGCTTCCTTGCATGAACTGTTCTTTTTTGGTCCTTCCGCAACATTTCTATTGGGTTAAGATAAGGACTTTTACATGGCCATTCCAAAATGTTACATTTCTTCTGCTTTAACCATTTCTTTGTAGAAATGCTTAGGGTTGTTGGTTTGCTGCATAACCCACTTATGGTTAAGATTCAGTTCATGGACAAATACCCTGACGTTCTCCTGTGGAATTTGCTGGTACAATCCAGAATTCATAGGTCCATGAATAATGGCAAGCCATCCTGGACCTGAAGCAACAAAGCCCCAAACCATGATACTGCCGCCCCTATGCTTCACGGTTGGGATGAGGTTTTTATGTTGGAATGCAGTGTTTGGTTTTTGCCAAACATAACACTTTTCATTTAAACCAAAAAGTTCTATTTTGGATTCATCTGTCCACAGAACACTTTTCCAATAGGCTTATCCACATGGTCCTGAGCAAACTTCAGATGGGCAGCAGTGTTCTTTTTGAAGAGTAGTGGCTTCTTCCTTGCTATCCTGTCATGCACATCGTTCATGTTCAGTGGTTGCCTGATGGTAGACTCATGAACATTGACATTACTCAATGCAAGAGTGGCCTGTAGGTCCTTACATGTTACCCTGGGGTTCTTTGTGACTTCCTGTAATATTATTTGCCATGCCATTGGAGTGATTTTTGCTGGACAACCACTCGTTCGCAGAGTAACTGTGACTTTCCTTCATTTGTATGTGATCTGCCTCATAGTGGATTGGTGGAGGCCAAACTCTTTAGAAATGGTCTTGAAACATGGGAGGGCATGCTAAACTCATACTTGATTGCCACCCCCTTGATTGAAACACCTGACCTCAATTACCCCTTTAAATGAACTCATACTCCTAGAGGTGCACATACTTTTTCCCGACAAAGATATCTGGATAATTTTACTCAATAAATAAATGTAAAAACTATAATTTTTGTGTGTCGTTGGTTTAACTGGGTTCTCTTTATCTAGTTTTAGGACTTATCTGATCACATTTCAGGTCAAATTTGTGCAGAAATACAGAAAATTGTAAAAGGTTCCACACACTTTCTAGCACCACTGTAGATGAGAGAAATGTGACATCATTTAGTTTAAATACTTAAATAACATACTGTTCCTGTTTTGGTGTTAGTGTGCTGATCTACACTGACTTAACATTACTAGGCAGCCATACTGAAAACTGGTGTTTCATTTACACTGTAAGAGCTTAAAAATATAATCATATAGTCTCTTGTTTAGTGGTAAATTTTGTTTGTATGCTTGTGCATGCTTTTAGAGAGTCATATTGACTCAAACAGGGCAGCTGGCAGGCGGGTCAGGCAGTTACACATCTGTAACACCAACATATTGAATCCCACCGACATTGCTGGCCTGCGGCTTGCATACTCGCTCGCTTGCAGTGTGAGAGATGCCTGAGGCATGACTTCACAGGACAGGTGCTGTTAGCTGCACGGCCTCATAGCAGTGCTGAAACATCAAAGGCTGGAATTGGTGAGAATTGGACAGTGCGTCTGATCTGGCTTCAGTCCTGCTTCTGGCTCCTAGGTGTTTAAAACACACTGAGGACGTGTGAGGAGGACAGAAACTCAGTTTTCTCAGAGAACTTTGCATGGAAATAGAAGAGGTCGCACCAGTCTGTTAGTAAAGAATGGAAGCCCTGCAGATTTGTGTTGCAGGGTATTTCTGTAGCATGAGCACATACACACATACTCAAACACACACACACACACACACGCACAGGTGCCTTCTGGAACACAATGCTAGTTTCACCTGGAGCTCTCTGGGCTTCCCCATCCATGTCAGCACCAACCACAAAACAAATTGTGACCGCCTTGCATTTCTAACTTCTCTAGCCCACTTGCACAGAGACACTCCAAATTACCCCTCTCACACTACTCTTGTGATCTCAGGTCAGTTCCTTTTAGAAATGAAGGGTATTGCCTTCTGTCCTTCATGCTCTCCTGTCATATTCAGTGCCTGTTATACGGAGCTATGCTTAGCTAAGGGCTGCAGTATGAGTGGCCAGGTGGGGAGAGTGTATGTGTGTGTCAGGGGGAGTGTGCATGGCTAGGGGTGTTGGATGGGGGAGTGTGGTGCCCACAGGGAGAACACCTGCTCACCCTTGCCCAACTCCCCTTCCACCTGCCTCGGCTGCAGGCTGCCAGGCATCTGCCCACCTCTGGGTAATGGAGCTGTCACGGCTTCAGGCCGCTCACTGCACAGCTCTGACCTCATTTATGTGGCCTGTCTCTAACACCGCGGTCTGTTCATTATCAGCCGGGCTTTCATGTGCCTTACATGTTATCATGGGGTTTAAAAAATTTACTACTAGGGTCTGCTATGGCATTTTTGCAAATTGGGATATTAGACTGTATCTGTAAATTATATAAAAATGTAAAGTATGCTTCATCTACATAAATAAGGCCACATAGCTCTTTGTATGTAATTGATTTTGCACCAGTGCTTGAAAGGAAATGCAGGTGCACAACAACACCACTACTCATCACACTCACTTAAAGGAATACTCCAGCAGGTTTCAACCTAGTCTTAATCTAACACATCTGTAGCATATGTGAGATTACAACGGACAATACTTTTGACACTTTTGACACTTATGTCATGTATTGAGAAAAGAAACCTAAAGTCTAAAATTCCATCACTGAACGTTTAGGCAAAACACATATACCTGTAGAAGGCTTTTATGAATTCTTCAGTTAAAGGTGTTTGTTAATTAAGATGTAAATCTGTGTTAATCTTACTTTAAGACATGGGACTGCTTTTTTTTTTTTTTTTTTTTTAGAGAAAAGAGGTTAACACAGAAGAGCTTCAGCTTCCATCTGATACCACAAAACCATAGGGAGAGTTGAATTGAACAAATGCCCTTAAATATTCATTATAAGTGTGTATCGAGTAAAACATTTCTCAATAGTGTTGAAATTTTTGTTTATAGTTGCCACGTTTATTGCTGCAGATGTGGTTGATAAGATTAGATTGAACTATACTTATATTATTACTTATAGTATTACTTATAGTCAGTATACATGTATATATGAAATATGAAATATAAAGTAATAATATTTGTTATTTGTATTACAATTTTTTGTATTTTTACAAACATTAAAAAAAATTGCATTGTGACACTGTGTAAAATGATGCTTATGCACTCCAGGTGTAGTTTAGAGCAGGTACTCTAAACCAGGTACTGGTTAGAAATTCTCTGCGTGTCCATGAACAGTTTCAAAAGTCTTCCGTCATTGTGGAGGAAATGTGTAAGATCTGTTGAGTGACTTGTTTCTCACCAGCATGTTGCAAAAATCATGACTGCTGCTGACTGATCACAAGCACAGATAACTGTATTTTCACAATACAAAATATTTTGGAGTCACTTGTCTTAATACTTTTACATACACTCACCAAACACTTTATTAGGAACATTGTATTAATACTTGGTAGCGCCTCCCTTTCTGTGGCATGGATTCCACGAGATGTTGGAAACATTCCTTTCAGATTCTGGTCCATGTTGACATGACTGCATTATGCAATTTCTGCAGATTTTTCAGGTGCACTTTCATGCTGTGAATCTCCGGTTCTACCACATGCCAAAGGTGTCCTATCGGATTCAGATCCGGTGACTGGGAAGGCCACTGAAGAACACTGAACTCATTGTCATGTTCATGAAACCAGTTTGAGACAAATTTTGCTTTGTGACATGGTGCATTATCATGTTGGAGGTAGCCATTAGAAGATAGGTAAATGCTGTTAGTGCCAAATTCTGACCCTACCATCTTTGTGCCTCAGCAGAAATTGAGATTCATTAGACCAGGCTATGTTTTTTCCAGTCTTCAACTGTCCAATTTTGGTGACCTGTGCCCACTGCAGCCTCAGCTTTCTGTTCTTGGCTGACAGAAGTAAAACCCGATGTCGTCTTCTGCTGTTGTGGCCCATCCGCCTCAAGGTTTGATGTGTTGTGCATTCTGAGATGCTTTTCTGCACACCACAATTGTACAGAGTGGTTATCTGAGTTACTGTAGCCTTTCTGTCAGCTTGAATCAGTCTAGCCATTCTCCCTTGACCTCTCTCATCAACAAGGTGTTTCTGTCCACAGGACTGCCACTCACTGGATGTTTTTTCTTTATTGCACCATTCTGAGTAAACTCTAGAGACTGTTGCATGTGAAAATCCCAGGAGATCAGCAGTTATAGAAATACTCAAACCAGCCTGTCTGGCACCAACAATCAAGCCACAGTCAAAATCACTCAGATCATATTTTTTTCCCCATTCTGATGGTTGATGGGAACATTACCCGAAGCTGCTGGCCCATATCTGCATGATATTATGCATTGCACTGCTGCCACACAATTGGCTGATTAGACTGATTGAATGATAATTGCATGAATGAGTAGGGTACAGGTGTTCCTAATAAAGTGCTCAGTGAGTGTATGTATTGTTTGGTTCAGGCCTATTTATTTTTGATCATCCATTCCTATCGCTCTAGCTAAGCTCTGAGTTCACCTGAGGATATCTGTAGTACTGATACTGTAGGTCATTCGTTGTACATAATTTTTCATGTTAAAAAGCTCTTTTTGTAATGTAGCCATATTTGTTGCAGGGGAGTGAGTGAATACTAATTTTCTTTAGTATTCACTCACCTGCAGGAAATATAGCAAAGAAGTGTGGATGTTTTGATTGCCAGCAGAAAGTGTGTGTGTGTGTGTGTGTGTGTGTGTGTGTGTGTGTGTGTGTGTGTGTGTGTGTGTGTGTGAGAGAGAGAGAGAGAGAGAGAGAGAGAGAGAGAGAGAGAGAGAAGGAGCATCATCTGATCCCTCCAAATGGTAGATACAATAGTGGCTTTGATGGAAGCAGCGTTTGCTGCAGTGTAGTGCTGGCAGATAGGGGTCACCTCAGTCTGGCCACCGTCCACACGCTGGGGAATAATGCAGACTCACAGGGTCAGCGGAAGGCTAAAGATGTGTAATTAAAGACCAGCCTGTTGAGACAGTGTGAGCCCATCTAATATTTGTTTACATAGTACTTTTTTCTTGTTTCTTTTTTCTTGTTTCACTCAAGAAGTGTAATTCACTTTCAAACATTAATCAGGAATAGCAACATCTGTGCACACGCACAAACACACACACACACACGCACACACACGCACGGACGCACACAACGGCTTTGTTCACCTTCAGCACTTGCAGCAGAGGTCACTGAACAGATGGGCATCCACCTTGAATTGTTGAACCTGCGTATTTGAAGTGGAAGCTTTGCAGCGAGCCGGTCTCTTAAGCATTCACCAATGCCCTGCCACACACACCTCAGTTCACCGCTGCCATTTACACCCCGGTGCCACTCATCACCCCCGAAAGGCTTCACATGAACCCACAGCAAATGATGTTCACAAAAAAGGGCTGAAATTTGCAGCTGGGACGGAACAAAGTAGCAGAGTGCATTTTGAGCAGCTGCATCACGTCTCTTTGAACAGGATTTCAGGAACGATTTGTGGAAAACTCGAATTTACACAAATATCCTACTTACCTCAAATGAAGTCAATCATTTTCTACTTGTTTGCTGTCCAAATCTTGCTTCTATATCTTTGTCTGGTAGCTATGAGACAAAAGTAGCAAACAAGCAATGGAAGTTAAAATTCTGTGGGTCAGATTAACGCACTTGCTGAGTTGATGCTGACTTGAATTGATAAACTTCATATTTCCCCAAACCATTCCTTTAATAACCAGGTAGGAGAGATGGACTGGCAGAATAGTGGTGTCTTGCAGTCTGCAGCTCCATATTCATAAACAGAAATGATTGCCGAGATGCCATTAACGTCAAACTCTGGGGGATATGTGGCATCTCTCTGACATTCACTCATCATTCCAGCAGCTGGAAACAATAAAACTGATATTACAAAGGGCTCAGCCTCAGACTTGGCCCCTTGAGTGTGTTTTGGTAAAGGCAATAACCCATTAAACCATCCCCAGCTTGTAAGTCACTGTTCTGCTGGTGAAAAACAAAACAAGGCTTTAAGGAGCATGACAACGTTGTAATTTTTGTAGGAAATCCATTCAGTGGATGTGTTATGGCACGCCAGGAAGCCCTTTAGCACTGGAATGATTTTTGAGTTCTGAAACACCTGCAGCTAGTCATGATATATACACACAGTAATTCTTCTCATTACTGTTACCATGACATTTCCTCTGCCAATCTTGGCTGCAATGCTATGTCTCTTCCCACCTACAGCACAGTTTCGGGCAACCATTAGCAACAATATAGATGATCCTCCTGAATATACTAATAATGTTTAGTAAATAATAACATACAGGTTCTTTAATGAATTATTACCAGCTATTGTTCACAACCAATTAGTTCTGTTTAATAGAGAACCAGGTGGCATGGTGGCTTAGTGGTTAGTACATTTGCCTCGCACCTGCAGGATTGGGGGTTTGATTACCACCTTCGCCCTGTGTACACAGAGCTTGCATGTTCTCCCCGTGCTTTGGGGGTTTCCTCCCCCAGTCCACAGATATGTGTTGTAGGCTGATTGGCATTGTCTGTTGTGTGTGAATGGGTGTGTGATTGTGCCTTGCGATGGGTTGGCACCCTGTCCAGGGTGTCCCCCACCTTGTGCCCTGGGTTCCCGGCTCCGCGCGACCCTGAGTAGGACAAATGGTACAGACAATGGATGGATAGTATAGAATAGTAGTATAGTATAGTAATAGTATAGAACCAGTGCCAACTGCACTTTGTTTGCGCCCATTTGCTTGTTTTATAAAAAAAAAAGAATCTGAGCTTTACCCTGGTCAGGTCTGTAACACTTTTTATCCAGTCCAATCATCTGTTAATGCTTGTGGAGATGATGATGATGGAGCGGCGGCCTCTTGCGATGAGCTAAAAGAGCCATCATGAGCCATCTGTCCTCTCATAGCCAAGCAGCAGACCTCCATTTCCAGCTCATACAAATTAAGGCCATGCTTTAGTACCTCTCTCACATGCATCATCCACTTCCTAAAAGCAAACGCAATAGCCAGTGATGCCATGCAATACCATTTAAAAAATGTGAAAATGTGTGCAAAACATGAATAATGCTGTGTGGCACAAAATTCTGTGACTTTACGCTTGCTATATTTCTCATGGACAATTAGCACCTACAAATGAAGTGCTATCATTTCTAAATAAATAACCACTTTAATCAACCATGTCTGAGATTCTATCCTATGATGCAAAAAGAATCTGGTTATCCTTTAATGGATTCACCACAGAGCCCTCTGATATCTCTCAGTCCTCTTCATCATTGATGTCAACAAAGTGCCGTAAGCTGTATAAATAAAAGTCAGCATCCCTGTTAGTTTTATTCATGTCTCAAGACATGGTGTTTTTAATCACCAAAGCATTTTATCTCACCAAGTGTTTGGCATCTCATGCTAAAGAAACAAGTCTGTCTCCAGTGTTATTATGCAGACAATAGTGTCATTCAGTTCATGCCACGCTGATATCAGTTTAGAGTCTGCTATAAATGCCAGATAAAATAGACAACATGATGACTTTTTTTTTTTGCAAGGACAAAAGATGAAATGCCAAATAAGCATAAAATCAGAATAACTGGGGAGAAACAGAGGTGGCATTGTGAGTGATTAGATAAAATGGGAGACAGCATTTAGGTTTGAACTTTATGCAAGATGAGGGTGAATCTTTTGCTGAGAGAGCAGACAATAGCTGCGATTCAGCTGTGGACCCTTACTAACACAGCTGGAGAATGCAGTAATCAACAACCTCTGAGGTGGAGGTGGTCATTTCTCTACGCTCCGGGGGTCTCAAGAGCCACTTGAACCTTGATGAAAATCACCAGTAATCACTGATTACACAGTCCAAAGATAGGCGAAGCAAAATTTGAAATGCAGCTTTGTGCTGCCCACAGCTACTTGTCATAAAAAGGTGTGGTGATGTCATTCAGATAATGCTGATAACACTCACTCAGGTCCTGATTTCATACATATGCTGTTGAAAAAGGCATTTTTTAAAATCAATCTCCAAAGATTTAGCAATTCTAATGACTTCAAGACAGCTTCAGCTCACACTGAAGATGGCCAGAACACTCAAATTTATTTTTATTTCCAAGACAATTGGACCTCCACCCTGGAATTGTGTGTTCATTTCCCTGGGCAAGGACATCCGCATGTGTGTGCAGCAGACCCAGATACTGATAATCTAATCTGTGAAGGAGGGGAGGTCTCCATCCCAGGGTGTTTCTTTACAGTCTGATATGCCTTTCATATCTGCCAGTGCTCACTCTGTTTCTTCTGCGCCACAGCAAAGTCTATTTTCTCCATCAGTCTGCGGTATAGGCGCTACAATTACAACTGAAGTGGAAATAGAAAGTGAAAACAGATAATCCCTTTCTCTCTGTAAACAGAGCCTCTGCAAAGCAAACTCTGGCTCTTTCCTCTCCCAGGCTGTCTAATCTCAGCTCTTCCGCTGGTCAGCACCAGCACGTTCCCACTTTCACGCCTCTGTGTGTTGGTGGATTTGCAGCGACTGCATATCTCAGCAGCTTCCCATCAGACAGCCACACGCATCTCTTTACTTAGCCTGAGGGGAAATAGACGACAAGAGGAGGTGACCAGACATGATAAAGTAATCTGTCTGCCAAGCCTGTGTTTTTTAGGCAATCATGGTAGGAGCTGCTTTTCATTCCTATTGTGAGATTGGGTTTGAACCTTTTTATCCTCTCTCCTCTGTTGAAGTTCCTTCTGGAGAGACAAGAGGGATACAATTCAAGAAATTCATCTGGGCATGGTTTCTACAAGATGCTTTCCACTTCTGCTGAAGCAATGAAAACTCACTGAAAGCATTCAGTGATGATAATTGTCGTGTGACATTATCATGCTGGGTGTGGATAAACTGCAGCCATGAAGGAGTGAACTTGATTAGCAATGTTGTTCAAATGCAATTTATAGATATACAGTGAGTATCAAGAGCCATAACGTGCCAGAAAACATTCCACAAACCATACAACTGCCACCACTGGTTTTTACTGCTGAGCTCAAACGTGGAGATTTCCATATTGCTCATGTATCTTGTGACAAATTCTGACCCTTCCATCAGCATGATGCAAAACAAAGTCATTTAACCAGACAAGATGAAAGGTGATGATCTTCACATTCTGGTTATAGGCCATTTGTTTGCTTGTGTGATGATGTGAAACATGCATGTGAATATTCCATGAGAATACCGGATCTCCAATCAATAGCAGTTTTTTTTAGTCTCATTTAATGTAAACCCTTAAAACCAGATACACTCAAGATTTCAGGCAATTGGGAGCCAACAAACACATGGTAAAAGTCCACAAGGCCATTGTTTTGTCCAATGCAGCCCTCAATATTAACTAATTAATTAATTAATTATACAGGACTGGATGCATTTACCCTTCCCACTTTCACACTGAATATATGGAGCATGCCGCACAGATATAGATATGGTTTGTGAGAAAGGTTATTCAGCACGTTTGAATGTGTCAGGTGAGTGGAGGGTTAGCACCCATAGGGAGGAAAACCACTTTCATTACAAGGCCCCAAATAACATGAAATGAAATGATATTTGCACTGCACTGCTTTGGGAAAAGGTCAGGAGGAGATTGTCATGGGAAATACCTCCTGACATGATTGGGATATGATGGAGGAAGAAATGTTTTTTTGTATTTGGATAGGTCCAATATGTTCACCTCAGAACTGAATTATTTGATAATGAGTTTTAACTGATTTAGTATAGTTAATAGTTATAAAATTATATTATTTAAGCTGCAGTATCTTTTTTGTTGAAAACATGCTGTATAAATTGTTTGAATGGGTGGCTTTACATAATGAATCAAATATGTATGGAGCAACGGCACTCATAACCATTGTCATAAATAATCAACAGTTGAATTTTGTGTGTTTATAGTATTATAACTTCTTGTTATAACTCAAGTTGTTGGATGTCCGTGTGCACTTGAAACTGATGTGAAGTTCAGTGGTCAGCAACCTCTTCCTTGAGATCTACCTTCCTGCATGTTTCATCTCCAACCAAAGTCTAATACACCTGATTTAGTTGATAAAGAACTTCGTAAAGCAAAGGTTAGATGGTCAGGTGGGCACGATTATGGTTGGAGCTAAAGTCTTCAGGAAGGTAGAGCTCCAGGAACAGGGTAGGTGACCACTGCTCTAGTTGAACCACTGTAAGGTCTTGGGGTGGTGTACATGGGTGGGAATGAGGGCACGCTCAACGAGTTAAAAACAAACAAACAAAAAAAAAAAACATTCAAATCTAAAATCTCAACTCCACCTATTTAACTATTAGAGACCTAATCTTGCCAAATTTGAATAAAACTTATCCAATGCACCTTTAAAGTCAGAGCTGTTTTGTTCTGTTTGCACTCAAACTACATTTGTATTCATGGATCTCTCATCATGCCACAATCCAAGGAACAAAAGAAGCACTGCTATCAACAGTGATATGACCGTGCCAGTGTTGTAGACCAGTGCTTAGACATGGAAGAACACCAACCATTGATGGAGGACCCTAAACAGCTAACAATAAAAAATGGTGAATGCTACAGTATCACCTGAGCTAAAACCTCAGCTGTCAAGTTGTTTCAGCTAGCTAATTAATGTTAGCAAATCTAGTTCCCTAACACTGCATGCTGGCAGTTTTTTTTTTTTTTTTTGCTCTTGAAAATGAGGTATACCTGTGCTGTATATCTACTACACACTTGTTTTAATCAACAAATTATTACAGTCATAATTGAGAGCCCAATAGTTATTTTTATCACACTACAGGAATTAGCAAAAATAAAAGACAATCACAATGTTTGCTAAAGCAGACCCCTCAAGCTAGCTTCATGATAAATAGCTGAGCAGATAAATAAAGTCAACAGTACAGATCACAGAACAGAACAGAACAGATCACAAATTCAACTACAAATCTGATCACAAAATATACCAAACCTTGGAAACACTACAAAAAATACTATGGACATAAAATAATTTAAATTAAAGGGACGCTATTAACCACTAAACTCACCTAAGCATCCTGCCTTACCTCCTGCATCAAGTCCATCATTACATATTGTCTGAGCATCTCCTGTAAAAAGTCATTCTCTGTTCTCTTGCTTTGAGGTGTCAGTGATTTTTGTGTGCTGGCAATTTTGGCAAAGTAATTTGTGAATGCTCTAAATTCAGTTCAACTCATTGGATCAGCAGATTGATCCACATGGAATTGATATAACCAAATTATTATTATTATTTTTTTCCCCCCAGAAAATGCTTTCAGTAACCTAGATCTACTACAGGTTGATGAGATGCAGTGGGTGGATTTATATTGTTCGTAATCAGGCATCCTGGTGGATATGTTACAGAAATATCCACTTTTAAAACCTTCTCATGTGCATGGTGTTAATGATGATACGGCACATATTGCTCTCTATGAGAACTGTTGGTACATTTCAGGGAGAAAGTTCTATATACTCCAGTGTTTTTGAAAAATATTTTTTCAATTTTTTTTTTTTTTGGAAAAGAATATAGCTTTTATTCTTTTTAGAACTATTTACTCATAATTTAAAGTGTTTCTTTGAAGATGTATAAACAAAGCATCAAATGTTTGTACCTCAATTTCGTCTTGTTTGTGAAACTTTTTAAGTTGATGTGGTTTGGTCTGCTTGTATTCCAGTACTTGTGACCACAGCTGGCATCAGAGCTTTCCATCATGTAAAAGCAGTTGTTACAACCTAAATAGGATCACCTGAATGTTTTCATGTGTTCTAAAAGGCCTCTTTACTGTATGAATGCTAAAATCACCACTCCACTGAACTTGTTTGTGCTTTTATCCTTGCTTTGGCAAAACTGATCTAGCTCCAGCAAATGGGAGATAATGTTTCAAGCTCACTTATGCAATTATGTTTAATTACAGAATGCACTCCCACAGCAAGCATGCCAGAAACAATTAATGACAAAAAAACACACAAAAGCAATTGGGCTCGGTGCCTTGCTAAATGGCAACACATTGTCTTTGGGGAGGTTTGTGCGGGGAAAGTGTTCCACTGTCCTCCAGAGACATTAGATATCATCTGTTTCTGGTTAATTATAGCTGCTGTAGTGGGCCACTGGAACCATCCTCTCCTTGCCATCAGCAGCAAACAGAGACAAGATAAGCCAGGACTGAAGAAAGATCAATGTTTGTTTGCCCGTAAAGGTCCCAACGCACTGCACCATTTGCAGCTGGTTGGTGTTGATTTTCAGACAAACATGGCTGGTGTTTTAAGCCAAAAATAGGGAACGTTTTTCCTACAATAGATGTGGGAAGTTTGTGTTTCGGATCTGGATATATGGTCTTAGCCCTATGTAAACATTTGATTTTAGTTTTGAGAAGATATACACATATGGGTGTACCTTTGAAAAACATTGAAGTATGTATTATGTGCAAAACCTGTCATTTTAATCGCAGAGCAATTTATGTGTGTTTGGAGGAATTCCTACAATTCTTCTCACATCCTGTGGCTTTTAGAAGCTGACTTGAGGATAGAAAGAAGAATGCCTTCCTTATTAAATATGCCAAAAAAAACAAAAAACTGCAGAAAGCAAAAAATGAGTTATATGGTCATGGAGTACTATATGCTTTGGTGTGCTGAGCTTTTTACATGGCAATGCTCAATTCCATATGCCAAAACCACTACCAAAGCTTGTTTTGTTCAGAAGGTATAATGAATGCTGGCTCTCAGGAGTAACTGCAGTTCCTCTAGAGTAAACAATCTGTTTTTTTGTGGAATATTCCTATAAATAATCAGAAACAGATCCACAGGGAAAAAAACATCTTGTTCTACTGTGGCATTCAAATAAGAAATTCAAAATAACATTCAAATGAGAACCAATACAATCTTTGCAATTTTACATCATACTGTCACATCAAGCTCATAGTTATATATTTTTTTAATTTTTTAAATAACATTACATGTTAACATTAGATTCCTAACAACAGCTTGATTTGATTTGTTAGGTGTAATTCATACTTATAAAGGCTTATAAACAGATTAAGAGTCTGTAATATTCTTTTGGCCTTGTGGGGAAGTAGACCAGTAAAAAAATAAGATCTGAATTACATTTAGAGGTAGACACTTAACTGACATTTATTTTAAAAGATGTAAAGCCTTATATACATTACACTCTCCAGCCACTTTAATAGGAACACCCATACCCCTGCTCATTCATGCAAGTATCCAATCGGCCAATCATGTTGCAGCAGTGCAATGCATTATGCAGGTACAGGTCAAGAGTTTCAGTTAATTTTCACATCAAATATCAGAATGGGGGAAAAACATAATCTCAATTACTTTAACCGTGGCGAAGTTGTGCCAGATGAGCTGTTCTGAGTATGTCAGAAACTACTGATTATCTGATTATCATGCACAACAGTCTCTAGAGTTTACACAGTTTGGTGTGGAGGACAAAATCCAGTAAGTAACAATTATGTGGGTGGAAAAGGCTTTTTGATAAGAGAGATCAGAGGAGAATGGACAGACTGATTCAAGCTGACAAAAGCTACGGTAATGCAAATAACTGCTCTTTAAATCCATGGTGAGGAGAAAAGTATCTCAGAATGCACAACATGACAAACCTTGACATGGATGGGCTACAACAGCAGACGAGCACCTCGGGTTCCACTACTGTCAGCCAAGAATAGGAATCTGAGGCGACAATGGACACAGGCTCACTGTAACTGAAGAGTTGAAGATTGAAAAAACATCACCTGGTCAATTTCCTGGTTATGGTGAACCCGTGCCCATAAAGGTTTGCTGTTTGATAGTGTTATACCGTTCAGTGTGATGGCTGAGTTTCATAATTTGCATAACCAACAACAATACCAGAGTCTGTTGCTGAACTTGAGATTCTCCTGTTAAATATGCACAGCAAGAGCTTTTTTATGACTCCTAACTGTACTACATTGTACTGCTTACCATACAGGTTATCTACGCATTTGAATATTCCCCTGCCAGTGTGTGTGTGTATTTGGGAACACCCTGAACAAGAGCTCTGCCTACAGTAAGCAATGTTTTGCATGTGTGCGTGCCAGTAGGCTATAGAGCAGGTTCAGTGTGTAGCTGGAAGGGCAGATACATGGGATAACATGCAAACCGGGCCTCTCATGAGCGAAGCCTCATTGTGTGACAGGTGCAACTCGCTCATTAGGTAAATGTTTGAGCTCCTTTGCCTAGAACTGCAGAAACAGGTGTTCACCGCTTTTCATTCATGTGTCCGATAAACAGGGAACAAGCAGCTGAGAACTTGGATTTGATCCAAGTGTGCAGGTCATTAACACACTCATGTTGCTGTAGAATTGAAAAAATAGGAAAGTGATGCAAAAATATTGAGGTCATGATGTTGTGCTTAGCTAGATTTGTGAATCATATAGCAAAGAACACCCAGCCAGTGAATAGCAGATGAAAAGAAAACATCAAAAAAAATTTCACACCAATTCTGATAAACGAAATGTCTTCTCTAAAACACATTAAATGGGTATATATTGAAATATTTGTGACATGTTTAGCATTTATTGTACTAATTTGTTGTTGCTATATTGTCATTATTCCTGTGAGAAATTAGTAATGTTGGGTTCAAGACCACCTTAAGCAAGACTGAGTCAAGACCAAGACCATAGCCAGAGTTGTCTGAGTCAAGACCGAATATGAGAAGGGGGCAAGACCAAGATGAGACCAACATCACACATGGACGAGTTCATGTCAAGAGACCAGACTCTCAGAGGTGTTAATTTGCTGGTTGTACTATCTTCTTAACCTGACATAAATCTTTTTTTTTATTTTATTGAATTAAGTAAAATAACCCATCTACTGTGGTATTATCATTTTGTAGAAATAAGTACATACACAGGACATGTCAAGATAGCCCATTGTATTAGCAAGCGCTGCAGTGTAATCCTATTTTGGGTCATTCCATCTCAAGTGGTCCAATGCATGTTGCTCGACTGTTTTTAATTTTCCGAATTTTTTTTTGAGTGATTACCTCTATGTATTGTCATTACAAAATCACAATTAAAAATTTTTTTTTACTGGTATAACTACGACGGCCATATTTGTGTCATGGCACACAACAAATTTTGGTTATACAGCTGTTTACGGACACCTCGATATCTCGGCTCAGGATGGTCCTAGCTCCTTGGAACAAAAACTGATCTCTAGCACACATTACAAGGTATATGTACATACAGTATATAAACATTCTGCACATTCTTTTTCCTTAGTGTCATAAACCGAGCTGTGGTGTTGTTACTCCTGTGATAAAAGCAGTACTTGTGAGCTGTTGTCACTTACTGATTTTATCACAGGAGAAACAACATCACAGCTCTGTTTATGACACTGTTTATTTGTAAAACAACCAACTGAACACTGTATTCCATATTTGGATCAAATCTATTCACACATACCAACTGTACATCTGTACCAACATGATAGATCAGACCGGTTCTTTAAATCTGGCCCTCGAGGTCCACTGTCCTGCAGAGTTTAGCTCCAATCTCAAACTCAAACTATTTTTACAGCAGAATGCTACTATAGAGGACTTATTTCTGTGAAAATTTCAGGTTCGTATCTGGTCCCCCACCAGAGATATTGAACCCGAAAGTAAGGGAAATTTTTAAAAATGTTGTCACCACCATAAAATTTTTTTTTAAAATAAGAGACGTCTCAAACCTGAAATGTTCTGCATACACACTACACTTACCTAGGTACCCACTAAAAATTAAGACCGATAGTCGAACCTTTCCCATTATACATCGACCCTAAAAGTGGAACTGTGAGCAATCGTGAGCATTAAATATGGACTTAAGTTCTAAGTCTAAGGAACAAGAATGTGCAAAATGTTTATATACTGTATGCACATGTACACTGTAATGTGCTCTAGGGATCATTTTTTTTTTCCAAGGAGCCAAGCCCATCCTGAGCCGAGATACTGAGGTTTCCTTAAACAGCTGTGTAACAACAACAAAAAAAAAAACCTGGTGGTTTTGCAATGCCAATACATAGAGGTAATCACAAAAAAAAGGAAAAAAGAGAGACAAATTACAAATGGTCAAGCAACCAACTTTGCAATTATTGGACCACTTGAGATGGAATAACCTTTTATTATCATTGCTACATAAAGAACACATGGGGTGAGTTTGCTAGTTATACAAAAGATTCTTTTGTATGCAACAGGAAATAGTACAGCACATGTAAAGATTTGCAAATCAAAGCACATTTCCTTTGATTTAAGCACACAGCAGGTAAATAAAATGTATTAAACTTTTTGTAAACTAGTTGTATGGCTCATACAGCTTTCTGAGGCCAAATACAGCTGTGTATTACAAGTAATTGTGCTTTATTATTTTAAACATAAGAAGATGAAGCATTATGAAACATGGTCACTTGAAATGTATAGGCACTATATACAGTCACAAGAAGCTGTGGCAGGATCTTAAGAAAGCTGTGCATAAATGAATGCCCTCAAACATCAATGAACTGAAGAAATGCTGTAAAGAAGAGTGGACCAGAATTTCTTGAAAGTTATGTGAATGACTCCTACAGAAAATGTTTACTTCAAGTTACTGTTGCTAATAGTTGTCCTACATATGTTACTGAATTATTTGGTGTACTTGTTTTTTTCCACCTGGTTTCTGAATGTTGGGTTACTTTTTGGATTTGTTATGTTTTTTGTTGTCACCTGAGGTTATTTTTCCGTTTATAGAAGTTGGTGAGGACCACACAATTGTTATTTAGTCCCTGATAAATAAAAGCATAGAATTGAAGGAGGGTGTACCTTCTTTTTCCCATGACTGTAACTCCACATGCAGAGATAGACAATTACCTTTTGTACTGTAAGGGAAACATTATAGAGTACTTGTTCATGGAAATTATGTTATGGTCTGAACCGAACAAGACTGAATACAATTTCACCCGAGTTTATGACAAGACCGAGACCATTGATTTGTGGTCTCAACACCAGTCTCATGTACCACAACACTAGAAGTTAGCAGTTGTGTGTCACAGGGGGAAATTGCTTGCAAATCTACAATGGTGCATAATAGGACAAACCACTTAAATTATCTTAAACATAAGGGATAACTGTCAGGTTTCATTGTTACTGTAGCTCTAAAAAAAAAAAAAAGAGCAAGAGCTACTTTTCTCACTTCTCACCATTTTCCAGCAGCTTCCAACTACGTTCATATTAACAAAAAATCTAGCATAGCGTACTTTCTGATCAGTAACCATGAGTGTTAACCATTGAGCCACCACTGTAGGAAAGACAGTGGACTCAAAGTTCCAGAATGCAATGGAGCTATATGATGCAGTTGTGCTGAGTTATGACAGAGACTGGACTCAGATACAAGATGACAAGCATGATGGTGTTGATGATATGAAATGAATGAAATTCATGAATTGAATGAAATGAATGAAAGTTGAAGCTTTGGAACAAGCAGAGTGTACAGATTAGGTGAGAGAACTAGACAGACTGAAGGACTAAAGTGCTGCGACGTCAGTCTCTTTAGGTAAAGATGAAGCAAGGTTAATAGCATTGTGGGTAACGTAGCAAACCTGCCATGTTGATAAAAGAAATTTTAGTTCAAGAAATTTTAGGTAAAGATGAAGCAAGGTTAACAGCATTGTGGGTAATGTAGCAAACCTCCATGTTGATAAATTTTAACTAAAAGTTCAACTCAGAATTTCATTATAAAATAAATCTAGCATGTTAATAATAAAAAAAAATCAGCATGGAAGTTGTTCAGAGTGGATTTTTCCTTGAAGTACATTATTCAGCTTTTTCATTGGCTCAGGTTCCTCACTTTCTCACAGAACATGAAATATTAACCTGATCAATAAAACTTTATGGTTTATTCCACCTATCATGTTAAAAGTTAATACTAATCAAAACTTTTACTAGAGTCTTGAAGGAAAAAGGGAACACGGCCCTAATCTGGTAAGTGTCCTCCTCCTCAATCTGCTTCCATTAGTGGAAGTAGAGCATAAATATGTCCCTGTGGCTCATAAAAGGGCCTGGCTGAGTGCCTGCTCTTCACAGGCCGTGGATTCGGCTGACATCGCCACACTATTCTATTCTGCTACTTCTTGCCAAGTTCGCTTTATTCTTTGACGTGTGACACGTGGAAATCTGTTCTTCACCAAGCTGCAACATCAATTTTACAGCCCTGTAAATGCCTTATAGTGACGGTTAGGACAGAATTCCATTCAGAAGATGAATAAACTGCAGGGTTAATGAGGATGCAATCATAGCTCAAAGGAGAACAGAGACACATAAACACCTCCATTAAGAATGGGCTATTGGCTTGCTCCACAAAGTCACAGAGAGAAGGCACTGATCTTGGCTGATGTAATCAAAGTGCTTGCACGGGTTGTAAATGGCTTTGCTTATGAGAGACATGTAGAGTAATATGCCTGCATCAACCTGATTGGTGCGAGTAGGCCAGTAGCTGAATGTTCTTTGCTGGTAATGGCTTTGTATTGGCAGCTTCTGTGAAAAACACCATCCAGAACTCAGCACGTGGCTTTGATATGCAAGTGGTCACTGAAAATGTGGAGTTTGCGAGTAGTCAGGAAGCACCACATACATGTTAAAAAATAAGTACACCCCATGGAAATTGTTGGCTTTTTTGACATATTTGGACATCAAACATTTGATCATCTTTGAAACAGTGCCTACTAATAAAATTGATATACTTGAACAAAACCACAAGGAAAAATAGCTTTTTCAATCATTTATTCAACAGAAATATCAATAGATGTGATATTCTTCTGTGGAAAACGTAAGTACATCCTTGGCCTCAGAAGCTAGTATTGCCCCCTTTAGCAGAAATAACTTCTTGTAGATGTTTTGCATAATTGTCCACCAGTCTCTGACATCGGCTTGCTGGAATTTTTGACCACACTTCCATGCAATATTCTTTCAGTTGCAAGATGTTTGACGGTTTTCTTTTCAAATCCCACCACAACATTTCAGTGGGATTCAAATCCGGGCTTTGACTCGGCCATTCCTTAAACCTCCATTTCTTCTTTTTGAGCCATTCGTTGGTGGATTTGCTAGTGTGCTTAGGATCATTATCCTGTTGAAAGGTACTTTTGGTTCAACTTCAACTTTCGGACTGATGGCCTCACATTATCTTCAAGCACTCTTTGATATGATGCAGAAATCATAGTTGAATCAATGAATGCAAGCTGTTCAGTCTTTGAGGCAGCGAAGCAACTCCAAACCATAACATTTCCACCACCGTGCTTCACAGTTGGTATGATGTGCTTCTCCTGAAAAGCTGTCTTTGGTCAGCACCAAACATGTCTGCTGTTACGGTGGCCAAACGTTGATTAGTCTGTCCAGAGCACATTATTCCAAAAGGCCTGGTCTTTGCCTATATGCTGATTGGCAAACTGTAGTCTTGCAAAGGCTTTTTCCTGGCACGCCTCCCATGCAGGTCAAATTTGTGCAATCTCTTTCTGATTGTAGAAGCATGCAGTTTGACACAAACAACTGCAAGACTTACCAGCACATCCTGTGATGAAATTTTGGGGTTCTTGGAGACTTCTTTTTGCATCAGACAGGCTGCTCTTGGGCTGAATTTGCTGGGACGGCCAGTCCTGGACAACTTGGCAGTCGTTTGAAATCTGCACGACTTGTAGATTATTTTCCTTACAGTGGAATGATGTATTTCAAATAATTCGGAGATCTTTTTAAATCCCTTGTCAGACTTATAGGCATCCACAGCCTTTTTTCTGAAGGCCTTACAGAACTCTTTAGATCTTGGCATGATGACACCACACACCTCAATAACAAAGGGAAAACCAGACACTAGGTATGAGAGGGGTATAAATAAGACAGGCTTCACCAGCACTCACTAAGCAGGTTCTAATCACTGGCACCCAATCTTGAACAAATTTTATGGATGTGAATGTGTGATAAATGTAGGGGTGTACTTACTTATTCCATGTGACTGATCTGTTTTTTTGTTAATTTAAATTGTGAAAATTTAAATTTACTACAAAATGTAAATTTTATGTCATTTGATAGTGTATCACCTTTATTAATAGGCACTGTTTCAAAGAGGATCAAATGTTTGCTAGTCCAAATATGTTAAAAAAAATATATATATAAAAATAAATAAAAATTTTTGGGGTATACTTATTTTTTTTTTACATGACTGTAAATGAGACTGCCATGAGAAAGTGTCAGCTTCACACATCCTTATTTTTGGTAATAAGGTTACATTCTATTTTGCAAACATCCTCCACAATCAGGACAGGGTGATTAAACAAGGACACACTCACAGAAGCTTTCAGCAGTGCCTTTAGTTGTGTCCATATTACAGATATAAATATTTGTATCTATATTTGAATTTAAACCAGAAACCGGAAGTATCTTTTTATTTAATTTTTTTATTTTTTATTGAAAATGAACCCTTCCATTATTCACCTTGAAGACTGGAAAACAGTGGGGAAAAAAACCCAGAGATAGAAATACCAGTGCTGTCAGTGTGTGAATTCTGGCTGTGACAGTTCTCCAACCTCATATGACTCAACAGTTGTGTGTGCAGTTGTTATTTTTTTTGTATCTGCCTGAAGTATTTTCTAACAAATTTAGTTAGCTCTATTTTCTAAAATATAAACAAAATAATAGTCTAATTTCAACCATCATGATACTGACCAGCCAGTTATTGTCAGACGTTCATGATAATAACTGCAGTCTGTATTTGAGCTTCCTATCTGACAGCCCGTTCACACATGCATGAAAGAAAAACCTCCTTGCACAATCATTTTGTTTCTTGTTGTCCGTGGGATCCCAGTCCTGATGCACACCCCTAGTATCAAACACAACCAAAAAAACCAAATCACTTATTCATTCATTTGTGTCTGCTAAGATCAAATTATCTGTTCAATCCGAAAAATGTATTCATATTCAGTTACATGCCAAGTGCACAGTTTGTGTTTTTATTCGTATGTCAGACATGTAAAAACAAATACTGTCAAAGCAATGTAGAACTTGTGATGTTTACAGAACAATGCATGTGTATGAATCATCAGATCAAGTCAATCGGATTTGGTTAAACATGATCCTGTACTAATCTAAACTAAGTTTTGTATGTCATCTTGTATAAAATAAGAGACCATCTGAAACAGGGCAGTTGTTTTCAGGCACACCAAAGAATGTCTGTTAAAGAGACGTATTCTATTGCAGTGGCAAATTAAATTATACTGAAATTATTCTCTCAGATATTTTAAACATGCAATCATGAGAGTCAACATAATGTTGTTGTATGTCTTAAGCATTATTAGACATTTAAGCTGTCCTCCAGTGGTTTAACCTAATCTCCTCGTTTACTCAAAAAAAAAAAAAAAAAGAAAAAGGGTTGGGGCATTCAATAAGCACTTATGCATTTTTTTTTAAAAATTACCTAAATGACTTTTTTACTGTATTGCTTTTTCAATTTAAACATTCATTGACTGAATATAACAACCCTTAGACTACCATCATAAGTTTGAGTAAACAGGTTTTCCTTTCTTTTCTCAATATAGAAATGTCTGTAAAATGTCATTAACAGAATTAACCTAAACAATACTATTTTTCTTAGGCATCCAACCACTGATCCATTTACATTGCCAGTTTCACCATTTTCAGGCAATACCCATTATTTATACAGAGAGGGCATTTTGAATTCTCTGTGGAAATTAATTAATTTTGGTGATTCTTCCAGGTGATGCTCTGAAACACTATGTTTTCCTGTGCAGGAAATGCTGAGTGTGCAGTAAGCATTATCTGTAGTGTGGTCCAGTCTTTTTCAGCTATTCATGACTTGACTCGGATTCACTTGTCTATGACTTGGACTATGGAATTTTTAAACATGTACAGTGCCCTCCACTAATATTGGCACTCTTGGTAAATATGAGCAAATAAGGCTGTGAAAAGTTGTTTAACCTTTTGATCTTTTGTTAAAAAAATTCACAAAAATACTCTGCCCTCATGTATATCAAACAATTGCAAACAATTATCTTTGTTAAATATAGGTGTGCAACAATTATTGGCACCCTTTTAGTCAATACTTTGTGCTACCTCCCTTTGCCAAGATAACAGCTCTGAGTCTTCTCCTATAATGCCTGATGAGGTTGGAGAATACATGGTAAGGGATCTGAGACCATTCCTCCATACAGAATCTTTCCAGATGCTTCAAATTTTGAGGTCCATGCTGGTGGACTCTCCTCTTCAGTTCACCCCACAGGTTTTCTATGGGTTTCAAGTCAGGGGACTGGGATGGCCATGGCAGGACCTTGATTTTGTGGTCAGTAAACCATTTTTGTGTTGATTTTGATGTATGTTTTGGATCATTGTCCTGCTGGAAGATCCAACCATGGCCCATTTTAAGCTTTCTGGCAGAGGCAGTCAGGTTTTCATTTAATATCTGTTGATATTTGATAGAGTCCATGATGCCTTGAATTTTAACAAAATGTCCAGGTCCTCTGGCAGAAAAACAGCCCCAAAACATTAAAGAGCCACCACAATACTCTGGTGTTTATTGCCAGAAAGCTCTATTTTGGTTTCATCTGACCATAGAACCTGATCCCATTTGAAGTTCCAGTAGTGTCTGGCAAACTGAAGACGCTTGAATTTGTTTTTGGATGAGAGTAGAGGCTTTTTTCTTGAAACCCTTCCAAACAACTTGTGGTGATGTAGGTGACTTCGGATTGTAGTTTTGGAGACTTTCTGATCCCAAGACTAACTAACTTCTGCAATTCTCCAGCTGTGATCCTTGGAGATTTTTTGGCCACTCGAACCATCCTCTTCACAGTGTGTTGAGACAATATAGACACACGTCCAATTCCAGGTTGATTCATAACATTTCTAGTTGACTGGAACTTATTATTATTATTATTGCCCTGATGGTGTAAATGGGCATTTTCAATGCTTCTGCTATTTTCTTATAGCCACTTCCCAAGTTCAACAACCTTTTGCCGCACATCACAGCTATATTCCTTGGCCTTACCCATTGTTATGAATGACTAAGGGAATTTGGCCTATGTTACCTCATATTCATACCCCTGTGAAACAGGAAGTCATGGTTGAACAATTTCCTGTTCCTAGTCACCCAGGTGTACTAAAAAATGTAAAATATCAATGGGAATATACTTCAAATATATTTTTCTCATATGAATTCATAGGGGTGGCAATAATTGTTGCACACCTATATTTAACAAATATATTTTTTTTTCGATAAAAATAACAATGTTGTGTTTGCAATTGTTCGATATCTATGAGCGCAGAGTATTTATAGAATATTAATTTTCCACAGCCTTCTTTGCTCATATTTAACAAGGGTGCCAATATTAGTGGAGGGCACTGTATTTTGACTTCACGACTTAACATGAGTGGCGGTTTAGGGACTTTAGATTGGACTTGCAGGTCTGATACTGCATCTGGACACCTTGGTGTCAGTCTCTGGGCTACAAGAACCATAGTGGCGTATGCTTCTGGTTCTGGATAATGCTGCAGTGTAGAGCTGTAATTCTTTACCACTGCCACAGTTTCTTCAGGTTTTCTGATCATTTGGTTTTAAGAACATATTTGACAATCCACAGTAATACTGCAATAAACTATAATTACATGTAACATGTCTTTAATCCTTTTATTGTTTTATATTGAGCATGTAGCTACTTGACTGTAGATACATTTGTTATTTTTTGCATTAACTGCAGCAATTCAGACTAGTGTTTGTAATATTGTAATATTTAATTTTCCAAATTCCTTCAATAATTACAACAATAAATAAATAAATAAATAAATAAATAAACTCACGGAATTTGGATGCTTGGGTGTAGCCCAAACAGTGATCAAACAGGAGAAAAAACATTGTGTATGTGAGTCACATGACATTTGCAACTTAGGTCATTGGATCAAATTTTGTTATTCAGGATCATATTATCATACAGGCAATGCATCACTGAGTTTTAACTCATTAAAATAAAAAGGGGTTAATTCCAGGTCTATAAAATGTATTTAATGTACAGTGGATATAAAACGTCTACACACCCCTGTTAAAATGGCAGGTTTTTGTGATGTAAAAAAATTAAACAAAGTTAAAGCATGTCAGAATCTTTTTCACCTTTATGGTGAAATTGCAACACAATATATAAATATCAAGTGGCAAACAACCAGAAATGTTGGGAAAAAGGAAAAACAAAAAAACGTCCAATACCCAGCTTGCATGAGTGTGCACACCCTTTTATAATTGGGAATGTGGCCATGTTAAGTGTGTGTGTGTGTGTGTGTGTGTGTGTGTGTGTGTGTGTGTGTGTGTGTGTGTGATTACTATGACCCTAATCAGGATTATGTGGTGACTGAAGATGAGTGAGGGAAAGAAAGAAAGAAAGAATGAATGAATGAATGCTCCTGTTGCAGCAGCACAGTGGAGCAGTAGGTAGAGTTGCTGCCTCACAACTCCAGTATCCTTGGTTTGATCCTGACATCAGGACTGAACACTATCTGTGTAGAGTTTCACATGTTCTCCACATGTTTGCTAGGGTTTCCTTCCACTGTCCAAAAACAGAGGTGAGCAAAAAATCAGGCAGGCAAATTGTTGTTGGTAAATTGCCCATGGGTGTGAATAAGTGTGTGAATGTGTACATGGTAACCTGTGATCCAGGGTGAATTCTCCTGCCTTGAGGGAGTGTTACCAAGCTTGGCTCTGTGACTCTGACCAGGATAGAGTGGCTACTGAAGATGAATGAATGATGATGTTCCTGTTGCTGTCATGGAAACAAAACACTACCGTATTGATGCCAAGCCCCCGACCTTGCTGGCTTTTGGTTCTAGACTAGCATGATTTTGGTGCTGGAACCAAACCCATTTTGCCAACTAAGAATTGTCTCTTACAGTGGAAGGTGTGAAATGGTTTGAGATTAGGCAGGAGCACTCCCATCTTTTTGGTTGAAAATGGCTGTTTGTCTCTGGTTCTTAGGCTGCAGATATCTGAGCCATAATGCCTGGGGAGTGGAGGGGGGGATGAAAGGCAGGAACACAGATGTTGCTCCTGCTGGGGTGTGCTGGCCCAGCCAGAAAATGTCATGTTCGGCAGCTGGTGTGAAGCCTCCGCTTTTTTTGTCCCCTTACTCCTCTCTCCACTTGTGCACGCACACACACACACACACACACACACACACACACACACACACACACACACACACACACACACACACACACACACAACATATTACAGAAAATGCATCCACAGACACACACTGACACAGTGTCACACTAAATGCATAAAAATCGTGTAGACAGTTGAGTGTGTCTCCATACACAGTTCAGGTGTGGATGCACTGGCTTTGTGTATGTGCTGTACAGCTGTCTGAATAAAGTTTTGCGATGGTAGTGGAGGTCACAGAAGAGAGCTAGCAAGTGCGCACTCCTGTGCTGCCTGATGGTGAGGGTGGCAGCTGCACCGACGACACTGCACCATCTCACCCACAGGGAGAGAGACAGCGAGAACGAGAGAGAAACAGCATCTGTCTGACTTTCCCCATGGACACATGCCTCCTACTGCACCAGCCTGACCAGCCTCGAGTGGTACAGTAACAAGGTCACCTCTCTTCCTCTGATAGCTGCCCTGGTCCTGATTGCACCATGCACACACACACATACACACACACTCACATACACTCACACACTCACACACACACATGCACTTACATTCACACCTATGAGTAATTTAGAAGAACCAATACACCTAAGAGTTTTTGGGCGGGAAAGCGGACAACCTAGAGGAAATCCATGCAGACACGGGGAGAACATGCACAGAAACTCCACACAGAAGATAACCTGAAAACAGGATCTAACCACGGGCTCTGGAGCTGTCAGGCAGCAACATTGCCCTTTAGTATTATTTAATTCAATTCAGTTTTATTTGTATAGCGTTTTAACAATGCACATTGTCACAAAGCAACTTTACAGAAATCCAGATGCAGATTTAGATCTTTAATGAGCAAGCCAGAGGCAACAGTGGCAAGAAACGACATGAGGAAGAAACAGTGAGAGGAACCAGATTACAAAGTCAAAGCCAATATACAGCACAACAAAAAGATATCACAAAGATTATGTGCAAGGTAACACATATTATTAATTTGTATGTAACTCTTAAATGTACGTTTTGTTAGCATTAGTAGCAATATAGCTCCTACTTAGTTAGTTGCCAATAAAATGGCTCTTTCCTCAACAATCCAGTGAAACAATAATCTTAAAAACAAGAAATGACAAGGTAAAAAAAGGCATGTTTCTTATGATATAATTAGCAGCATTTTCTAATGACACAAAATGTTTCTCAATGGCCACATTTACATGCACTTCAAATTCCATTTAAGGTCTACAGTATATTCGGGTTGCAGCCGTATTCCGAATACGATGTTTATATGCGTACAGGCATCGGAATATTCCTGTATACATGGTTGTTGTAAGTATGCCTGAGTTTCCATTCCTAAATACCTAGCCTACAGCTAAGCATCTGTTAGCACCCACAATTCCTTGTGGACTGAGCATGTGCATATATCTCCTTTCAGTGGATTTTCTGAATAAGGTGTTTACATGCAACAAAATTCTGATTAAAACAGGTATATTCCAGGGGTGGGTATCAGAATTTGGGGAATCAGAATATTGTCTTAATCTGAATCGGGCAATCAGATTGCGGAGTTTACACGACTCAATACTAATTAGAATAACAGCAAATTCCCATTAATATCGGAATATTGATGTGTGCGTACACATAGTCAGTGCATATAAACTGTGTTTGGTTTATTACAATAATTATTTTTTCTAGAGAGGGTTTGTTTTGGTGTGGCAAGTTTTTTCTTCTTCACTGTCTCATGGCTTTTATGTCATAGTTCAACCAGTTTGTCCCATCAGACAATAAGCATCAACTTTTATGGACAAAATTCAACAACTGTAACATTAACAAGTGCTTATCAAGTAAACAGTTATTATATTGATTTCTCAGTGCAGGGAAATGTGTAGAAATCTTTGTCTGTAGTAATCACATGGTGGCTAGAGATTAGGTTGTGCAATATTAGAGTTGAAATAGTGTTGAATAGTGGTTATAGTGGTGTTAGGAGAGTGCTTCTGTGTAGATGTGGAGAAAACATTGGCTGATATGTGAGTCTCTTTTTTCCTTCGGTCTCCCTGGAGTTCCCATCTGTCACTGCAACACCGTGTCTGATTCAGAAGATGCCTGGGCCCAGGAACAAACCCAGTTTGAACACACACCATCAAACAGGCATGTGCACGCACACACACACACGCACACACACACGCACACACACACACACACTCTCTCTCTCTCTCTAATGTACTCATCTTAGAGAACAAAATGTTAGGTGGATTTTTCAGGTGAATTTCGTGGCTGAGCACAACAGTGGGGAACTTTGGAAACCTGTGGAAGAGTAAAGCTCACATCTGCAGGGTGACCATAAAACATCTGCATCAGCAACCATACCTGAGAGGGATGCCTTGAAATAAGACTATTTTTATATTATATACATGTTGTTTTATGAACAGATGAGCTAACATAAACGCAAAATGCCACTTAATGAACAGGTATATGTGAAAAATATGGTAAGGATATGGCATATAAAGAGGTTCAATTAAATAAATACTAAATAAATAAACAAATAAATAATAACAGTATATACATACAGTGGTGCTGAAAGTTTGCGAACCTTTAGAATTTCCTATATATCTGCATAAATATGACCTAAAAAGTCCTAAAAGTAGACAAAGAGAACACAGTTAAACAAATGAGACAGACATATTCAGTATCAGATCCAGTATTACATATCTGTGAGTGGCAAAAGTATGTGAACCTTTAGGATTAGCTGTTAATATGAAGGTGAAATTAGAGTCAGTGGTTTTCAATTAATGGGACGACAATCAGGTGTGAGTGAGCACCTTTTTTTATTTAAAGAACAGGGATCTATCAAATCTGATTTTCACAACACATGTCTGTGGAAGTGTATCATGGCATGAACAAAGGAGATTTCTGAGGACCTCAGAAAAAGAGTTGTTGATGCTCATCTGGCTGGAAAAAGGTTACAAAACCATCTCTAAAGATTTTGGACTCCAATCCACAGTCAGACAGACTGTGTACAAATGGAGAAATTAAAGACCATTGTTTCCCTCCCCAGGAGTGGTCGACCAACAAAGATCACTCCAAGAGCAATATGTGTAATAGTCAGCGAGGTCACAAAGGAACCCAGGGTAACTTCTAAGCAACTAAAGGCCTCTCTCCCATTGGTTAATATTAATGTTCATGAGTCTACCAGGAGAACTGAAGGTTGATTTCATGATTGTGGTGCCATTTATCCTGTGTAACTCTTTAAACCCATGTATCTTTTTAAATGATTTTTTTTCTACACTCAATCTAAGAAAACTAACCATTCAAAAATGTTTTAACCCATCTTAAGCAACAAAATCAAATTTTTACAAGGATTCTTTGCTGACAGTGGCTGTATTTTACTCTGAAATAAGTAACAGTATTGAAAGTAACAGGACTGAGATTAATTTAGCATAAAATAGCAAATGTACAAAATGTAGTTAACTAGCATCCATGTTAATGGCATGAGGACATTCTAATGATTTATTCAAAAGTTATTTTTTAAAACTAATAATTTACTTTCAATCTATAATTTGGGTAACAGGGTTATGCTTTTAAGGACTTCATCAGTCAATATAATTGAAAATAAAGAAAAAGATTCTCTTATGACTTGCGATGATGCAACATCCTGTTGAACGTGATTTGTTGAATATTCTAAATGTTTCATTGGGTGAATGTGTACAGGTAACAGGGTTGAGTGAATGTTGTAGGACATTCAATTGTACATTTTTCACAGCCTATGGAAAATATTTACTTATGTTTTAAATTGGCTTTTATGTTTACTTTACATACATATTTATAAATGTAATATGGGTGGGACACAACCAGAAAATCTGTTTACTCAAACTTACTTATAATAGAAATTCATTTAAAACAGCCATTTTAGTTGACAAAACAATTATTTCCTTCAAGCTCTAAATCTTTATAATTCATCCTGATATAAACCATCTGTATAAATCATCCAGAGAGAGGACTTCTTTTTCAAAGGGAAAAATGTGCAGTTATGCCTCTCAGTTGTGAGGGAATTGTTAGACATCTTTCACAAAACAGGAATTACTTTTGAATGTGTTGCTCCAGTGCTGGAAATTCCTAGAAAACTACATAAGAACAGCTTTGGTAAGACATTTTCTTATGTCAGTTTCTACTATTGCTGGGATATAAAGGTTTAAATGTGTTGCCTGTTGAGATTCTTTTCCACATAATTACACCACAGATGCAGTGGACAGAAATTAGGTTGAAATTTTCTGAGTATTCCTTTAAAAGGAAATAATATTTTTTTTCTGAAGGCAGGAGGTTGGTGGTGTTTTAAATTTCCACAGATCTGTGAGCGGATACACATATCTAAGGGACGAGTGAGGGGATGTGTGAAAGACGTGAGAGAACAGATTTTTTTTTTCTTGATTTGACAAATGCACACTTTGACAGAGCACCATGTAGGAGTGGTGAGAAAATTATTCCAACACGTTTACATAATAGACATTTAATTGACACAAGCTGACATGTATAAGAGTGTGTAGTCTACTTAGAAAGCTGGTTAATTCTTTTGTTACTAGCCGGTTAGATGTGAGGGGATTGTGCTAGTGTTGGGTGTGTTTAAGCTTTTTGTGGGGTGGAATGTGGAGGTGGCTGAAGGCCGTGGAGGATGCAGGGACTGGTGCGCCTGCTTGTCTCCATCTGCAGCTGGAGTTGGTAATTATAGTTGGGAGAGATGCCCACAGCATGATGCCAGCTGCCAGTGGGACTGCCCGGGCAGGCAGAGGCAGACTGCAGCGAGAGCCGAGAGCCAGCACAGCTCCCTTGGCCTCGGCCAACAGCGCCATCAACACCTGCCAGTGAGCCGCTGGGCCACAGCCGGCCCACACTGCCTGAAAGAGAGAGAGGAGGAGAGAGAGCGAGCGCATGCAAGCTCTCTCATACTGTTACAGTATGAACAGGTGACCTGATGCAGTTTGGACACACATACTTTAGCTTTCACAAGCATGAACTTCCCTTCTTTAGTCTGTCAACACATGCTTATCAAATCTTCAGAAACAGTCCTTTTACCGTCTGTGTGATTTTGAGTCCAACATGTTCACAGAATCATGCAGCAGTTGTTCCCTCTAGTGTCTGCATAATGTTACTGCAAGTAAACCTTACTCACAATCCTACTGTATACATCTCGACACAGTGCTGAATTTACAGCCAAGGACTTGATACTGAGGACTTGAACCTTATGAGTGAATTACATAGAACCAGTCAAGTTCCTCTTCCTTACATTTAAAGCATTTGCCAGAGTGATTTGTGCAAGTAAATTCAGAGTGAATTTTCACTTATTCCAAGTGATTTATGCAAATGCTTTGTAGTAGAGGTCTGCAGGGGACAGTTTTTTTTTTTTTTTTTTTGCTTGTTTGTTTTTTTACATCCTATTCCTGCCTGCTCCAGAAAGAATTATGACCAATCCATTCACACCTACAGCTGAGGCAAAAGTTCAAATACACCTAGGCTAAAGACATTTAAAGTCAAGTTTTCACAGCTGTGTTAAGTCAATTAGAGTATCTTCTTTATTTTCATAAGAGGTAATAAAAATAGCTTAGAGACCTTTATTTCAGCTTTTATTTATTATCTAGATCAGATTTTCATTTGGTCAAAAGTTTACTTACACTTTGTAAGTTTTTGTGTACATCTCATACTAAATAGTTTTAGATCTTCAAACGAAATACAACATAAAACAAAGGCAACCTGATTAAACACACAATACAGTTTTTATTTATTTATTTATTTTATTGAAGGAAAAAAAGGTTATTTAACACCCATGTGAAAACTAATTGCCCTCTTAAACTTAAAATCTGCTTGTGCCACCTTTAGCAGCAATAACTGCAACCAAACGCTTCTGATAACTGGAGATCAGTCTTTCACTTACTTCTAGGACTAGTACTTACTCCTATGCTTTGGATCATCGTCTTGCTGCATAATCCAGTTGCGCTTGAGTTTCAACTTACGGACTGAAGACCGGACATTCTCCTTTAGGATTTTCTGGTAGAGAGCAGAATTCATGTTTCCCTCAATTACTGCAAGTTGTCCAGGCCCTGAAGCAGCAAAGCATCCACACACCATCACACTTCCACCACCATGCTTGAACATAGGTATGATGTTCTTTTTTGTGGAATTCTGTGTTTGGTTTACGCCAGATGTAACGGGACCTCTGTCTTCCAAACAGTTCCACTTTCGACTCATCAATCCACAGAACATTCTCTCAAAAGGTTTGAGGCTCATCGAGGTGTATTTTGGCAAAATTCAGATGAGCCTTAATGTTCTTCTGGGTTAGCAGTGGTTTTTGCCTCGCCACTCTGCCATGGATGCCATTTTTGCCCAGTGTCTTTTTGATAGTGGAGTCATGAACAGTGACCTTTTATTGATGCAAGAGAGGCCTGTAGATCCTTTGATGCTGTCCTTGGCTCATTTGTGACTTGCTGGATGAGTTGTTGCTGTGCTCTTGGAGGAATTTTGGAAGGTCGGCCACTTCTGGGAAGGTTCACTACTGTGTGAGTTTTTCTATTTGGAGATAATGGCTCTCACTGTGGTCCTTTGGAGTCCCAGAGCCTTTGAAATAGCTTTGTAACCCTTAGACTGATGCATTTCAATCACCTTCTTCCTCATCATTTCTGGAATTTCTTTCAGTTTTGGCATAGTGTGTTACTGGGTAAGACCTTTTAACCAACTTCATGGTGTGGAAAAAGTTCTATTTAAGTGTTGATTTGATTGAACAGGGTTTGCAGTAATTGGGCCTGATTGCGTCTAGTCCAGCTGAACCCCATTATGAATGCAGTTTCATAGATTTGGGGAATTAGCAAGTATTGGGGCAAATACATTTTCAAACAGGCCCAGTTGGTAGTGGACAACTTTTTTGCTTCAATAAATAACATGATCAAATGTTATTAGTACGGGGGCAAATACTTTTCCACAGCACTGTATTTGATGGCATTGCCTTTTAATTGGTTAACTTGAATCAAATGCTTGGGATAGCCTTCTACAAGCTTCTCACAAAACTTTGTTGTAATATCTGCCCATTCTTCCCGACACAACCAGTGTAATTCAGTCAGGCTTGTGGACCTCTTTCCTTACACATGCTTTTTCACTTCGGTCTACAAATTGTCTATAGGATTCAGGTCATGGATTTGTGATGGCAACTCCAAAACTTTCACTTTGTTGTCTTTAAGATATTTTGTTACTTTGGAGGTATGCTTAGGATAACTGTCCTTCTGGAAGACCTAGTTGCAACCAAGTTGTATCTTCTGTATTTATATTATGTGTTGCTTCAGTATTTGTAGCTAATGTAGATAACCCTCATGATGGCATCTATTTTCTGAAGTGCACCAGTCCCTTTTCCAGCAAAACACCCCAAAACATGATGCTGCCACCCCCATGCTTTACAGTTGGGATGGTGTTCTTCGGCTTAAAAGCACACCATACATTACGCTGTTACATTTTTGTTTCATCTGACCTGAGAACACTACTTCAAAAGGATTTTCCTTGCACAAAAGATGTTCATTGTTTAGGAGGAATTTATCATAGCCAATCCACCTGCCAGCAGGTTTTTGGAGGGTGAAAGGAAACCAGAATACCTGGAGGAATCTCATGCAGACACCTTGAGAATATACACAGAAATTTCACACAGACAAGGGGGACCCTTGCACTACGGGGGAGCAAAGTTTCCCGTTGTGCCACCATGCACTCGTTTAATATTTAACACAAGTATATTAAATGCTTAGTGAAGATGTGTGTCTACAGTCTCTTTGCAGTGAAAAAGTTTATTCTCATTGTTAGAGCAAACATCGTAAAGGGTTTGATAAGTGTCTTCTGTTAGGTGGGGCCTGGTCAGTATCAGGAGGAAGCCACAGGAAACCAGCAATGAGAAGAAGACTTTTATTTGTCACATATACATTACTGTATAGCCAAATTCATTTCTTTGCATATCCCAGCTTGTTAGGGTTAGCCATGATACAGTGCCCTTGGAGCAGATGGGGTTAAGGGCCTTGCTCAAGGGCCCAACAGTGGTAACTTGGCTGTGCTGAGGCTTGAACCCTTAAACTTCTAACCAGTAACCCAGAGCCTTAACCAATCAACAATCCAGCCATCCTTTCATTTTTGTAACCATTTATCCTACACAGGGTTATGGGGGAACCTATAGCCTAACCCAGGGAACTGGGGGCACAAGGCGAGGGACACCCTGGCCGGGGTGGCCCTGGCCAACCCATTGCAGGGCACCATCGCATACCCATTCACACACTATGGACAATTTGGAAATGCCAATCGTATTTGGACTAGGGGAGGAAACTGGAGTACCCCGAGGAAAGAATATGCAAACGGGAAGAACATGCAAGATTTGAACCCCCAACCCCAGAGCTGCGTTGTGCTAACCTGTAAGTAGGTTTCTTACTATGACTGAGTTACTTAAAACACATAGCTATCAGTAGGTGAACATGATGGCCATGTAATATGATCTATTTGGAATATGATCTCTTTAGCGTTCTGTGTAACTTGGCAAGAACTTGGCAATCGCTGTTATAACAGGCTGATTCATCTGTTCTTGAAGTTGACATTCATCTGTTCTTTTTTTACATAGCTTCAGGGGCATTAACCTTTCCTCCATCACTGTGGTTAACCCCATCTCCTACAATTCCTCCTCCTGACCTAGTTGGTTAACACTGAAAGATGTAGAGCCAGAGATTCACTTTTGGTCTGGAGTGAATAAGAGTGTCAGTGTTGCCTGACCTGAGAGGCCCCGGCCTCTCCTGTGAGTGACCATTGGGGTTTGCTGAGTTTCTGGTGAGTGCCGACGCAGATGGTGCGGGTGGAGCAGCGCATGAATTTCTGATGCTGGAGGGTGAAGTGGTGCGGGTCGAGGCAGATGCCCACTGGCCCCATGAGAGGCCGTTTGTGTGGGCAGCCACGGGCCCTCACGGTACAGCCAGCTGCTGCTGTAGCACATCTCAGCCACATGCTCCCCACGACACAGCTCCCAAACCTCCTATTTCAGGTCTGAAGAGCTGCCAGAACTAGGAAAAAAAAAATCACTTTTTGTTAAGCTTTTAGGATTTTATCTACACACTTCTGTCTAACTAAATTAACTGAGCATTTTAGGATTCTGAGCAAATCAAATTCTGCTATTTGGATTAATTCAGACAAGCAGTTAAATGTTTTCCCCCCATCTATATGGCATGTTTGTCTGGTAAGAGTACGTAAAGGTAAGTTCACTCATCCAATGCGCTTAGTATGGGAAAAATATATTGAATGATTATCACACAAAGAGACAGACAAAATATTTGGTTGGTGTGATCACATTAACTATAAGTACTCAAGTATTAGTGGCAAAAAAAGTGGATTTATGATTGACAGTAATACAATAATAGGACAGCCAAACATAGAGGGTCACAAGTTACCAGGGAATGGAAGGTAGAAGGCATAAGCACTCTCTAGAAGGCATTGACTCCATTTAATTTGTAAAAAAAAAAAACATGTTGAGGTAAGTTTAGCTAATTTGATTATTTTTAACTAAGCCTGTTGTTTTTGCTAATGATGTTCTAACAGTTTTAGATAAGTAATAGTTACGTTTTACATAAAAACCATGATATTAGCTTAATCTCATCAGTTAAAACATTTATTTTTTAATTACTTGAGTAGGTTTAAAAGTAGCAACTGATTTACTTTCACTTGAGTACATTTTTGGCTGGATATTCCACTTTAACTTAGTAAGATTTTGACACATTATCTATTCTATAATAGTATAATTTCTCAGTGTTCTGTCCATGCCTACAGGCTACTGGCATCTGAGTAACAAAATGCTGGATATGGAACAGAATCCAATAGCTCTGTTGGTCTCCAAACAGAGACTATAATGCACAATGAAAAACTGTACAAATATAGGAAAATGAAGTGCATGCTACTCATGTGAAAAGGGAACATAATGACCAAATGAAAACACATTTTCAGGTCACTTGGCTTGCTACCTTATGTGCTGTTCTTACAGATTATAATAAAAGTTAAATAACCTTAAGCAATAAAACACGATGTAAGTCAACAGGAGCTCTAGCTCCCCTAGAATTCACTGTCTTTTGAAAGGGAAAAGGGATTCACCCTCACATTCCAGTTCTACTTGTTGACAGCAAAGGTCTCCTGACTCCTCTTTAAGAGCATGTCCTCATGTTCCTGATGAGAGCGTGTGCAGGGAGAGCAGAAGTGGAAGAAGAGCATTGCTGAAGCTCCATAACCACAGCTGAGAGCAGAACTAGGAGGGTAAGGGGTCATCATCTTCATGATCACATCTGCATTTGTAGCAGAGGACAAGAGGTGTAGCCAGGAGCAGGGATGGGGAGGCCACCAGCAGGAGCAGGCTAAAACCAGAAAGATCCCTACTACCTGGACCAAAAGATCGAAAACACAGTTATATACAGTATGTGTACAAATCAGCTCTAGAGGTGATACCATCCACCTGATTCTATGCAAATTTACACATAAGATAACATACAGTTAGAGTCACCAATCATCCTGTTCAAAAGTTTTCACCCCCTGTCTCAATGTATCGTGTTGCTTTCTTGAGCATCAGTGAATGTTTGCATCTTTTGTAATAGTTGTGTATGAGTCCCTCAATTGTCCTAAGTGTCAAAATCATATACAGTGCTGTGAAAAAGTATGATTTCTTCTATTTTTGTGTAGAACTCATACTAAATTGTTTCAGACATTAAAACAAAATCTAACATAAAACAAAGGCAACCTGAGTAAACACAAAACACAGTTTTTAAATGATAATGTTATTTATTGAAGCAAAAAAAGTTATCCAATACCAACTGGGCCTGTGTGAAAATGTATTTGCCCCCGTAGTTACTAATTCCCCAAATCTATGAAACTGCATTCATAATGGGGTTCAGCTGGATGAGATGCAACCAGGCCTGATTACTGCAAACCCTGTTCAATCAAATCAGCACTTAAATAGAACTTTTTCTACAGCATGAAGTTGGTTAAAAGGTCTTACCCAGTAACACACTATGCCAAAATTGAAAGACCTTCCAAAAATGATTAGGAAGAAGGTGATTGAAATACATCAGTCTAGGAAGGGTTACAAAGCTATTTCAAAGGCTCTGGGACTCCAAAGAACCACAGTGAGAGCCATTATCTCCAAATGGAAAAACCCGGCACAGTTGTGAACGTTCCCAGAAGTGGCAGACCTTCCAAAATTTAGTATGAGACATACACAAAAACAGAAGAAATCAAGATGGGGGCAAATACTTTTTCACAGCACTGTAGCCACTGTTGGAAAGGGTTCAAATATGCAGAAGATGCTGGAAAAGTAAAGAATGTGGATTTTTCTGAAGAACAGTGGGCAGTTTAACTGCTCAGGACAAATAAGGGACTCAAACAACTATCACAAAACATAAAAACAGTCGTTGATCATCCAGGTAACAACACACAGTATTAAGAATCAAGAGTATGTAAACTTTTGAACTGGTTAATTTGTGTAAATTCAGTTATTATTGTGTCTTTTGAACTATATGTAAACATCTGTTATGTGAAATAGCTTATTCAGGGCAGTACTAAATAAAAAAACAAAATGCAATTTTAATTAATTGGTGATATGGTGACATAAATTTAGAATAAGGTGTTGCGGCTAACAGATAACCCGTAGGTAACCCATGTGGACATAGTGAGAACATGCACAGAAACTCCATACAGCCAGTAACCCAAGCTTCTGTAGTTTCTTGTTGGCATATTCATTATCAATAGCGTATATGATAACGTATAATACTATAATAACGTAGATGTTCAAATAGCAAAATTGTGTGCCATAAAATGGTGAACTTTATTAAATATTTGGGGGGAATGGTTTAAATGCTAGAATGTTAGAAAAGTTGGTGTTTTAGTAAAAAGGATTTTTAAGGATCTGTGAAGATGTTTAAAAGAAACAATATATAGGAAAATTCACATCCTAATCTGTCTATGTTTACATTCAAGATCCCACATTATTCCATTAAATAGTATGTCAAAATATTATTTCACCTATAGTAACAGTATTACTGTTTCAGACATATGACTATATGACTATACTTGGCTAGTTAATCTTTGATTGCCATATTATTACACCATTTAGAATATTCTTATTACAGTAGGTTAGGTTCAACTTTATTTCACTGTCAGAGTACAAGTACAGAGACAATGAAATGCATTTAGCATCCAACCAGTAGTGCAAATAGCAATTAATTTAAATAAAATAAATAAGAATTATGGTGCGATAAGTTGAGATAAACAGTATACCGTTAGAGGTAAACAGCATGATGCATACAGTGTGATATAGTAGATAGTAGATTACTGTAAATGCAGATGTGCAAATAGCAATAGTGTGCAAATAAAAGTCTGATATAAATAACTGTAATAATGACAAATTGTAGTTAATTAAATCACACATATACTTGCATTTTAATTTTGCCGGCATTTTGGGACATTTGGTTAATATTTGTCTGGGAACAATACCTACAGATAGAAAAAGAGGGGGGGTGGAGGGGTGGGAGAATGGGGGTGGGAGAATGAACTACTGGACCAGAACATTACATACCACAAGGGGGCTCTAATCACTAATCATTGCTCTGTGGCAAACACCCTTTTGCCTCTTGCCAACCTCTGGCTTGATTTTTCTTGGCAGTGTTTTCACAAGGTGTGTCAGTAAATTTGGGTTTAGTTCATGCACATGTGTCCACTAACTCAAATGGAGTGGATCTAAATACTGTTTAACAAAGAGAGAAGTGAACTATTAGATACTGAGCATGAGGATCTATGGGTTTGCAGATTTTTAGGAGTATGCAACTCGCTCGCGCACACACACACACACACACACACGCACACACACACGCACACACACACATACACGACAGCTAGGTGATGAGAAGGGGGTTAAATGGCTAAACCAGTGTGAAAACCCCTGTCTTCCTCTTCTGCAACTAATCCTTGCAACTGAGCCTCAGCACCAGGTAAGCCAAAAACTGAATTATGTTATTCTGTACTGTCTATAATTAAAGCATCAGTTAGTAAAGGAACCATACAGATCCATTCCCATAGTTGTGTTTTCTAATTACCCATGTACCCCACATACCTGTGTGCGATGCCAGATAACAGAGGCTCTGGAATGACCCAGTTTATTCTGACATGGTCCTTTGTCATAGTGAATCAATAAAAAGTCATCTTGGCAAACAATGGAGAATATTAACACTCATGAATATATGCAGCACTACAGTATACTGATAAGGAGTAGATTGTCACCATAGATTTTGGTGGAGTATGACAACATTAATAACACTTGACTTATAGGCTACTATCTAGTGAGAAATCCTGTAATAGGCAGTTGAGAATCGACAACATACAGTCATCTGTAAGTTGAATAAACTATGTTCGATACAGGTGTGTTTCCTGCAAGGTGCTCACAGAAGAGCGAATATATTTAACCAGGGTTGCCAGGTTTCAGCAATTTCCATCCCAACTACTTCTCAAAAACCACCCAAAAGACCTGAAAGTAGCCCCAAAAAATTGGTTATTGGAAAAGGAGACACATATTTCTTTTTCTCAGCCTTTGCATGGGCACATACATTTCTGATGTACAGACATCATCCACTGCATAATCCCCCTTTCCCTCGCCAAATTGTGGTAATTTATCATACAACAGAAATGGTTCTGTACATCATATACACACTGTCTGCACTTACACTTTGCTTTTGGAGAAATTGATCAGATTATTCGCTATAAATCAAGATATTGGCAGCCACAAAGTATTTTTAAACTATTCCAATTTAGTGTATTTTTGGTGATCCTGTCGACCCTGTTATTAACTGTCCTGTCCACTGCTTCTCCTTTCTTGAAAATGTTTAAAGCGTGAACATGGTGCAGTGTGATTCTTTCCCAGTTAGCCTGTTAGCACTTGGTGTAGTTCCCATTTTTGCCCACTAGTGATAACTCTATGGATCTAGGAGCTGGTCACTCAAATGAAGTAATTAGTATTTAAACAGAATTAAAAATGAATGGAGTTGTGAATGAGGACTTATTAACATTTGTTGAATGGCTGATATACAGTATGTCTATGGTGGACCGCTGCACACCTGCCCCTATAGACAGTCATGATACTGTCTGTCTATATACACTCACAACCTTCAGACAAATTGTATATTTCAACAAGTTATATGTGCTACATCGCGTCATATAAATTAGGAAACCACTGTTTCTAACACGGAGTGTCCAACTGGAAGAAAGGGCAAATCAAGAGATTGGTGAATGTGACATGATCCTTGGATGTGACAATTGGTTTTAGCATTTTTAACATCTTAAGGTACAGCTGCCATGGGCTTGTCATATGCAACCATTTCAATGCCTTACTAAGAATGGTGTAAAAAAAAAAAAAAAATCAGTGACTGGTCATCCTGTGGATGAAAATGTCTTATAGACTTGTCCATGTAAGCCATGTCCGATTTTAACTTTGGTGTGCAAAATTCCAACTTAGAACACATCACATTTTGGCTTTACTGGCAAAGAACAAGAAAACTTTCCATTCCGTTAAGGATCATGCAGAGAGTGGGGTCAGAATATGGTACAAGAAAAATGAGTCCTGTTTGATGTGAACAGTATACGCTTACAGTGGTGGCAGTATGCTGGCATGGAGAATGTTTTCCTAGAATACACTGGGTCCCCAAAGAATTACTGAATTATCTGAATGTCACAGTATTTGATCATTGCTGCTGATCAGTTCTTCATGGCTACATTTTACTTACATTCAGATGGACACTTCCAGCAGGATAATGTATCAGAAGAATCAAGGTAACTATTGCCACAAGTTACTTAATAGTTCTAACATGAGAGAGATTTTTAAAAAATTATTTCTTTTGTGGCCTCAACCCTCTTAAGCATGTTTGGAATGAGTTAGAATGGGCTGTTTGCGGCAGGACTGTGCAGCCAACCAATTTGCAGTTACTGTGTAATGTATTCAGTATTTTATAGAATACTGGTTCAGGTAAATTCATGCTACTCTGGGGGCCAAAAGAAATTCTAGTAATGAGGTGTACTTAATAAACTGGCAACTTAGAGTATTAGTGTATATAATGCAGAACCTTGTGCAATGTGATTGTTGGTCAGTGCGACTCACATCCAGAGACTCCAGGCAGTACCAGCAGAAGGCATGTTTACAGTTCTTGCACAGCATCTGGGTGCAGCCCTCGGCTCTCTCAATACATATCTTACACATCGGACAGCACTTGATAGGAGTCTCAGTTCTGCTACTGATACTAGTGAGTGAGAGAGACAGAAGACAGAATCCAATGTCAAAATCCTGCTTAATGACAACAATGCTACTTATCTATCTGGTAAAAAAGAAATCTTCCCCTGCAAGATAATTATATTCATTCATTCATTCATTCATTCATCTTCTTTAAGTGCTTTATCCTGATCAGGGTTGTGGTGGTTTGGGAGCCTACCCTGGAAACACTGAGCGCAAGGTTGGAATGCACCCTGGAGAGGATACCAGGGCGCTGCACACACACACACACACACACACACACACACACACACACACACACACACACACACACACACACACACACACACACACACACACACACACACACACACACTCATTCACACCTATGAGCAAATTTTATTCGCTAATCATACTACAGGCATATTTCTGGTAGATGGTAGAAAACCCAGAGCAAACCGATTCAAAACTCTCACACACTCTGACAGTAACCCGAGCTCAAGATCAAACTGGGGACCCTAGAGATGTGAGGTGGCAATGTTACCCACTGTGCCGTTGCACCACTGCACCACCCAGATAATTACAGAATTGTAACATGTCACATAAGAATGTTTCATTTATGCAAAGCCAGTAATCTCTAGTGTCCCACTGTATCAGGAAATGATATGTCACTATTATGCTTCGTCTTGTCAGCATACTTAATGTGACATATGATATACAAGAGCATTATATTATAATACAGATATCATATCACCCAAAGCAAATAAGACTGTTGCATGTCTGTGTGAGCTAACTGGCACACAGCTGAACATTTTTCAGTTACAGATCTAGTTGAAGGCTGAATGACTTCTTGTTACTGTAGTAACAGGAAAAAAACGACAGTGTCTATCTTCATTCCTGCTGTAGCCATACTAGTGTGGACTTTTCAGGCTGAAGGGTTTACCTGTTCTCCACAGGAAGGGAGGTGATTGGGAGGGACACCTGGCACGCCTGCCCTGTGTGCCAGTCAGCGTGGCAGGCTGAGCAGAAACGCAGGTAGCAGAGAGGGCACTGCACCAGCTGGGGCATGGGTAACTCCGCTTCTTGCAGCTGGCACACTGCCTGGCAGGAATGGGACGGGCACCAGGTCCGGCAGGGGTCCAGCAGCACCTCTGCATGACAAGCAGCGAGGAACATTGGCACCTTATATGGCATAATGGACCCTGTGTTTGAACTTTGTATAAAAGAATTCAAAAGCATACAGCTGTTAAAGAAGCTTACAGCAACACAAATGCTGCAGGCAGGGAGTGAAATGAACTTTATAGTTCACCAGCCACTGTGTTTAGTTGTTTCCCACATCAAATCAGCATTTTTTCTAGCCAAATTATTGCCACCGAAATACTGTATAACTGTATACTATGTATACAAATGCATCAAGAAATTTTCTAATCATTAATTTATTCTTTTTAGTTATAACTCCATTTATTAATTTAGTCTTGGAATGTACATACAACACTTCATTACTGCTATTGCATGGTGGCATTACTGTGTGTAAGTGTGCACTTAGTTTCCATCCTGCTAAATTAGCTATAAAATAACCACACGTGCTATAAAATAGTCTGCTGCACATAGTTTGGCAAAGGGTTGGCAAAACAAAACATTAGCTTGTTGTTGTTTATTTAAACCATTCATTTAGAAATGCTGATCTATATACAGTATGAGATGAATTATATAACAGTCAAGCTGAAGAAAGTGAAGAAAATGTGAATGCACTAACAGATGCTCTAGGTGTTGCACATGTATGTGTGTGGTGGTCTGGGAAGTAATGACATTTTCTACTACATAAATATTTGGACATTGACAAATGTATTGTTATTTTAGCTTTCTACCACATGATATTGGGGCTGAAATTAAATAATGAATAGGGGCTATAACATAATCAGAAATTAAACTTTAATTTTCAGTACTTGGTTGCTAATCGAATGCAGTCAATGACTGCATGAAGTCTGGAACCCACAGACATCACCAGATGCTAGGTTTCTTCCCTAGTGATGCTCTGCAAAGCCTTTACTGCAGCTGTCTTTATTTCCTGCTTGTTCCTGGGGTGTTATGCCTTCAGCAAGTGAAATGCATGCTCAATTGGATTCAGACTTGGCCACTGCAGAACATTCCACTTCTTTGCCTCAAAAAAGTCTTGGGTTGCTTTTGAAGTATGCTGCGGATCATCCATCTGGACTGTGAAGCACCATCCAATGGGTTTTGAAGCATTTTCCTGAATCTGAGAAGATAATATAGTGCCATACACTTCAGAATTCAACTTGCTGGTTTTGTCAGCAGTCATATCATCAATAAATACAAGAGAACTGAGTCCACCGGCAGCTATACATGCTCATGCCATAAGGTGAGCTAGTATGCTTCGGACTATGAGCAGTTCCTCCCCTTCCCTCCACTTCCCAGACAGTGACAGCACTTTTGAAGTGAAATAATGAGGGAAGGACACACACCTGGCCATGGAACAGTTTATTCATTATTTAATTTAAACTCCAATACACGCTGGTAGACAGCTAAAATAACAAAACATTGTCACTATATGGCCAAAAGTATGTGAACACCTGACCATCACACCCATATGTGGTTCTTCCCCAAACTCTTGCTACACAAAGTTGGAAACACACAATTGTGTAGAATTTGGAAGCCCAAATCTGTTCCATCCATACATTTTGCATGCCACAGGGTTGCGGGCAAGCTTGGAGCCTATCCCAGGGAACTCAGGGCACAAGGCGGGGGGCACCCTGGACGGAGTACCACACACATTCACACACTATAATTTGGGAATGCAAATCAGCCTACAATGCATATCTTCGGACTGGGGGAGTACCTGGAGGAAACCCCCGTAGCACGGGGAGAACATGCACACTCCGCACACACAGGGTGGAGGCAGGATTCGAACCCCCCAACCCCGGAGGTGCGAGGCAAACATGCTAACCACTAAGCCACTGTGCCCCCCAAATCTGTTCCAGCATGACAATGCCCCTGTGCCCAAAGCAAGGTACATGAAGACATAGTTTGCAAGGTTGGAGTGGAAGAACTCGAGTGGCCTGCACAGAATCCTGACCTCAACCCCACTGAACTCCTTTGGGATGAACTGAAACACCGACTGTACCCCAGACCTCCTTACCCATGAATGACCTCACTAATGATCTTGTGGCTGAATGAGCACAAATCCCCAAAACCAGCCTCCAAAATCTAATGAAAAGCATTCCCAGAAGTGTGGAGGTTATCATAAGAGCAAATTGGGAACCAAATTTGGAATGGGGTGTTCAAAAAACACATACAGTTGCAATCAAAATTATTCAGCCCCCATTGCAAATCAGGTTTATTGTCAAAATTTACAGACTTTTGCAGCTGCTTGCAATGAACAACTCAAACAAAACAATTGAAATAGTTCAACACAACGAATGCTTCAAGTGGTTTCCCCAAATTCAACTGAAAATGCAACTTATAATGATTTCTCCAGTCTCGGAATTATTCAACCCCTTCATGGCAAACATCTTTAGTACTTAGTAGAGCACCCTTTTGCTGTTATAACCTTCTGCAAACAAGATGCATAGCCAGACACCAGCTTCTGGCAGTGTTCCTGAGGAGTCTTAGCCCATTCCTCATGAGCAATGGCCTCCAGTTCAGTAATATTCTTGGGTTTGCATGTTCTTCAAATCCCACCAGAGATTTTCTATGGGGTTCAAGTCAGGTGACTGTGATGGTCCTGTAGAATCTTCCAGGACTTCTGCAACCAAGCCTTAGTGGAATTTGAGATATGCTTGGGATCATTGTCCTGTTGGAAGGTCCAATGACACCCAAGCTTCAGCTTCCTCACAGATGGCATGACGTTTTCTCCTAGGATTTCCTGATACTTCAATGAATCCATCTTACCTTCCACACGCTGCAGGTTTCCAGTGCCAGAGGATGAAAAGCAGCTCCAGAGCATCATCGAGCCACCACCATGCTTGACTGTGGACAGAGTGTTCTTTCTTCATTCTTCTTTCTCCAGACATACCGCTGATCCATCGTGCTGAAAAGTTCCAGTTTTGTTTCATCGCTCCACAGAACAGAATCCCAAATTCTGTGGCTTATATATATGATGTTGAGCCGACTTTTCTTGTGCTTTTGGGTCAGTAGTGGTGTACGTCTTGGAGTTCTGGCATGGAAACCTTCTGCGTTTAGTATGCACCATACTGTGCTCACTGAAACCTCAGTGTCCGGTGGCCACCAAGTCTCGCTGCAGATCTTTTGCAGTCACTCGAGGGTTTTTCACAACCTGCCTTCTCAGAAATCTGGTTGCAGCCGTTGATAGCTTCCATTTTCTGCCCCTAGCCAGTTCAGGTAGTTCATGTGTTCCAGCTCAAGCACACCTGGTGCAACTAATAAAGCCCTTGATTAGTTGCATCAAGTGTGCTTGAGACAACACATGTTTTGCATATTTGTGCTATTGTGAGGGATTCTATTCAGGGGGTTGAATAATTTTGAGACTGGAGAAGTCATTATAAGTTGCATTTTCAGTTGAATTTGAGGAAACCACTTGAAGCATTCGTTGTGTTGAACTATTTCAATTGCTTTTGTTTGATTTGTTCATTGCAAACAGCTGAAAGTCTGTAAATTTTGACAATAAACCTGATTTGCAATGGGGGTTGAATAATTTTGATTGCAGCTGTATGGCTGTGATGGTCAGGTGTCCACAAATTTTGACCATATAGTGTATACTTTAGTGTAGAAAACACAAACTTAGAGATTTAGAGAAAAAGGCTAAAATAATCGATATTTCAAGGGGTGTTAGGCATAGTTCAAGTCTTTTGGTTTTAGCATTCTTTTCCTAGAAATGTTTGAAACACAAAAATAGTTTGTCTTAAACTGTAAAAAAAATTAAAACAAAACAAAACCCTCTCATTCTCAGCTCCACTAATTAAATGTAATGATTTAGACAAGCCACTGCATTTGATAATGCTAAAACTACCCTCTTTCCATATCATGCCAGCAGTAATCTGTATTAATGTAAATGATGATACGCAGAAGAAATTACCTTGCTCAAACTGCAGCCTTTTGTACATCTGCATGACATCGACAGCCACCAAAGACTCGATCTTCAGAGGGCAAGAGAAAAGAAAGGGGGAGAGACAATCATTTTAATGATTGACCTTTTGGGGCAAGCTGAGTCTGGGCAGCTGATTCCTGTTTGCAAGCCTTTTTTGATCAGTAGCTCTACGTACTGTTTCAGGCACTGCAACATAATTCCTTTCATGAGTGATTACTACTGAGACACCTACTGACAGTGGATTATTATCTACTCAAGGCAATCATTTTAGTGTAGTGGAAGCCTGGTGATTTAATGTGGATGATCGGGATTTGGAGGTTGTCTATATAAATGGATTAAATTTTGGCATGCTCTGTAGTTGATGAAAATAGAGCTCCAATTCAGGCAAACTTTCAGCATGTGTAATGGAGCTTCTCACCAGGATGCAGAAGACGCACTGGCACTGTGAGATGGTGGTCATCTTTTCCAGGGGGACGTCTTCAAGGCACAGCTTACAGGGCAGCAGGGTTGCTGTATTCCTATCCTTACTGGCACTGCAATGAGGGCTGCTCATGGTGCCTGCATCTGGGGAGCTGAGGCACACAGACATGGCAATCACTCATGTTCTATTCATACTGTATATACTTCATTCCCACAGGAGCCAAGCAAAACCCAAATTAAATAAAGAGGGAGCTTCTTCTGGCTATCGCATGGGACAGGAAGTCATATACTGCAGAAGCAGTCTCCAATTTTCAAGTGCTCGCAAAGGGAATTTAAATTACAATGAAAACATTGACAAACCATTACCTTCCTCTCAACTGGCCATATTCCCGTTGTTAAAACTACATATGCCTTGTGTGATGTTTTCCAAGAAAAAAAGAGGCAGGCCTGAGCATCTTTGCTTCAGCTGGGGGTGGAGCTACTTTCAGAGCCAGAACAATGAACACAGCCTGAAACAAGAAAACAAGCATCATTATTATAGTATCTTTGAAATTATGTCATTACAAAGATTCAGAAAGCCACTGTCAAGTGGTTATAGCCAACACACAAAGGAAGAGGGCTGTAAAACCTGCATCATCATATCTCTGAGCTGATTCACCTGCAACAAATCAGTGAGCCACAAACTTTAATTATACAGAAGAACAGAATCTGAACATCAGCAACAAACAGCAAAAAAAAGAAATCAGCTGAACTATTACGCTTTACGTACAAGTCAAATTTTGCCCCCAGTACTTATGTCCCTCAGTACTCATACATCAAGCTAAAACAGTGCTGTGTTAGTCCGGCTGATCCACAGGGTCGAGTGGAGGTTGACACAGATGGCGTGGAGAGAGCAGACTACGCAGACTGCACACTCATATTATGCAAGCAGTGTGACTGTGCTCTCAGTTCACCTACAAATGACCACCACTCTCTGTCTAATTCAGACATTGCTTATAGAGATATAGTGTCTGGGGAGTATGATGCAAAGCAAAGTAGTGCATTATTTAAAATTCCTAAAGGATCAAATTTTATAACGCTGCCCAGGTCTGGCATTAAGTAAAGCTTTATAGAGTGAGTGACAATTTAAGAATATGTGCATTTTCACTTTGCACTGAGGCTAAAAGTTAAAGCGATATGATATCAAAAAGAGAGCTATCCATCTATCCATTTTCTGTACTGCTTATCCTACACAGGGTCACAGGGACCTGGAGCCTATCCCAGGGGACTTGGGGCACAAGGCGGGGGACACCCTGGATGGGGTGCCAACCCATCCTAGGGCACAATCGCGCATACACTCACACACTATGGACAATTTAGAGATGCTAATCAGCCTACGACGCATGTCTTTGGACTTGGGGAGAAAACTGGAGTACCTGGAGGAAACCCCCGAAGCACACAGAAAACATGCAAGTGCCGAGCACACAGGGCAGAGGCGGGAACCGAACCCCTAGCCCCGGAGGTGTGAGGCACATGTGCTAATCTGATATATTATCAAAAAAAATTTCCCTTGAGAATATACACATATCTTTGTTTATGCTTATGAATACTTACTTTTTTGTTCATATTTATAAGTACAAAGTGAAAAGGGCACTACGTGTGTAAATGTGAAGTGGACATATGCGTTGGAAGTATAATAAATAACAAAAATTTTATTGGCTGACTGAAGCTATGGATGGATACAAACTCATGTCTTATATGCTGACTGAAGAGACTAGCCTGAAGTAGAAAATGTTCATATATCCATAATCAAACACAATAATGAAAATGGATATCATAAAGCATACTATAAACCACAAATCACAGTATTATATGAGTTAGCCATTTAATCCTTTATCACCTTACACAACTGAGAAACCAGCAATTGCTAGTAATATTTATACCTGAAACCCTCAATTATTTGTGATTCACTATTCACAATTTTAATCAGCTATGAAATCACATATGCTCATGTCGTTATTTTATCCCCTGTTGTTGTTTTGATTTGTAATTGTCCTAATCCTGAAAATACTTACTATACTTATTATACAATATGGCATTAACCCAAGCTTTCCTGTTTCACATAAGTGTTTTTCTGGCAGTGCATCATGCATCCATTACATCACCTGCCCTTCACCGGGTGCCAGCAAATCCATCTGTCCTATAAGCCTGGATCAGGATAAACAACATAAAACTAACTGCATGCCGGAGAGAGAGAGAGAGAGAGAGAGAGAGAGAGAGAGAGAGAGAGAGAGAGAGAGAGAGAGAGAGAGAGAGAGAGAGAGAACTGAAACAATGGCAGCAAATAGATGAAATTTATTTGTCAAACACTCACTTCGCTTTTCTTGTATTCCTGAAGACTTCCATGTATGTGTATGATTTTGAAATTTCACCCTCTCTGGTAGAAAAGTGGTTTTAGAAGCTACTTGTGGAAGAACATTTCATAACATGAGTTGTGCTATGCCACGGGGATTAATCTCATGGATGCCTATCTTTTACTACAGTAATACACGGGTTGGGACACAGTCCAAGTACTCTACAGATATAGTAAATAATCAGATTTAGGGGCTTTTGAAGATTTTATTGTGCACATTACTGTCAGGATGGCACAATGGTGCAGTGGGAAGCATTGCCATCTCACAGCTCGAGGGTCCCTGGTTCAATCCTGAGCTCGCGTTACTGTCTGAATGTGTTTCCCATGAATTCCCTGTGTTCATGTGGGTTTCCTTTGGGTCCCTTCCACTGTCCAAAAACATGCAAATGAGCAAATTGGCTGCACTAAATTTCCCCTAGGTGTGAATGGTGCTGTGTTATAGACTGGCATTCTGTCCGGGGTGAACTCTTCCACCTTGCATCCAGTGTTACTGGGACTGGCTCCAGTTCCACTGTGACCCAGGATAAAACTGCTACTGAAGATGAATGAAAATCAATGAGACTGTCACAGTTACTGAGTATTAGGGGAAAAAAAAAAAAAAAGCAAATTTTTTTTTTTTTTAACATATTTGGACAAGCAAACATTTGATCTTCTTTTAAATAGTGCCTATTAATAAAGTTGATACACTCTATCAAATGAAAATATCAAATAAAATTGACATCTTGTAGTAATTTTCACAATTTAAATGAACAAAAAAAAAACCCAGATCAGTCACATGGGAAAAGTAAGTACACCCCTACATGTATCACACCTTCAAATCCATATAATTAGAATCATGTGTTCAATATTGGGTGCCAGTAATTACAACCTGCTTAGGGAGTGCAGGTGAAAACTGTCTTATTTATACCCCTCTCATATCTAGTCTCTGGTGTTCCCTTTGTTATTCAGGTGTGTGGTGAACCCCAAAATTTCATCACAGGATCTGCTAGTAGGTCTTGCAACTGTTGGTGTCAAAGTGCATGCTTCTATAATCAGAAAGAGATTGCACAAATTTGACCTGCATGGGAGGCGTGCCAGGAAAAAAGCCTTTGCTGTTTAAAAAGAGCATTAGAGCAAGACTACAGTTTGCCAATGAGCATATAGGCATAAACCAGGCCTGTTGGAATAATGGTTCTGGACAGAGGACTCAAAGATAGAGTTGTTTGGCAACAGTAACAGCAGACATGTTTGGTGCTTACCAAAGACAGCTTTTCAGGAGAAGCACATCATACCAACTGTGAAGCACAGTGGTGGAAATGTTATGGTTTGGGGTTGCTTCACTGCCTCAAGGACTGTGCATGAATTTTGCATCATATCAAAGAGTGCTTGAAGATAATGTGAGGCCATCTGTCTGAAAGTTGAAGTTGAACCGAAAGTGGAGGATAATGATCCTAAGCACACTAGCAAATCCACCAAGGAATGGCTCAAAAAGAAGAAATGGAGGGTTTTGGAAAGGCCGAGTCGAAGCCCGGATTTGAACCCCATTGAAATGTTGTGGGGGGATTTGAAACGGGCAGTACATGCAAGAAAACCCTCAAACATCTTGCAACTGAAAGAATATTACATGGAAGAGTGGTCAAATATTCCAGCAAGACTGGTGGACAATTATGCAAAACGCCTACAAGAAGTTATTTCTGCTAAAGGGGGCAATACTAGCTTCTGAGGCCAAGTGTGTATTTACTTTTTCCACAGAAGAATATCACATGTATTGCTATTTCTGTTGAATAAATGATTGAAAAAGCTAATTTTCCTTGTAGTTTTATTCACGTACATCAGCTTTATTAATAGGCAAAGATGATCAAATGTTTCAACTCAACTTTGTTCAATTTTCATGGTTTAAAAACGGTTAAAATGAGCTTGACTTGACAGTATACACAATTCACTCCTTTCAGTGACCAACTGGAATCTATCCTGAATAAAACTCAGCATCATACTATTTATTTATTTGTACTGAAAAGCTAATGAAAATTTAATGTTAGAGAAAACACCCTGGAAGACTGCAGCTCGGAAAGCACAGTGTGTTCCGGATGCAAGGAGTCCCAGTGCCTCTGAGGGCGATCCAGCTCTAATATTAAAAGCATTCTTGAGCTCTAACGCTGCTCTGGGGAACTGTGGCTTAAGGCATTACTGACCATCAGCTAACCATTAAAACCATTGCCATTATTGGTCCTTAATGGTATACACTAGACATAACGTGCCACCTACAGAAGGCAACAAATTACCAGTACAGACCCAGTGGGACCATTACAGTTTCCATTACAACCTTTATTAACTCCCATTATTAACAACCCTTTTAACAACCATTAAAACCATTACAAATTCTACGAGGGTTTCTATTGTATTTTTTTCTTCTCCAGCAGGGTTTCCATATTCATGTTTTGCCTTAAATGAGGAACACAGTCAATTTACAAGGGTACAAGAGGAAGATTAGAGACAAAGAGACAAATCCTAGTTTTAATGGACAGTCTGGGTATGTATCTAATATCTTCATCTATAAAGGATCTGAAATTTTTACATTAATAAACATGGAACAAGTTTCAGCAACTCTTCTTACATTTCACTAGTTGGTCCTTTTACTTGTAAAAGTACAGTGTAAAGTAAATCTCACAGGAAAGATAAGAAAGTGAGCATCACTACTCACCTTCAGCTGAAGATGCTGTGTGTCAGGAATCACAGCACAGTGTCCTCAACGCGTTTATCCATAATATCCTGTGACATTAGAGTACTGACTATGAGAAGACCCAGCAAGAGAAATAGTGATTATAATCGGAGAATAATTAGTGTAAATGAACTCCAAGAGTTGCGGAAATGAAAACTGAGCGGTTTCCTCGGTGTGTCTCTGATAGAACAGCGCCATTAGACTACACCTCAGCTCACACCAGGCTCCGAGACACTATTTACTTCAAGATTATGTGTTTTAGCGACCTCTGCTGGACAAAAACAGCAAATACGCTATGGCCCTGTCCGTCTGTTACCTTCCGCTGAGTTGTGTGTACATACACCTGAATATAAACTGAATTCATCCATGCATTTTCTGTACTGCTTATCCTACACAGGGTCCCGGGGATCCTGGAGCCTATCCCAGGGGACTCGGGGTATTGGTCGGGGGACATCCTGGATGGGGCTCCAACCCATTGCAGGGCATAACCACACACACACTCAAACATCCATTCACACACTATGGACAATTTAGATATGCCAATCAGCCTACAACACATGTCTCTGGACTGGGGGAGGAAACTGGAGTACCCGGAGGAACCCCCCAAAGCACAGGGAGAACATGCACACAGGGCAGAGGCAGGAATTGAACCCCCAACCCTGGAGTTGCGAGGCAAAAGTGCCAACCGTGCCCCCTGAATTCATTAGCAATGATAATTAAATTCACTTTCACTTCTATAGTGATTTTAACAGCAGACATTGTCACAAAGCAGCGTTGTAGATGTATAGTTACGTAGATCACTATCGGCCTTGATGAGTGCCAGAGGTGACAACAGCAAGGAAATAACTCAGGATGACATGAAGAAGAAACCTTCAGAGGATCCAGACTCAAAAGGAAACCCATCCTCTTCTGAGTGACACCTGATAGTGTGATAATAAATCATTACTCCTCAACAAGTGTATATTATAAACACAAAGTGTGTTGAATGGATGTTAAAGCATTATAGTATTTATGATTAAAGCATCCACATGAAATTATCTACTGAAAACATTGTGAGATTTGGGCATAAACTGTTGATGAGAAGTCCACTTTAGAAAGTAAGTCAGTGCGAAAGTGCAGAAGTTGTGCAGAAAATGTAAATGTGTGTATTGTATAGTTATGCCATAACTGGCTGATGATATGGCTCGACTGTTGAAAATTATACAGACTATATTCATATAGACTATATTCTGGACTATTCATTTGTTTTTCAATTGAGTTGTCCATTTAATGTGTACGGCATTTCAAGAAATTCATAAGTCAAGGAAAAAACAAAGCATAAATAATAATAAAACAGGCTGAAGGCCTATAGATCAGAGGGTCTCAAACAATACGTAGCCAAGGAACCCTTTACTGTAAAATAACTTCCATGTTCCCCTTCAGTAAAGATTTATTTCATGAATTATTGTAGAAATGTTATTACTGTACAAATTTATTGTGTAAATGTGTACATTTTTTTCCTATTTACTAGAGCCATAGAGATTTCTGTTCCTGAACTTTCCACTGAAAGACCACAATGACAAGTTCAAGATTACTTGAAGTTCTTGAGTTATTGGTTTGAAGTACACTCAGTCAATTCAAGTGACCAGTCAAACAGGGTAATAGCTATATAAACTTAATAATAAATATAATAACTTTTGGTAATAACTAACTATTGGTAACCAATTTATCAATATACCAAATTCTTGGTGCTTGAATTGGAGAGCCATATTAGAAATTTTGCCAAAAAATAATATAAACCACAGTATGATTAGCTAAATTGTGTAAAAAAAAAATATGAAGAAGAAAATGGATATGCTAAGGGGCCAGGTATCCAGTGTGACTGATAAAAACATGGGAAAACAACACCTTACATTAACTGTGATGATTAGTTACAAATGGTTTGATGACCTGGCTAAGACCCTCTGAATGATGGTTTTAGTGGCTGTGATCTCCACCAGATGTCAGCATAATCCATGTAATGTGCATTATGTGCTTGCCATGGCCAGGATTCATGAAATGCTCTATTCATGCTCCTCTGAAAACAAGATCTTGCCTTGCTTTATTTAGTCAGGAGCAGACGTGCTACTGAACATGTTGAGGCATGTTATGACATGTTCATTTCCAGCATTTCAACATCATAGACCATATAATGTATGAGCAGTACGGTATAACAGAACAGCCTGGACTGTTCTGTGGACTAATATTTTCATCTATTTTCATATCTCTCTCTTATATATTATATATTTTTTGCCTTGGCTGACTGTTCAGATACAACAACCACTACATCCAATAAACAGTGCTGAGAAACATGTCAGAAACAAGGTTCATTCAGCTCACTCACTGCATAGATAGTAACAAAAGTTTTTTTTCCCCCTATAATATCCTATCCAATTTATATCTTCTGCTTCTTTTATAGCAACAAAACATGATAGAGGAAAGCCTTTAAACTAGACAAATCAATACATAATTCTTTAATGATTAAACGTACATACTTAACAGTTGATTGGACTGAAACAACATACATACAGGTATGTTACACAATTGAAAGGAAAGCATTTCCCTGTGAAGTTTTGTGAAACTGTATTACATCATCATCATCATTATTATCATTATGCCATACTATAATTTACATTTCCACCACATGATATTAGACTGCGACTTTCACAGAAACAAAATTTTGGGGAACTATAGTCCCCTGTGCTCTGGTTACTGGCTTGTTTAATGTCAATTATGAATATAGGCCAAAAGGGCTATGAACTGGTTCAGGGAATGAAATAAAAACAACAATAAAAAAAAAATACACAAACATAACAGAAACACAACCAAAAAAGTAAACCATAAGTGTTCATTTAAAAGTTTTTGGGTTACAGTAGCTAACTAAATTCTACCAAAGCAAAAAAAAAAAAAAAAAAAAAAAAAAAAAATCAAACTAGGGATGGTCATTTAGCCTGCTAGCATGTCTAAGCATTTTTAACAGGAAATTTGCTAACAATGTTGACAGCATTTAACATTGATCTTGAATTTATTTTATAAATATATTGGAGCACAAACAAATTCCATATCTTGTGTGTGTGGACAGGTCCTTATCAGTACAAACACAGCTGCTGGGTGTAATAGCTTTCCAAACCTTCTATTTGATTATATTAGTATGTATCTTAGGCTTACATGCCTAACTGCTTTTTCATTTTGATATAAGTGGTTTATTAAAATTGGAATTGGAATGCAAGAAAGTAAATGTTAACCTATTTGAAAATGTACACACATCTGCCAGACTAATCTAACACATCACCTCTTCACTTTGTCCTCTTTTGCTCTTTTCCTCCTCCTTCATAAATCCCTGCATGTCCGATATCACATTACCCCGTCTATCACCCAACCCCCATGCACAAACAGCCTTTCTGGGAGGCCCCATGAGTGCTGCTGCTCAGAAACAATCCCAATTGGGCGAGGTTTGTGGAAGCTGGACAGACTGCAGATTTTATAAGGTTATAAATTCAGAGGAGTATAGAAATTAAGATAAGAAATTGTCTTATAGTTTGGTCATTTAAGTGTCACTAGTGTGAGTGGCCCTGGGGAAAAGCTCTATGACCCCTCCTAATTAGCAACATGGAAGTTATCAAGGCACAATTCTGCTCAACCAATAAACCACATCATGTTGATCTGAACATCCATGTATCAGCTTTGGTGCATATGGGTGACAGTACTGAAAGCATCCATGTGTTAAATGACATAACAGAAAATGTATATGCCAAGATCTAATAAGTAAGAGCCAATCATCTCACATCCATCGTTTTTAAGTGGATCAGTTTAAGCCATTCAGTATTCCCTACGTTACTGGGAATTGCACTTGGTTTCATGTTCTGTCTGCATTATGTGCACTACAGAAAATAAATGCCACCTCCAGTTCTAAAGCAGTCCCTGCAGTAGCAAGAACTCCATCTGCTAAAACTAATGTCTCATTAAAGGGGAGGTAATGTAATTAAAGCCCTCCAGAATGTGGGATGTTAGTGTGGAATATTATTCCAATATATTATAATAAAAGGCATATGTCCAATGTTCTCAGGACTCTGGGAAGTTTGTTGAAAGTCTCCCCTGCTCTGGGGAATAAGGTGGCAGGGGGTATTTTTATGAGATGAAAAGAGAGAGAGAGAGAGAGAGAGAGAGAGAGAGAGAGAGAGAGAGAGAGTTGGGGGCATTTACAGTCTTTCCATTGCTCAGTAGCATTGTTATACAAACTCAAGTAATATTCTGCTCATTGTTTTGTTTTTGCAAATGGTAGTTTTACAGCACAAGTTTATATTCATAGCGGCAATAAAACTGATCCATTTGAAATTTAGATAATGAGAAAAAATGTAAGAAAATGTATTAACCTCTTCCAAATAACAAAACCTTTTATTGACGGTACACCAAAGTCTGTGCAGCATTATTGTCAACACATCTACATATCATGGCATGCAAACTGAAGGTCACCAATTTTTAAGCAAATTCAACTAGGCTACTTTAGCCAGCATGGTATACAGTACCATGTGACCTTGCAGCCAAATCGGTTAAAGGCTCTGTTTTTGTTCACTGGCACCAAGAAGGTCCGTCAAGCTTGTCTGCTCAGATGCTCATCCAGAAATGCAAGAGGCGCTATAATGCATGGTCCCAGCAGACTGCCCACATGTCCTACCTGCTGAGACTTAGCACCGTCTGCACCCGCATCATTCCCATTCCAATTTCATTACTTTCAATCAATACATCTTTTTAAATCCAGATTGAATTTTCATGGTTGAGTTGACAGGAGATGCCTATCCGGCCCAGATGTCCTCTGTGCCTCTTATTTAACCTCTGGACCTGGGTGGTAAAGGCCCGAAAAACACTCAAGCTGGTTTGACACTATGTCCACTAAGCTCCTTAATTGAATTATATGAAAGACAGAAGGGCCTTATGACCTCACTATGTCATGGATTGAAAAAAAAAAGAAATCCCAGCAGCTAACTACAGTGTCTCACAATGCTTGAGTTGTCTACAGTGGCTAACTATGGACTAATATTTCAGTGATTTTAAGCCTGAGGGTGTACTGAGGTTTGACACCAGACCAATATGGCCTGAATCTCCTCTCATCGGAAGAAGTCTGATTACAGACCCTCTCCAGACAGCTTTTCTCTGTTATCCATTACAGAGAACTTGACAGTGGACCACCATGAGTCCCCACCCCCTACATGTTTTTCTTAGCACAGACTAATGAACTTTTGGGGTCAAAAGTTAGACTGAGGCCATTGCTGACAGCCAGACAATGTCCAGAGGACCCTTCCATTGCCCTTTCTACTATCACCCATCACCTGGAGCCTCCCTCTACTCATACTACACATGCATACTGTTGTGTTCGTATTGGAGTTCCCAGTTCCCAGCTCCTGCACACCTTGATTAGCTTGGGGTGCCATTGCCTCATCATGAGTGTCACTGGACATTGACCAGCTCCTTACCATTACCTCATTTAGCTCGAAGGGTCTTTCAGTGGCACACAGTCTACACTCTGAGCATTTGACTCTGGCCTAGAGTAATTACTGACATCAGCAGCAGCAGTGGCAGTAGCAGAGGCATCCTATGTTTTCCAGCATAGTTATTTGCCTGATGAAGTGGCCAGTGACAGACTCCTGGGTACGGAATGAGAGGCTGTGTGTGTGAGGATTTGTTCTTTGCTGAAAGAACCTCGCTTTTCTCAATCCAGCTGCCGGACCCCCCACTCAGGACAGAGGTCAGACTGTGTCCATCACCAGAGCTGGAAATGGCTTTATTAGCAGCTGGAAGACTGGAATCTGTGGAGCTGTTTCAGGGACATATGTGGGCGCCTAAAGGCTCAGTTCCTTATTAAGGCCAGCTACTGTGGCTCAGTTTACAATGGAGAGGCTGGACCTGACTGTGTAAGGCAAACACAGTGACAGGACTGGGTCATATGAGCAGAGCAACACTGCAATTTAAGAGGTGGGACAGCAGGAGACATGTTTATTGGTTATTAGACAATGGCTGGGCAAAGGTTGAGCCCCATAACCTCTTCTATGGGATGTTGTAATATCTTTATGTTTTTGTGGGCAGTGGTGGCTTTTCACTGATTGGAAAGTTGAGAGTTCAGACCCACTGCTGTCCTTGGGGTCTGCTCTGACCCCAACTTCCTTCAAGACTGGGATATATTTTTAAAATACTGTACTGTGCTATACAGTAAAATATTGTATTGTACACTGCAGCTGTGAAATGTATTTAGAAATAACATTTGATTTTTAATTAAATAAAAGTTGTAGTATTAGAATGCATTTGATTTCCAAATGGCTGCCCATTGCAATGTACAGTGGTGTTTGAAAGGTTGTGAACCCTTTAGACGTTTCTATACATCTGCATAAATATGACCTAAAACATCATCAGATTTTCACACAAGTCCTAATAGACAAAGAGAATCCAGTTAAACAAATGAGACAAAAATATTATACTTGGTCATTTATTTATTGAGGAAAACACCTGTGAAGCACTCCTTGCCCATTTAAGAAAGAAGAAGTTAGGTACTTTGATCCCATACTTAGGTCTAATTTAGTAAATTTCCTGATTTCTCAAATGTTTTGGCACTAAAGACCAAAATTTTACTCTGAGCATCTGTACATTCTAGTCCTAATCATGCACTATTAGAATGGACCATTTTTTTTGCTTTATGTACATGTGTGCATTCTCATTCATTCTCTCTCTCTCTCTCTCTCTCTCTCTCTCTCTCTCTCTCTCTCTCTCTCTCTCTCTCTCTCTCTCTCTCTCTCTCTCTCTCTCTCTCTCTTCTGTGCATGTGTACTCTGTGTGTGTGTGTGTGTGTGTGTGTGTCTGTGCACATTTAATAGCTGAGAGACAGAAAGCTGAAAGAGACTGGCAGGGTTCCCTGTTAACAAGGCTTTGACAGAGAGGCAGCAGCATGACGCTGAGCAGCACAGACGACTCTTTTTCACTGCAGAGATTTGTGAAACTGAAACTGCAGGCAAGCTCCTGTCATGCACTATAGACTCCTAATGCAAATGTGGACTGATAGCAGCATGACTTTGGCTTCGCATCGCAGCCTGGCTTCCCTCTTTAGAGATGGAAGAAGAAGGATTGCATGGGTCATCTTAGGTCTCACTCTGTCTCCTCTTTTGATAGACTTTGTAACTTAATCCAATCCAACTGTAAAACCATATAGCATTATTTACTTTAATTATGTCTAATCAAATGTATTATTCTATTACTCATTCCAACCACTTTAATATGGAAGTTTGTTAATGGCTCTTTTGTTTCCTTTACAGTAGCAGTGGCATGAGAATACAGACACTTGAAACGAGGCTGTCAGTCATTGCATACATTTATCACTTTGCCTGTAGTTCAACATCAAATCAGAGCCAAACCAAGCACAAGACCTCAGGGCTAGACCCAGCCGTGTTGAGCTAAGAGCTATCACATTTAATTCAAACCCTGTCTTGCAGCCGCTTCTCGCAATGTCTGACGTCTCTCGTGTCACAATGTCAAAAAAGATTATGACCATTCAATCAGTTTATTGAGTGGATTTGCACTGCTTATCACAGCAGCTTTGACATTTGAGGTTGAATATAAAAACAGAAAATATGAGTAAATAAAAAAAATGAAAGCCTTTTACCTGATAAAATGACCTATTGGAGGCCATGGAAAACATTTTCATTACTCAGAGCCTTGAGACTCTACCAGTGTCATGCTTTTTCAAGGTCAGGAGACACATAATAGGCTATTACTCCATGTGTGTGTCTGTGTGTGTGTTGGAGGGGGCGGTCTCTGGTTTGGCTCATGGTCAAAAGCCAAACAAAATGGATGAGTCAGGTAATGACAAGGAGAGTGTGGAATTCTGAAACTCAGACTCCTGATCGATGGCAGCAGCACCAGACAATACCGTACCTAGTGGCCTGCTGCAGGCATGAGCCATGGCCCAGAACACAACCCTTCTAATATCTGTATGAACTGAACCCCAGGCTAACTCAATGTCTTTGTTACCTCAACTTGAGGCAGCTATGCAGCTCCATTTTCACCACTCAAACTGTAACTGAGAAGTCCCGGCATGTTTCTGAGAAGCGGAAGTGTGGCATTGTCAAATCCCTTCTATTCAATTATTAATGCAGCGCCCCTGGCCAGAACTAACAGGGGCGTCTCTTCAAAGCCTGGGCAGGGTCGTGATGGATACTGTTTCCCAGATTGCAGGGGCAGCGTTCAAAGGAAAGAGAGACAACCCGTTCATCTCTACTCCATTCTCTCTCTCTCTCTCTCTCTCTCTCTCTCTCTCTCTCTCTCTTTCCATGCAACATCTAGTCACTCTGGGGGTCAGTCCATTAAAGACAGCAATATGATCTAACAATGTGGCAGAAAGCAAGAAGAAGAAACAGAAAGACTGGCATGTACTTTAGTGAATATGTCAGTATGAAAAGCTTAAAGCTAAAGTTTTGTAAACAAAGCATGAAGACGTCTATACATTGTGTATGGTTATATAAGAAACAAAGTGTTAATTAACGATGCACTATTTTAACACACACTGGGTCACACATAAATATGTATTAAAATAAAGGAGAGAATACACAACTAGCCAGCACATCATGTGTTAAATGATTGTCCAATCACATTATGGACTGCTGTTAATTTGCCCTCACATGGTTTTTGATTTTTTTTTTTTTTTTTTTTTACATGAGATGAGGAGTGTTGTGCAAGTAAAAAAAAAAAAAAAAAAAAAAAAATAAAAGATGAAGATGAATGAATAAACAAATGAATGAACCTCTTCAATGAACATCATCAGTAACCGTTTTATCCTGATCAGGGTTGGGGTGGACCTGGAGATTATCCCCAGAACACTAGATGAGAGGCTGCCTGGATGGGATGCCAGTCTATTGCAGGGTACCATGCACACACACACACACACACACACACACCAATAGGCAATTTAGTATAGACAATCCATGCAGAGAACATGCAAAACTCAGGACACTGGAGTTTGTGACACCAATAATAATAATAATAATAATAATAATAATAATAATAATAATAATGGCTGAATTTGATATAGTTAATTTATCATTGGACTTTTGTGAAAAAGAAAGGCAGCGTAGGGAAACTGGTGTGTGTCTGTGTTTGTGTGCATGTTTGTTTTTAGTTGCATACGAGTTCCAGCTTGCAGTGAAATAAAAGCTGGCCAGTGCAGTCTGCAGCCCACTGTACTGAGATGGTAGTCACACGGCATCAGCAACACTCCAGAATAACATCACCCAAAATGAAACACTCCCCTCAGCACCCAAACACCAGTGGGAGGAGAAAGAATCTTGAAATCTTAACACAGTTTTCTCCAGTATGAAATACTACCTTGCAATTTTAGGCAGCTTTACCTCCATACATCATATTTGATCACAGAGATGAATGCATAGTCACGGCACTTGAAAGATTCGTTCTCGTTCTCTGCATTTCTGCCTGTATTTTCCCAGATTCCTGAAGTGCTGCTCTGGAGGACTACTGCACTCCACACCTCAGCCCCCTGCTGGGACTGCAGACACACTGTGTCTACCTTTGTAATTCTGTTCGACATGGTGAAGTCATTGGCCTAAAAGGCTGCTGTCATAAAGAAAGAGATTGGGTGTGTATTTGGAGCCTGCCTTACCTAAGGATGTTTGGCAGAAATGACATGCTCTGTAGTGTTTGTTTTGCCATAGGCTGGAACCTGTGGTCCAGACTGACAGGGTCACACATCCAGCCAGGGCCACTTCTTTTCACTTTCATGTGTTATAACTGTAGACTGGAATGAGCCTTTTGTTAAAAAAGTGTGACTAGTGCAGTACATTGTGCAGTGGAGACACAATGCTAATAGGGATTGACCAAATTTACATCACACAACACAATTCAAGTCTTTAATGCTGTGTCCACAAGTTCCATGAGTGAGATTTCATATCTCACATCACAGTGGTAGCTCAGTGGTTAAGACGTTGGGCTACTGCTCTGAAGGTTGTGAGTTCAATTCCCAGCACCGCCAAGCTGCCACTGTTGGGCCCTTGAGCAAGGCCCTCAACTGCTCAGATGTATAAATGAGATACATGTAAGTCGCTCTGGATAAGGGCATCTGCCAAATGCCGTAAATGTAATAATCGTTTCCATATTTGAAGCTTGATTGTGCTCAAAATAAAGAATTGGAAAAATACATTTTTATGGGGCTTAATGAGCCAGACATGAATGGAAAGTCAGACAGGACAATATCTTCTCTCTAGAAATAGAAGTGCATCTGTCTGTAGCAGCTTCAGTTTGGATGCTAGTTGGGAAGTTGTGGCCTCGCTTCGGGGAACTGACCGCTTACCTATTGATCAGGGAAATAAGAGAACACTGACAACTTCATCGCAGACAGCAAAGCTGACCAAAACATGAAATGTTTCTGCACTTTGAGAGTACTATTACAGGCTAAAAGGCACTTTGAACACATGGGGTACTATCAATTGGGGGTAGAGCTTTGCCAGAGAGTCATGCGAGTCTGCTGTTGGCATTGCTTAGGGTCAACCTAAAGGCCCACGTAGGGCTCTATCTTACTGGTATCTGGGCATCTTATGAATTTGCTTGTCATGACAGTTGCACGATAACTGCACATTATTAGGCATTCTGAACCTGATTAAACTTTACGAAAGTAAAGAATGAAGTCAGAGTACTTCATTTACACACAGGGTTGAGTCAGTCTGTCTGCTTAGTCAGACTACCAAACCACAGATCAGGCAATAAAAAGAAACCCTGCAAGCTAAATTGTATCTATTAATGAAAGGAAGTATTGGCACTTTTCCTTGAGTGCCAGAGGGTTTAGATTATGAGGGTATATTTACAGAAAGAATAAATCTAGGCTAGCATGTGCATTTGGGACAATATGCCAGATATGTTTCATCCATCCCTATCATTACAAATGCCCTTCAGCTGCTTTCTACTAAAAGGTTGCACTGTGACTTTGTTAAATACCACAAGTTTATACATAATTTACCAGTATAGTGGTGGACGAATGTTCATTAGGTACTCTACTCTACTGGGCAAGCACAACTTTTAATGTGCTGCCCAGTCCCTTGTTTTGACTGCAGAAACATTACTGACTAGGCTAAAAAGTAGTAGCTAATGTAACATAATAATGTATGGAAAGTTAGCTAGTTAAGTAAGGCATTTGCCAAGGCTTGGCTATGAGTGGCTTAACTAGCTATACGCACTGAACTTTATTTTGCTCAGATTTGCTAATTAATCAACCTGGTGAAAAAACATTCTACAGGTAACCAGCTAGTGCCTTGGCTGATGTGTGTAGTGTAAAAGGCAGTGGGATGCAGAACGAGTGAGTCACCGATTTGAACAGCACTCATTTTGAAAACTGAAACATTTCTTTTGCGACGATTTATAAGGAGTATGTTTATAACCTATAAAAACTATAACCTATAAACCTATAAAAATCTTGTATGGTAGCACTACTTGTATTGTTCTCTGCTTAATATATCACTTTGTTAATTTGTAAGTTGCTTTGGATAAAAGCTTCTACTAAATGAATAAATGATAATGTAAATGTAATTTTCTTTTTTCGGTTGTTAAACCTATATAATACATCGATCCCTCATTAGTATATTCATTAGTATAGTCTTATGGCTATACTACAAAGACAAACACATTAATCTTTGCTTTATTTTACCAAATAATCAAGGACGCATTATAGAATACAAAAAAAAAAATAAAATAAAATAAAAAATACACTAATGGCTCACACTGAAATGTTCCGCATGCATTATCCCCTATGCATAATGCAGAATATATACTATATAAATATATTTGTGCAATAAGTTATTACAATAGGTCCCTCTCTTGAACTGTACAGATTTGATGCATGTTTTGGTCTGCTTTCTTTCCTGCAGGTCTCGAATGTTGGAGATAAATAGCTCCAGCCTCACTTTAATAATCTCACAGTGGGAGGGCTGCAGCTGATGGGCATCTTAGTGCTATTCTACGGCCCCTTCACCCTCCAGGAAGCAAGCGTCCAATGTTTTCCAGGGCTGGCATGCTTACTGGCATGGAGACAATTTGAAACAATTTGCCTCAGAAATCCAAGGTACGCGAATAACTGGGGAGTGAGGTGCTTAAAGGCGGTAATGAGAGTAGTCACATTAATCTTAGTGCTGCTTATTTTTCCACCACAGCCTTAATGAGGAGAGGTCAAATAACATGCTGACATACATGTTACATATGACTGGGAATATTCGCTTTCAGTTAAGAGTCACACACACACACACACACACACACACACACACACACACACACACACACACACACACACACACACACACACACACACACACACAAATAGTTTACAGACACACAGGTCATCACTGTTGCAGTAGCAGCAGCTTACACTGATTACATTTAGTGCATGTTATGATGACACATAGTTGGAATATTTTTGTGTATATTCAGTATACAAAATAAATAAATAAATAAAAAACATTATACATATTTTATATATATACATACATTATATATATATATATATATATATATATATATATATATATATATATATATATATATATATATATATATATATATATATATATATATATATATATATATATATATATATAAAATGTGCAGTATATTCAGTTATGTTATGTTCAGTTTAAGTTATGTTTACTCTCACTTGATTACACAGATTAGTATCTGGGACACATTTCTACATTTAAAACAGGGACTTTCCCATAAGCATAATTTGGATGTATTTTGTTTATGAGCTCAATGAAATGGATTTGGAACTACAATGTCCATCTATCCATCAATTTTCTGTACCACTTATCCTACACAGGGTCGCAGGGAGCCTGGAGCCTATCCCAGGGAACTCGGGGTACAAGACAGGGGACACCCTGGACAGGGTGCGAACTCATCGCAGGGCACAATCGCATACACATTCACACACCCATTCACACACTACAGATAATTAAGAGGTACCAATCAGCCTATAACGCATGTCTTTGGACTGGGAGAGGTAACCGGAGTACCCGGAGGAAACCCCCGAAGCACGGGGAGAACATGCAAATTCCCTGCACAAAGGGCAGAGGTGGAAATCAAATCCCCAACCCCGGAGGTGTGAGGCAAATGTGTTAACCACTATTACCCTGCCCCTGTATCAACAATGTCTAATATGTAAATTATTAGGGCATAGTACCTGGAAACTTTCAGCCATAGAACCTGTATCCTATGCTTGCTTGCTAGTTAAACTTTGTCATTTTAGTAATAAGCATCATCTTGGGTGTTATAGGCCTTCACTGGTTTGGCTAATGTTAAGTACAGTGCTGTGAAAAAGTGAACCCTGATTTCTTCTGTTTTTGTGTATATCTCATACTAAATAGTTTTAGATCTTCAAACGAAATACAACATAAAACAAAGGCAACCTGAGCAAACACACAATACAGTTTTTATTTATTTATTTTTTTATTGAAGCAAAAAAAAGTTATCCAAAACCTATCACCATTGTGAAAAACATAAACTTAAACTTAAATTCATAATAGGTTTGGCCACCTTTAGCAGCAACAACTGCAACCAAATGATTGTGCTTGAGATCAGCCTTTCACTTACTTCTAGGACTAGGATCTGCTCCTATGCTTTGGATCACTGTCTTGCTGCATAATCCAGCTGCCCTTGAGTTTCAACTTACAGACTGAAGATCAGACATTCTCCTTTAGGATTTTCTGGTAGAGAGCAGAATTCATGTTTCCCTCAATTATTGCAAGTTGCCCAGGCCCTGAAGCAGCAAAGCATCCCCACACCATCACACTTCCACCACCATGCTTGAACGTAGGTATGATGTTCTTTTTTGTGGAATTCTGTGTTTGGTTTACGCCAGATGTAATGGGACCCCTGTCTTCCAAACTGTTCCACTTTCGACTCATCAGTCCAGAGAACATTCTCCCAAAAGGTTTGAGGATCATCGAGGTGTGTTTTGGCAAAATTCAGACGAGCCTTAATGTTCTTCTGGGTTAGCAGTGGTTTTTGCCTCGCCACACTTCCATGGATGCCATTTTTTGCCCAGTGCATTTCCGATAGTGGAGTCAAGAGAGGCCTGTAGTTCCTTCTATGTTGTCCTTGGCTCTTTTGTGACTTGCTGGATGAGTAGTCGCTGTGCTCTTGATTTGATTGAACAGGATTTGCAGTAATCAGGTCTGGTTGCGTCTAGTCCAGCTGAACCCCATCATGAATGCAGTTTCATAGATCTGGTTTATTAGTAACTACGGAGGCAAATACATTTTCACACAGGCCCAGTTGGTATTGGAGAACTTTTTTGCTTCACTAAATAACATTATTTTGTGTTCACTCAGGCTGCCTTTGTTTTATCTTAGATTTTGTTTTAATTTCTGAAACAATTTAGTATGAGATATACATAAAAACAGAAGAAATTATTATAAAAAATACTTTTTCACAGCACTGTATGTAAAAAAAACAATCTTGTTTTTATTTTTGACAACATTGGCTACTGTTAAAATCTCGGAGAATATGACAATGCAAATAGAGGCTCAGATACTAGCAGCTCAAACCTGTTTCCCTGTGACAAATGTGTGCTAGATTGACAACAGTTTACTAGCTGGCTAATGCTACTGTTAGTAACAAACAAAATTGTTCATACTGTTGAATAATTCACTAAGAATTTGAAATATTACAAATTTCAAAGATAAATTGAGACTCTCATACTGATTCCACTCATGTCTACCTGTGACAAATGTGAGCCTGTTTTATACCTGGTTAAGTAGCCAGCTAGCTATTTGGAGGCCAATGAAACATTCCAAATTTTAGATGAAGGTAAAGGTGAAGAGATGCTTCTAATTGTATTTTTAAAATGTTTTGTTCAACAAAACAAACATAAAAAAAAAATACATTATTAACGTTCAATAAGACATAATTTTTTCAGTGCCAGTCACTGTTAGCTGAATAGACAGCAGGATGAGTCATAGTCACTGGCTCCTGGCACAGCCATCGCGTCTCCTTAAGCGATCACAGTGGATGATCTTTAACCAGTAGAGTAGATGCTGAGATTTCCCAAATCTCCAACCAGGAAGTACTGCAACAGTTCTAGCATAATTGACACCTCAAGCCTAGCTTTCATATATTGTGCTACTACATATTGTACTACTATTGTACAATATAAACAATACATATAGTACCACTAAACAGTATGTATTACATATTGTACTATATGTGCTTACATTTGTACATTGTAGTAGCTGTTGTGTATAATGTTATTGTTTGAAAGTCTGATGTTGTTGCTGAAGTGTTAAAAATGAATTTGCAGAAATAATTTTTTAAATGATCATGATTTTGACAGTTGATTGTTAACCCAGCTTAGAGAGAGAGAGAGAGAGAGAGAGAGAGAGAGAGAGAGAGAGAGAGAGAGAGAGAGAGAGACCCCATGGAAATAAATACCATTGTTATGTTATAAACCATTTTCATTGTAGTGTTGGTAGTTGGTAGAACTAATCATAGATTACTACATTAGGGCGGCCTGATTTTATCCAATGCATTTACTCACAATAAATGAATCACCGAAGTCCTATTGCATATGGGTGTATATACAAATAATGCATGAGGGGAACAATTGCTATCTTCCTCATTAACCCTATCAGGTATTAATTTATTTGATTCATTTTGGCCTGACCTTTCCATTGTATAAAATAAAAAAATGAAAGTGAGCCAGATCTAATGATTTTTATACAGTGAGTCCATACAATGACAATGGCTAGAATGTAATAAAATTGTGCCTTAATGTTATGTGACATCTGTCTAGTCAAATGTGAAAGGGTAAAGGTTCATGGTCTCTCCCTTTCTGGCTGCATTAGTGTCTGTTTCTGCTTCTGTTTCTCTCTCTCTCTCTCTCTCTCTCTCTCTCTCTCTCTCTTTGTGTTTCTTAAGCACTGGACTAATGATAGCTCGATTATGGGCTCATATCCATTATGCAAGAGCATTTTATAGGTGTCTGCAGCTGGGACCAAACCATTAACATGCTGCTATTTGAACTCTCCTAATGCTGATGCATGGTTTGTGTGCAAGCTGCAAAGATGAGGATCAAGTGCTTTTTAATCATCTCAGAATGTTAAATGGAAAAACAAATCCAGGCATTTTTTTTTTTCATCTGGAATAACATCTGTTCTATGAGGTCTGACTGATGGTGAGAATGATTTAAAAATACAACCCATTTAGGGAGGGAGTGACATGCAGTCAGTGTTTTTGGCATAGCGGTGAAACCCAGGAAGCACTTCTGCATAGCCTGGATGAGGTCATTTCCTTATCAACTCGCCTGACCCTATTTCTGTTTGCAGGCTTTATTAACCCTTTCAGCACGGGATGAAACTTCTGTACAGTTCTGGGATAGAGAGCAATGCTTTCCTTTCTTTTTAAATCAGGTTCTAGTTGTAAGGGTCTTGAGATTTTCTGATCAGATCTCACCAATCAGTCCGATTGCATGCTTAAATGAGTCTGTATACTGTATAATATAATATTGGTATATTGGGGAATATTGGGAGGCCATAGACCTCAGTGATGAAGAGGTAAGGCCAGTGAGGATATCTGTACGCTGGGGATCTGGACGGAGAGGGTGTGTTGCCCTCCAGGGTCCTCTGGTGCCAGGCAACACACGGGTCCCAGATAACAGGAGGTGCTGTTTGGATTAGGGGTGTGACGAGTGAGGGAAGCTCCAGAGGCTCAGACAAAACGAATGCTGCATGATGGGGCTCTGCAAGAAGGAGATAATCACTTTTCCTACCCTCATGTTATTCGCATACACCCAGAGGGTTCAATAGAGATAGAAAGCAGCACCTCACACATGTAGGAGGAACACTGAGAGTGTACTTAGTACAGTATGTGTGGATAGAATTTGCTTTTCCTTTGCACATCTGAATGTGGGATGCGAACTCTGAGGTTGATTTCATAATGGAATGAGGGTAGGAGGAGTGTAGGCATGGGCATGAGATTTATTTTGAGAACAAAATAAGCATGTCTGTATAATGTTGGAGTGACACAGGCACCTGTTGTATGCTCCCATCCTGGAGTTATGGCGTATGTCACACTATGATAAAGCAATCTACAACAGGGGCAGGAATATCCTGCAGTAACAGGTCTTGCTACTTTCCATCTGAAGCTCCTGCTGTGCATATCAATTAAAAGTACTTTATATTCAAAATGAACCTTATTTTTCTTATCTGTGTGTTTTATTTGTATGCCAAAAAATAGGAGCCAGAAATGTGGTTTGAAGATGTGCATACGTCATTGTATAGTAAACTTCCACTTCCAGCAGGGGGCAGTAAAGAAATCCAGTTCTCCAGCAACGAGCCAAGTGGTTTATGTTTCAGCATTTAGAGCATGAACCAGCATCATAGTTCTGTCAGGAGGCAACTAGAGGTCTTCCAGTTCTCATATCTTTCAAGCATCAACACCAGTTTGATCACAGACACATCAGTTTCTCAGGCACAGGTATATATTGCCAGTGAGATGCAACTACACGATCATAGTAACTATCAGTGAATGTAACAAGAGCTATTTTTATGATCAAAGCAATAACCATAAACACAGGAAGGTGGGCATTACATAATTTCACAATTCCCACATATTCCCATGCCTAATAACCAGTCTCCAGAAATTCAAGCACTAAAAGGTGGATCACTCACTGCAGCTTTTTATAGCTGCTGGCCTCCCACACCAGCGCCTGGCTCCAACATTGTTTATGTAACATTATGCAGTTATCATGTTGCCACGGGGATGTGACGGATGGTGTGAAAGTGCTATGTGCTCACAGGGCACTTTGCATGAACACTGATATAATCGGCTCATTCGCGAGCAGACGGCCAATGATTCACATCCTATCAGTCTGTCAGTTCAAAAATATAATAACAATCTTACACACTGTTCACAGCGTCTGTACTCAAGAACAGGTGAATCACGATTCTCAAATACTGTCTGGCAAGTCAGAACTAGCTTTTACCTCAAAGCATTATCAGAGATCACACACAGTCATAAAATATCATCATGCAACAGTCATAACACTGATAAACCTACCAGGGAAATATAATCGTATTGCAGTGGTCTTCAAAATGGAGTCTGGGGACCCTCAGGGGCGGAAACTTCAATGGCAGAAATCACAACCTTTGCCAAAGTTGTACTTATCATTAAATTCATTAAATTCTTATAGTTATTAGCCTGTTTGACTAAAAAAAAAAGACAGAATAGCATTGCACACACATAAATAATGAATAGTTCATAAAATAAAACTGTACTGAAGAGGGCTGTGTATTTTTATTACAGCTACAGGGATCCCTGACTGCCAAGTGTTTGAGAATCCCTGGTTTATTGGGTCAGTTTGGGCTTGCTGTTGATATGAGTAACTAAACAATAACTCGTCTGAGCTCCTCCACTCCACAAAACAGTTGTTTTTATTCTGTCTGAGTCCCAAAGCTTAGTAAGTGATACCCTGATTGCAGTATAGTTATACAATGACATAGAGAGAATTATTTGGACAAAACACAGAGAAGGTTTGAGCATTTTGGCTCTTGCAGTGATTGGTGATTGACCCTCAATAGTCTGTCGCACCAACATGCTAGTGGACTGTTCTCTTGAGGAGGGAACATGATGTACCCTCTCAGACCAGATGAGGACAACATGAACAAACAGTCCAGCTAAGCTTCAACTGTTGGACACATTCAGTTAAGCACCATTGATTAAGACTGGATCAATGCTGCTGATCAGCTCATTCGGATCATGACCCCATAGTTGTCCCTTTAATCTGCTAATCTTACTGAAACGGCTCCACCATCGTAAGTCTAACCTCAGCTTTGATCATATGGTGAACGCAGACATACATGCATACATAACCTGCCATCCCCCATTTTCCCAGCCTTCTAGCTTTCCCAGACTAGATCACCCAGGTTTAAATATAACATATTGTGTTAACTTTGTACAGTTGTGCACTCATGAGTCCATCATATCCCGTGGCACATATACATTGATATATTGATTTAAAATTTATTAAACCCATGAGATATATATATATATATATATATATATATATATATATATAAACATCATTTACAATATTATGTATTGTTGTGGACACTGTGTTGCCAGTTTATTAAGCACATTGTCCATTGTGGTTACTATAGTCCACAACCTAAATAATATCTGGTTAGGGGTGGTCCTGTGGTAGAGCGTTCGAGGGAAAGTACATCTACTCAGTATCGTAGGTGTCCCTGATAAAATGGCCAGTTACAAGGTACACCTAATAAACCAACAACTGATTTAAGAGTAACTGCAAAAGTAAAAATAAAGCCACTTTACTGAGAGTCATGTGGAGCAAATGATTGCTAGGTTCTTTGCATAGCTAAAAATATGGCCACAATCAGTGAAGCCTGAGGAATTCTCTGATGTTATCACATCTTTTTTCCACATAATATGATTCTTATAGCTATCTGTTGGAAAATGATCTGATTAGATCAATGATCAAAGAACACGAAAGCCATGTAATTATTTCCATACTTGCGTTCATTTTTATGTTAATCATAGTTAGTTCCGTTTAGCTAGTATTGCGTAGCTGGAGATCCAGAGCTCTAAGGCAGGTAATGTGTAATCCAAACTGTTTTGTTTCTTAATGGCCAATGTCAAACATTTTTTGTAATGTGTAATGTATTTTTTATTTTTATTTTATTTTTTTTAAATAAAAAGAGTATAAGAATGCTATTTAAACCATACACTATAAGAAATGCTCATTTCAAGCTAATTTTTCATATTCAATTAAATAAAAAGTCATTTTTGAAAATGTAACCCTATCAAGGCTTTGTGAATGATTAGACTTGAAATATGAATATTCATCAAAGCTCTGACAGATATGAATCAGTTAAACTTTAAACATGTCAAAAGTATTTAAACAGTATTTATCCATATGTATGCATGCATGAGTTAACACTCTTATACCTTTTAATACACAGATACGCAGATGCCCAGAACTTCTACGTGGTGGTGCTTTCATATTCCGTGTAGCCTGAGATAAGGAGAGCTCCTGCTGGGCTGTTTCAGGTACACTGCAAATATGCAAACTGCCTGTGATCACAGATAGGAGCAGAGAGATACTTCTACCACACTGTAATTAACATTCTGTCATTAGGCACGACTTGATTAGTCATCGCTAATCACATAGAGTGCTGGAAATCTTTCATTTTTCCAGACATGGGTCAGCATAAATGACCCAATCACACTCTCTTGACGTGAGCTAGGATCAGTAGGTCTTTGATGAGTATGTATATGCTGCACTGCAGTCTGAAGATCTGAAAGTGGAGGTTAGCTGGGTTGGCACAGCGTGCTGTGATCAAACACTAAAGCATGTCCATGAAAGGGAAAGTTTATCTGTGAAGTCATATAAAAAGAAACAAGAAAAAAAGTGAGAAAATAGTGTTGATTTTCTGACTCCAGGGAATCAAGGGAAATGTATTGCCTTGGTCCTCCCTTGACCCTAGCTCAGACCAAGATGGGTTTTGGGGGGGGTGGGGTGGGGGTGGAGGTGGGGGTCAGTGAGTGGGAATAATAAATATGGGCATCCTGTTTAGGAAAAGTGGAAGGAAAGGGGCAGGAACTGCTTCAGACAGAGGCAGGCAGACTCTCCTTCTCTCAGCCTTCTACTGTGTGTCTTTCTGAATTTGTCTGTCTCCTTCTCCCACCCTCTCTCCCTCTCTCTCTGTCTCACTCTCTGTCTCTCTTTCTCTGTCTGACCCACTTATAACTGTGGATGAATCCTCAGCAAAGTCTCCTATGTGTTCCATTACAGGCTGTGTGTGAGGACTAAATGGCTCTTATCAAATAACCCAGTTGGACACAACCCTGTCAAACAAGGACAGAGGGACTAAAGTCAATTTTAAAATAGATTATTTAATATACACTGTGAATGAGGTGGCAGTAGAAAGGACCACATACAGCTGACCTGATCTAACCTTAAAAACATCCTACTGTAACTCAACAAAATGTCGTAACCACAGCCATCAATGTACAGTACTGTTTCAGTAACAACCAGTTACGACAGGAGGGTCATAATAATATGTGCATTAGAAACACTTCTATTCCCACAACAGGAACAGCACAGAGTTCCATTTGCATTTGCTCCACTTCCCCCAGAGGACTATAATCCAATTCCCAACCTGTGGCCATGCCTTATGCAATAAACTCAAGAGCCATGATGTCCCACATTGCCTTTGTGTGCCCTAAGCAATTGGGGTTCTGCTTGCTGTGTATGCTCGCTAACATGTGCATTACTTAGCTTTGTCTAAGGAAGAAGCAGGTTAGTGGTCACATCTGGCACCCTAGAGGATGCTCGCTTCTGATTTCACAGCTGGATGGGCATGGTGGGCCACTGTCACTATCACATCACCACCTGCGGTTTAGTCACAACAAACGAAATGAGCTATTTTATGGGCTTATTTTTCTCACCTGCTTTGCTAAGATGCTATAAATACATGCACGTCTGCCAATAGATGATCATTTTTTAATCTCATCATTCAGTGACGGTTTAGTGATATCGTGAAGGTCAGGGAACAGATGGTGCAGGACAAGTTGCTTAAAGACTTCTTACACTGATGTCTAAAATGTCTAAAACATGCACTAGGCAACATTTAGAATAATATTTAGAGTTTTTAAAGGACATTTAGGGACCCTTTTTGTCATATTTGTCAAAATTCCCCTTAGATTCTAATAGGTGACAATAAAACATCAGCTTACAGTAGATACTTTCATTTCTGAGGCACTCTAGACTCTGCAAATGGGATGAGTAACACATCAAGTGGGCCATGAAAATCCAACCAAACAGGACAATTAAGTATTAGTATGTGCTTCTGAGTCCTGCTGCCAGTCATGGTATGGTGTTAGAAGGAACACTAAAAGGGTGATGCTTTATCTTTAATTGAACTGAGTTTTAAAACAGTCAGCGCCCACCAATACCACTGACCATACCTTTAAAGTTTTACTTGTTATAATATAATGCAAGGTACACCCATTTGCGATTCCTATATTTGTATATTACATAGATGTTCCATTATACTGTATCTAGATTTGGATACTAGATTCATTCAGTGACTGTATAGGAATTCAATTACTCAACACCTGCAACGATATGCTAGCAGATAGAAACTTCACAGATAGCAAGTACGACCCAGACAATAATTTCTTCATGTATATTATGGTATTCATAAAACCAAATGACTTCAGGAAAAATGTGAAATCAATCCTCTATTCATTTTCCATCTATTCTGTGTGATGTAACACAGTTCAGCAGAAAATGCAGCTGACAGCAATAACCAGGCCAGAAGCATTTTTAGGGAAGATGTAAAAAACACATTTAATGTTGCTTTTTTTCTTTCACAGAATTCCCCTTTAACACAGATAACATCTCAACACGTAAAAAAAACAAAAAAATGAGGAATAATAAAGAGAACACATAATCTACAGAAGAATTACTAAAGAAAGAGCTTCAAAAACCAAAAGTCACAACACTGGAGAATGGTTCTTGCCCTGTGGGCCCCGATAGATGCTCTGAACTGCACTGATGAAGCTTAAATATTTAATCATTCTCCGATCTCATGCTCACTGGCTCAAACCACATTTGTTCACAATTATGTAATTCTGGGGTTTTCAAGTCGGCCTTGGTTTGATCACTTTTCAGTGGTGGTTTGAAGGCATGCACGTACACACAAACAGGGAAAGTAATAGAGAAATCCTCATTAGTAGCACTTGAATGCATCATATGTAGATGCCTGAAGGGTCACAGTTTTACAGGCTACACAACTCTCAAGCCACAAGATGATGTTCATACATAGCACCAACAAACATTTAGCCTTTGTTTTTCCACCTTTCACAGTTAAATTTATAGTACACCCTCTGAACACATTTGTGTTCACATCATATGAAGTATATAAAAAGTATAAAAATATAACATAGGATATAATGATGGGTGATCATTAATGAAAAACACAATGAAGGCTGCTGGGTTTTGCTAGAAAAATAAGAAGCAAGTGCGAAAGTCAAAGTCTCCAGAAGAACTGTGTCTGGTTCTGCAAGATGCTCAATAAAACTTACCAGCTCATTTCCTTATAAAACTGCACAATTTGTACCGGAGACTACTATTTTTATTTTTATTTTTTTGTCACACCAAATATTGACTTTGTTTCATTTACTACTGTTTACTGCTCTTTGCATTTTTTTTTTTTAAATGTAGAAACATTTAATTTCATCATTTTGAAGGCATCTTTGCTCTACAGCATTTCTATGCATGTGCCTAAAACTTTTGCACAGTACTGTATATATAAATAACTAACCAAAACCACTAACCTAAACTTTATAATGTTTTCCAATATTGCAATAATATTGCATATATAGTTATTCAATTGTGTTTATGGCGGTATTTTAAAGGGGTCATATCATGATGTTTAAACGCGTTTAAACGTTAATTATTTTGTTTATTGGATGTAATAAAATAGGTTAACATGCTTTAATGTTCAAAAAATGCATTATTTGTCAAATAGTGCCTCTATTCCCTGGCTGCCTGAAACACTCTGATTTCACCAAAGCCCCTCCTTCCGAAAAGCCCAGAGTGCTCTGATTGGCCAGCTGACCCGTTGCGTTGTGATTGGTCGAAAGCCTCACGAGTGTGTCAGAAATGTAATGCCCCTAGGGTTAGCGTTAGCCTCTGAAGCTAAGCTCCTAAGCGACATGTCATCGGTTTTACCATATCAGTTCGACCCCGAGTAAGATTCATAAAATGCGGATGATCAAGCGGAAGCAAGTTTGCAAGCACGACTTGAGCAGAATGTTTCACAGTGGTACGTTTTTTATAACTCTCTTACCTTTCAGATACGATTGTATGGACCCTGCCTCGTGCTCTCCCAGGTTCAGGATGTTAGTCATCTGTAAAATGCGCTGTGCACAAGCAAGCGTTCAGGTTGTACTGCTCAGGAACATCGTTATAAATAAACATTAACCACTGATTTCGTCCGTTTTCGAAGGTCTAAATAAAGAGGTTTTGCTTTCGCAATGAAACACACAGCATCTCCACAACATGGCGCCTGAATTCACTGAAGCCTCGCCTTCTTTATTCGAGCCTGCCTTTGGGCGGGATTATGCTGATGGTGCACTTTGTGACGTGGAGATATTACGGAAGTAAATCTGGACTTCGAACGACGCGTTTCAGGCAGGTCTGGAGTAGTGCTCTCTGTTAGATAAAATAAATCCCTTTGGTGGAGCTTTGGGACTTTGCAGAGCTTATACATGCACAAACAGATACATCACACACCCAAACAGAAGGAAAACATTAAAAATCATGATATGACCCCTTTAACCAAAGGTAACCAGCATGAGCCTCACATTCTGAGCATCCTTCATAGTCAATGTGCACCATATTTAATGTGCTGTCCACATATTTGTTTGGGGTCAGTCCATGTGAAATCACTGTAGGCATCCTGACTGACCATCTCAGATTTGCTTCATACTTTCTGGATGCTACGTTTCCCAATAAATAGTTAGCAGGCTTGTATCTGCATTAGTTTCTGAGATATTGAGGCTTTAAAAAGGCGGTATGGCCCTTTAAAAACGAGTGCAACAGAATGTCAGCTGATATCAGCAGCTGCTACTGTAGTTCCTTTGTCTTTGTCATTGCTGCATACACCTGATTTACATGCCACATGGCTACATCTTTGGCACCTTTGGAGAAATGCTCAGTTGAAATTGGATTATGTACATTTTTTGTTTAAAATGTAATCTTATTCATAATCAGTTGGACACGTCATGTATGTGCGTAGCCTACAAACCAGTAATCATCATGATTATTCCATCCAGGGGTTAGAGAAAAGGCTGGCAAAAACAAATAAAGATAATCTATGATCAATAAACAAGAAAGCAAGTGAGAAATTAAACTAGGAAGGCTCAGATGGAAATGTACAAAAGCACAGTAAGACTTCACAATGAGGCAAAGACACAGGAGGGTACAAATAGACAAACTAATCAGGATCTAAACAGAGAACAGATGCACAAAATTGGGCAATAAACCAATGGTAACACAGGGGTGAAGACTGAACCAAGGCCAAAACAAAATCATGTCACTGTAATATCATGAGCAGTGCACGTTGTTCAGTACACACACACACACACACACACACACACACAAATATTTTTTTAACTCAGTATCCACATTTATAATGACAAGTGATCAAATAATAGTCATACTTGCTTGCACATTCACAATGATTGTTGAGTGTAATGACACAGTGTTGTTGGTCAGGTGAGAGTTAGCTAGTTAGCTAGCTACCTGCACGGGGATTTTGCCCTGGATGTGTTTTTACAGACAATCGGTGTTCATTCTGGGCTCTGAACATGTTCCTCATGTTTGATTTCTTCTGTGTTTCTGACCTCAAAAGCAGCCCTTACTGAGTGATGATTAAATAAAAAACACATGTAACTCAGTCAAACTGAGTTGCATTTGAAATCACATAGAAATGTGGTTGTGAAAGTGACATGAAAAAGTAAGATTCCTACATGATATTTTGTTACTTAAACTAGAAAAAAAAAAATCAATTTAAGCTGCCTGTCTGAACATGTTATAAGCCTATGTTAACTTATGTGGGGTTCTCATTTGGTCAACAGGCCTTGTGGATGGCATTTGCCAAGAAAGATGCATTTAGTGCTTTTAAATATAATCAAAATCCTAAGGGAGACTGCTTTAATCTCTGCAGTGCACAAATGCTGCCCAGAATTGCACATGTACAGTATAGCAGTAGTATGTTGGAGTATTGATTAAAAAAAACTGATAAAAATATTGTGTTTTTTTGAGTATCATGGTACATCATCTAGGAACACGGTAATTAAAACTGATGATCGGCACATGCCTAGTTACTAGCAATGGGCAGAGCACTGGCAGAGAGATTTAGCTGTCACAATCATCATCATCAGGCACTAATGCCTTTGGTGGAGTTGCCTGCTAAAGTCATTTGGCATAAGGCACACTGCGGCATATGGTGGAGAAAATGATTTGATTTATGGGCACATATCTGACTCGCAAATTTAATAAATTTCATTAAATCTATCCCAGATTCATGGTGACATGACCAAATTCTGGTTGGATTTTATTTTTTTTGTTGTTAACTGAAGATCTCTGCTCTTTGTCCCTGCTGTTTCCTGTTTCAACTCGTCAGCTAATTATAAAGCACTTCATGAAGCAAAACCCGGAGCCGATCTGCAGCACTGCCTTAAACTGAACCAGAAAAAAGTCAGAGGGTTGAGGGCAACGCTATGTGCAGCTTTTTTTTTTTTTTTTTTTCAGTGGAATATAAATCAAGGCCCTGCAGGATGACTGTGGTCTGGCTCATGACTAGCGCTCCACTGACAGACCTTATGTCAGCACTTGCACTTTGGTGACTGTGGAAGTGAGCAGTATGAAGCGGTATGATGTGTTCCGCTGACCCTGACTGCTATCACACTGTCTCACAGAGTGAGAGATTAGAGCAGTGCAGGCTGATTGGATTTCATTTTATGATAATTCATCTCTTCAAAACTCTCTGTGCAGCATGGCCGAGGACAGATCACCCTCACTCCCTCCCAGCTTCACTCCTACTGTTCCTAATGAGCTCAGCTGATGCCCTCACACACAGACCTGCGTATCTCGCAGATGGTGAAATCAGTGCGTCAACACCAAATAACTGGTAATAATTGTTGTTTGCATTCCAGTCAGATATATCAGCCGTACATCACCTTGAGCAAATGATTACCATGATGTCAAGTTATTGTCAAAAATGGGCTGTGTTTCCTTTAGTATGCGGTATGTGTCTGGAATAGCAAAAGTGCTGCCGAGCAATGCTGGGAAAAAAAAAAAGGACATGAAATGTTCCTTCCAGTAAATTAGTCCAGTAAAAGTGTATGTCTCCACAGAGATTCACACCCAATTTGTGCAACTGATTCGAAATATCTCCTGTGGAGAAAAGAAATTTGCATCAATTCTATACACGCTTCAAATACTTATATATATATATATATATATATATATATATATATATATATATATATATATATATATATATATATATATATATATATATATATACAGTACTGTGCAAAGAAATGCTGTAGCGCAAAGATGCCTTCAAAATAATGAAATTAAATGTTTCTAAATTTAAAAGAAAATACCGTAAAGAGCAGTAAACAGTAGTAAATGAAACATATTCAATATTTGGTGTGACAAAAATAAAAATTGAAATAGAAATAGTACAATTTGTGCAGTTTTATAAGGAAATTAGCTGGTAAGTTTTATTGAGCAGACACAGTTCTTCTGGAGACTTTGACTTTCGCACTTGCTTCTTATTTTTGCAGCAAAACCCAGCAGCCTTCATTGTATTTTTTTTTTTTTTTGTCTGAAAAGTGGTCTCTTTTTTACATTTAATTTTGTGTTTGGGAATCTAAAATGTTTTTGTACTGACTTGATAATGTAGAAGTCATAAAATAAAAAATCTATAACAACGTTTGTACTAAAGAAAAATAGGGTGCCTAAAACTTTTGCACAGTACTGTGTATTTTAATCAAAGCTATTTTTTTCTACAGAAAATTATTAACAGGCATAAATATCATATAATTCCACTTAATTATTATTATTATTATTATTATTATTATTATTATTATTATTATTATTATTATTATTATTATTATTATTATTATTATAACAAAAAACTTTTTGGTAAATACATATTAAGAAATAAGTGACAAATTCACTGACATCAAGGTTACCTAACATTATTTATTGCACAAGTCAACATCAACCAACCATAAACTTAAATTAACTCAATAAAACCATAGTTGTACCACAGCACTGTTGAATTCTCATATTGGTCAGAAGGTGTTGATTCAATTTCTTTAATAGCAACTCTGACCATAATTCGGCTGCAAGACACATCACAAATTTATATTAATGTGCTCGTTCTATAGTAACAACTAGATGCTGACTTTTAGCATCACTTATGGAATTTGCCACTTTAGTTAGTTTTCACTTATGTTGTCTGTCATGGACCTATTTTACTCATGGTTAGAATAAACTTTGGTTAATGCAGATATTCATGACTTGGTTTATTATTATTATTGTAAAAAATCTTAGTATAGGAACTAATTACATTGTTAACATTAAATATGGTGTTTTAATGTCAAAGTGTGTACTTTATTAATATTATCTATAGCTGTTAGTTATGATAGTTATGATAGTTAAGTCAATAAAAGTGAGATAAAAAGTACAAGTTAATGTGTGTAATATTTTTAAGACTATTTCATTTTTTCTACTGTATAGAACATACTCTACATGTGTTCACATGCATACATAATGCTAACAGAAACGTTATTGCTTTCCCTCTCTCTCTTTCACTTTCAGCATATGTGATATAGCCCTGCTGGGCAGGAGAACTGTTGCTGGGTCAGGCTGTACTCGGGGTGATGTAATCCTCAGAGGAGGCCTGGCAGACCTGATTCACTGAGACTGATTAGAGATCAGTGGGAGTCCTCCTGTCTCAGTCCACTCACTGAACCACTACAGCAGCAGTGTTGCTCAACATTATGTTGATGTGTAATGGTCATGTCATGTCCTTGTAGGGGCTAAATTGTATTGAAATATTGTTATTCCTGTATGATGAGAACAGCACTATGCAATTACATGTCGAAATGAATATACTATTAAAAAAAAAAAAAAAAAAAGAAATCAATAAAAACTCACCACAACAGCCTCTATAGATAATGTGCCGTATTTCATTTTCAGCACAGTCATGCTTAGCTCCATTAAGTTCTAAAAGGAATAATGGGCTTGTGTTGAATGCTTGCTCTCAGGTGTAAGTTCTAGTCGAGGCAGTGCAGTAGAAATCAGTGCTCTCACATGACTTATATTTGGAAACGTGCCCAAGAAAACACCAGCAGACCAGAACATATCTGAGTCACAACTTGATGAAATCAAATTCTAGCACATTCTCTGTGTTAGCCAAATAATATGCTGTATTGTTGCGAGAGGACAGAAATGTTTCAACATGACTAAAAACAACATATTGCAATCCAAATCGCAATGCTTTTTCACATGACTAGTTAGTTGTGCCTTATCTAAATAATGTGTAACCTTTGCAGATCCAGTGGTTACACATAATTGGAATTTAAGTACAAAACACAACAGGGCCTGCTGTTAAAGGAAAATAATCAGTGACAGGGTGGTGTGATGCAGATATTTTATTAGATTATTTTCCTATATGACACCAGGTCCTGAAGTTCACTTATTCTACAGCAATTTTCCAAAGTTTGCTTTTAAAAAAATAAATTAAAATTAAAGAACAACAGATCATGTTTTTTTAAAATCTGCTTTTAGTTACCATTCATATTTTGGAATAGTCATAAAACATTTAAAGCCAGGACAAACTGTAAAGCAACCTCTGTCCTGAAGACTCCCATGGCAGAAAACTTATGGACCATTACAAAGCGCTGGCACCCGAGACTTCCATAAATCTTAAATAAGTGTCTCCCTACAGAAAACTTCACCACATACAGCAAATAATTATGCTTTTATTTGTTAAATAACAGCACATTTTAAACCTGTTTATTATTAGTTTTAGATTATGTGGAGTTTGTCTGCAATAAGTCCCTGTCAGTGAGCTACTACTATAGACAACTGTTGTAGTGACAATTGTTACTATATTAACAATAATGTATTAGGACGAGTGCATTAAAACCTGTGACTTGCTTTACAGTTAAAACTGCTGTTATAGAAAATTAATCAACACATTCTAACCAATCAGATTCAAGAATTAATCAGTGATGTGATGGTTTAAAGTGGCCCTATTATACTATTTTAAAGGTCCCTAATTTTGTTTCGGAGGTCTCCTACAATAGGGTTACATGCATCCAATGTCAAAAAATACTTTAATTTTCTCATAATATACATTGCAGCATCACCTCTTTTCTCACAGTGTCTGAAACGGTTCGATCAAGGATCCGGTCTCTCTAAACCCCTCCTTTCCGAGAGCCTACTCTGCTCTGATTGGTCAGATGGCCCAGTCTGTTGTGATTGGTCTACTGCTTACAGCACGTGTCGAAAACGAAACGCCCATTACCATATCTGAATTTCAGCACCGGAGGCTTCCTCAGTACTTGTTTTCCAGGCCTCAGCTACAACTACAGTGTTTGAGGGCGGGCCAAAATAGATGTTGTTTGCGGACAGCCAATGAAGACCATAGGTGGGCATTATGCAAATTTGTTACAAACATACGTAGGTTCAAGCAGGAAGTAAGGCTGGAATTACTGACGACTCGTTTCAGGCAGTTAAGAATCGGCTCTTTCTTTTGGGAGACAATAAATCCATTTGTCATGCACTTTGACCTTTGAAACTTTGCAGACCTTTTACATTCACAAACAGCTATATTACACACTACATGAAAGGTAATATCCGAAAAAGCATAATGGGGCACTTTAATTAAATAATAACAGTTGTTAAGAAATGTAACAATCAAATACAGTATATGCTGTGTGTTCTAATCTTCCTTAGGAAACTTAGGAACTTTTGACAGCAAAAATGTTCAATCTCTCAGATTTTCTGAGAAGCTTCTACAGATTTTGCTGAAACATTTGTATTTGTAGGAATGTTAGCACTAGCATTTCAATAAAGTATTGTTTAACTAGGAATGTTGTATATAAGCAATGGCCTAATAGTGAAGCAAACTACTATTACAGCAGATGTTAGGACTGTCTCAATCTAAAGGCATCTGCCTGCTGAGGTGCCTTTTTTGGCCAAATTTAAGGGTAGTTTTGGATGTTAACTTCTTGATGTAGCCAATTTCTATAATTCTGTTTACTGGACAAGGGTTCTATGAATGTAATTCATATGTAAGTGAATTGCTTGTTTCCTAAAGCGCTAAGATGTATTTCTATTACATATTTGCTTAACGGATACCCCAATGAGCCATAACATTAAAACCACCTGCTTAATATTGTGTAGGTCCCCCATGTGCCACTAAAACAGCTCTGACCCATTGAGGCATGGACTCCACAAGACCTCTGAAGGTGTGCTGGGATATCTGGCACCAAGACTTTAGCAGCAGATCCTTTAAGTCCTGTAAGTTGCAAGGTGAGGCCTCCATAAATCGGACTTGTTTGTCTAGGACGTCTAGGACCCACAGATGCTTGATTGGATTGAGATCTGGTGAATTTGGAGGCCAAGTCAACCCCTTGAACTCTTTGTCATGTTCCTCAAACTATTCCTGAACAATGTTTGCAGTGTGCATTATCCTGCTGAAAGAGGCCATTGCCATTAGGGAATACCTTCGCCATGAAGGGGTGTACTTGGTCTGCAACAATGTTTAGGTAGGTGGTACGTGTCAAAGTAACATTCACATGAATGCCAGAACCCAAGGTTTCCCAGTAGAACATTGCCCAGAGCATCACACTGCATCTACTGACTTGCCTTCTTCTCATAGTCCATCCTGGTGCCAATACACGCACCCAGTTGTATGATGTAAAAGAAAACATGATTCACCAGACCAGACCACCTTCTTCCACTGCTCCATGGTCATGTTCTGATACTCACATGCCCATTGTAGACTCTTTCGGTGGTGGACAGGGGTCAGCATGGGCACTGTGACCGGTCTGTGGCTACGCAGCCACATATGCAGCTATATACACAATACGTGTGTCCTGACACTTTCTATGATAGCCAGCATTAACTTTTTTAACAAGTTGTGCTACAGTAGCTCTTCTGTGGGACCAGACAGGCTAGTCTTTGCTCCCCACGCGCATCAATGAGCCTTGGGCACCCATGACCCCGTCGCCGGTTCACTGGTTGTCCTTCCTTGGACCACTTTTGGTAGGTACTAACCATTGCATACCAGGAATACCCCATAAGACCTGCCGTTTTGGAGATGCTCTGACCCAGTCATCTAGCCATCACAATTTGGCTCTTGTCAAAGTTGCTCAGATCCTTACGCTTGACCAGTCTTGGACTGACTGTTCACTTGCTGCCTAATATATCCCACCCCTTGACAGGTACCACTGTAACAAGATAATCAATGTTATTCACTTCACCTGTCAGTGGTTTTAATGTTATGGCTGATCAGTCATTGTGTTTGCCAAAAGTCATTTTATGTTAAAAATTAAAGAGCTAACATAACTCATAGTTAACTTATAGGTAGCCAGCTAACGGTAGTCTGGTTGTGTTTGTACTAAGTGACCTACTGTAAGATGACTCTGAAAGGGTTCTCAAAAAGTACTGCCTGCTGTGAATGCTAATGATACTCAACAATATACTCTTTACTACCCAGCTTACCGTAGCAAAAAGTTAGTATCACAGCAAATGTTTTTAAAACATTTCAGGAATATTATTTCTGTGAAGTTATAGCCCAACCTTTTTAGCACCTTAAATACTTAACTGAATGTTGTGAAAATGTTTTCTATTTACTGGGTAGTAATCGAACACAGGTATTCTTTCTGATGCCTGTATGCATTTATGTAATACTGAGACTGCACCTTTCTATACCCCTGACTAACATTAGCCTGTAATCTGATTTCAGTGCAATAAAACTCTTAAACTCTTGAACCATCCCTTTCTATAAAAGCATGGTATGTAATGTTAAAACAGTAAGTAGTCATATAAAGTGCTCTGATGTAAATGGCAATGCACTGTAATTAAAGACACCTTCTGCCTGGCTCGCCGTCTGACTCCGAGTCCAATGACTTGCCTGGGGCGACTTTGAAGTAGCTTAGAGGTGATTCACAAGAGTATGGTCTATGAACTCTTCACATGAGGAGCTGCAGGGGACCAATAACACTCTCCCACTAATCCCACACACTCATTCTCTAAACACAGTCATGCATCAGGCTGGCAGAGGAAAAGAGCACCGGCATACTGATCAAAAGAGCCACAGCAGAAGCCTTGATCAACAATGACTTGATTTCGGGACGTGAGAGATTTCACTTTAGACTGCGAAGTCATTTATTTGTATGGTCAGTTATCTATTTTAAAATACAGGGTGTCCCAAAAGTCTCCATATATAGGGGACTATGTTTGCCAGCACCACTTAGGTTGTGCCTTCGTCAGTGGATGTTTGTGGGCATCCACTTCTCTGTTGGTCTGCAACAATTCCAGTCTTTTTTAATTTGTAAATAAGTTTGGCAGCAGTGTCGTGTGTGATGTGCTTGCCATGTTTCCTGTTAAAGTCCAACACAACCTTGCGACATTTTCCCGATCCAGCCATGAGAATGATTTCAACACGTTCTTCTGTTGTCAAAGGCATTCTTAAAGGCTATCTGAAAAAAAAAAGTAAAATATAAACTAAGTATGAAAAAATTTGGAAGACATTTTGCTAAAAAGTGTTAATTTCACCCTATGTATGGAGACTTTTGGGACACCCTGTACATAGTTTCATTCTGAATGCTAGCTTACAGAACATTTTAAATCCTTTCTTCTTGCAGGGGAAACTGACATTATCTTTTATCATTTCTTTACATCATGCTGCTTCTTAATCTATCTTAATCACTGATTCACATCAAAAACACATTTAAGAGGAATAACTGACAGTTTCATGATTGAATCAATACACACCAATGACATGTTTATACGGTTACATGCACTGTTCATGAATGTGCTCAGTGAATGATGGAGTTTGAGAGGACCCGTGTCAGCATGTGGCTTCAGCAGTGTGTGACAGCTAGTAGGTGTTCACACTTGCCTAATTAATTTCCACATCCAGATTCCCATCTGTGTGTATGTGTGCATTAGATGACAGAAACAAGTTGCTTCTCTGTGCCCATCAATGGCTGTGCTGTTTTGGCATGGTACTGCTGGGAGTGTGCGTGATGTATGTGAAGGAGGAGGTGTTGTTGACAGCCACCACGGCGCACTACCTGGCCCATTTCCACACCATAAATTTAAATGAATGAATCATGCTGGTGACATATGCTCAAGTGACTCTTCCCTTGCCAGAAGCCTGGAGGTCCGGTACTCCTGTAGCCGAATAGTAATTCCACAATCTGTTCCTCTGCAGTCTCAGGAGGGAACCCCACTCTCTAAACTCTGAAAGAGAGCTTGATGAGAGGAACACTTTCAATCCAAGAGTAACCGGTTTCTCTTATCAGTTCTGCATTTGCCCAAACCACTATATCATAACCACTGGCAGAATTACAGCAGTGTGAAGTGATAGTAATCATCTGAACCTGCATCCAGAAATGTTTGTATCTCTGCACTGATTGTGTTATACTGCATAAAAGATTTTCCTTACATGTCCATTTCCTACAATGGCTATTTTGTTTCATTTTCAGCAAAAAATAACCAAATCAATAAGGGCAAATCAGAAATTTCCTTTAGCCTCAGGCAAGTTTCTTCCCCCTCAGTTTGGCACAATACCAAGGTGGTGCTGGGTGAAAAACCAGTACATTCTCCAACAGTCACATTTTGACCACAATCACAAGGTTAATGCCAAGCTCAACGATGAACTGCCTGTCCTTTTTGTGATAGCTCTGTGCCCACAGCTGATGTAATGCTGCCACACTCACAGATGGCTCTGTAACCTGATGCCATGTTCACCCTCTGCTCAGGCTTTAGCAGTATGTTAACGAAACAGACTCTGACTCTTTACTGTTGAGAGTCAGGTGCAGTCTGTTATCCATGCTTTATTCCACTGGGATGGCGTGATGCGATATGTTAAACCCACCCCTGAGAGCCAAGGGAAGTTAGGAGACAGTTAAGCAACCAGTACTGACAACAGGTGTCCAACTTTAGAGAGACAACTGTATCCTGCTGTATTGTGCAGATAGATGGAAAAAGCAGGACAGTGCCATATAATTTTGACAGCGCCTGCTGGGATGGATGTAAATGCTACCTTATAGCATAGCTCCACTGTATTCTTATGGTTCCTGTGAGTGTAGTATGGGGTGTGGAGGGAAATGATAGGCCTGTGTGAAATCAAAACCTTTAAAAACCCGTAAAGAAGGGGTCTCCAGTGCACTTTATAATGTCTGAAGGCTATTTCACATTAAGGCTGGGCGAAAATACAGACAGAGAGAGAAAGAGAGAGAGAGGGAGAGCGAGAGAGAGAGAGAGAGAACTCCATGAGTCACATTTTCTGCTGGTTATGGCCAACCCTATTTCCCTACCACACATTTACACATGTACCTGCCCTCAGAATTTGCCACTTGAGATCAATGGCTCTATTTCTAAGCTAGCTATCACTCCTTCAGGGTAGTAGGTTGGAAGGAGTGTGTGTGTGTGTGTGTGTGTGTGTGTGTGTGTGTGTGTGTGTGTGTGTGTGTGTGTGTGTGTGTGTGTGTGTGTGTGTGTGTGTGTGTGTGTGTGTGTGTGTGTGTGTGCACGCCATCTCCACCCAGGATCCTTGAGGCTGGCAGATATGGGTGAATACAAGTGTTTAGGAAAAGCCTATCTCCCTCAGATGAAAGGAAAGACAGAAGAATATCAGAGTAGTGGACTAACTGCTAGGGGCTAAGATCACCCTGTCCTAGGCTTTTAAAAACCTCATCTGAGCTTCTTTCCTGTATAGATTGATGGTATATTTGCAGTGCCCTCCACCAATATTGGCACCCTTGGTAAATATGAGCAAAGAAGGCTGTGAAAATTTGTCTTTATTGTTTAAACTTTTGATCTTTTGATTAAAAAAAATCACAAAAATACTCTGCTCTCATGGATATCAAACAATTGCAAACAAAACACAGGTTTCTAAAAAAAATATCTTTGTTAAATATAGGTGTGCAACAATTATTGGCATCCCTGTGAATTCATATGAGAAAAATATATTTGAATTATATTCCCACTGATATTTATTTTTTTTTTTTTTAGGACAACTGGGTGAACAGGAACAGGAAATTGTTCAACCATGACTTCCTGTTTCACAGGGGTATAAATATGAGGTAACACATAGGCCAAATTCCCTTAGTCATTCATAACAATGGGTAAGACCAAGGAATATAGCTGTGATGTGCGGCAAAAGATTGTTGAGCTTCACAAAATGGGAAGTGGCTATAAGAAAATAGCACAAGCATTGAAAATGCCAATTTACACCATCAGGGCAATAATTAAGATGTTCCAGTCAACTAGAAATGTTTTGAATCAACCTGGAATTGGACGTGTGTCTATATTGTCTCAACACACTGTGAAGAGGATGGTTCGAGTGGCCAAAAATCTCCAAGGATCACAGCTGGAGAATTGCAGAATTGTGCCTTGGGGTCAGAAAGTCTCCAAAACTACAATCTGAAGTCACCTACATCACCACAAGTTGTTTGGAAGGGTTTCAAGAAAAAAGCCTCTACTTTCATCCAAAAACAAACTCAATCATCTTCAATTTGCCAGACACTACTGGAACTTCAAATGGGATCGGGTTCTCTAGTCAGATGAAACCAAAATAGAGCTTTTTGGCAATAAAAACCAGAGGTGATTTTGGCGCACATAGAGAGGTAGCCATATGGAAAAGTACCTCATGCCCACGGTTAAATATGGTGGTGGAACCTGGACATTATGTTAGGATACATGGCATCATGGATCAAATATCAACAGACTGAAAACCTCTGCCAGAAAGCTTAAAATGGGCCGTGGTTGGATCTTCCAGCAGGACAATGATCCAAAACATACATCAAAATCAACACAAAAATGGTTTACTGACCACAAAATCAAGGTCCTGCCATGGCCATCCCAGTCCCCTGACTTGAAACCCATAGAAAATCTGTGGGGTGAACTGAAGAGGAGAGTCCACCAGTGTGGACCTCAAAATTTGAAGGATCTGGAGAGATTCTGTATGGAGGAATGGTCTCAGATCCCTTACCATGTATTCTCCAACCTCATCAGGCATTATAGGAGAAGACTCAGAGCTGTTATCTTGGCAAAGGGAGGTAGCACAAAGTATTGACTAAAAGGGTGCCAATAATTGTTGCACACCTATATTTAACAAAGATTTTTTTTTTGGATAAACCTGTGTTTTGAGAGCAGAGTATTTTTGTGAATGTTTTTAACAAAAGATCAAAAGGTTAAACGATAAGGGCAATTTTCCACAGCCTTCTTTGCTCATATTTACCAAGCGTGCCAATATTAGTGGAGGGCGCTGTGTTTATTTTCTGAAGAAGTAACACTTTTTCATTTGCCTTATTCCCATTATATTTTGTTTACCTGTGTTGAATAAGTATGAAAGACAGCCTTTTACTGTCATATACACAAGTATAGTAACATTCTTTTCTTCACATATACCACCATGTTACAAAGCTGGACTCAGAGTGCAGCCACGATGCCATACTTCAGGAACAGAGAGGGTTAAGATCAATTACTCATCACTGAAACTGATTAAACATTGGTAAATGTTTTAGGCTGTTGAAGCTGTACAGGATCCTGTATCCTGTACAGAGCAGGATATTTGGTAGTCTGGGAAAAGTCGTCTAATGTCTTTGTGGCAGTTTATGGTTAATTTACTTTATAACCTTGTCTAGGCTATCTTCCTGTAAAGATCACGTAAGGTAAGGCGCCACTTTAACAAATGTGGTGCATAAAGATATGTAAAACCTTGCTTGCTAAATGTGATTTCCTCACACAGTAAATGTCAGGTTTCGATTAAGTTGTTGTATAGCTATATCCCATAGTGAAATGGACATAAGCCTAATCAGTTCAGTTTGCAATCAGATACTGACACTCAAAATCTCTCAATGGAGTCAGAATGCACCCTTTAAATGCAAATTTTCTCCCTTTCACTTTTGGGGTTAACAGACTTTCAAATGCTTTACGTGTAGTTGAGATATCTCAGTTAAGGAAAGTCTGTAGTCTTTAAAATTATACATAGTAGAACATGTGAGGGGTTTTCCCAGGCCACAACATTTGCTTTTTCTGTAAAGGTAGGCTTTGTATGGCTATGACACTCCAAGCTGTAGTTCAGTGGTCACCAACCCTCTTCCACGAGATCTACCTTCCTGCAGGTTTCATCTCCAACCAAAATCTAACAGACCTGTTTTAGTTGATCAAGAACTTCTTAAGGCAATGATTAGATGGTCAGGAACGTGGGTAGGTGATCACTGCTGTAGTTTGATGCTGTGTAAAATGAAATAACTTGTCATGCCAGAAGGTGGCAGTATTCCATATATTGCTACCAAACAGTATGTCACTTATCATTATCACTATCTATAGTGATGTAGTATTTTGCCATCCTATTTATTTCAGTAGAGTGGTTTGGGACATTTTCTCAAACAACTATTTTCTCGTCACTGTGGATTGGTTTAACAGGATTTGCTCTGCTTGGCAAAAAATATAAAGAAGTACAACTGATCTGTGGGGTTGAGAAATGGTTCTACTTGTAAATCTCCCTGGTATGTAAATACATTGGTAGAACAAACTGACAAAGTGTTTCAGATTGAATTGTTCTTTTCTAAGAGTGTGCGTGTGCCCTCTTAAAAGTGCTGCTTACATGCTTTGCTCACTTACCTCTGATGCATTCTCACAAGGGCCAGCTAGCACCAACGATGCAGAACACAGTGCAAAAACTATGCCTGACAATACACTTGGTGTGTCAAGGCCCTTAGGTGCCATCGTTAACCTTTCACCCTTCCAGGTACACATTAAAGACATGTAATGAAACCGCTCCAAAGAGTGACTTTCTGAGAGTTTGGGACTAAAATAGAGAATTAAATAAGCGATATGTTTTCCTGCAAATAAACGGAAAAATGGAGTGATTTTCTACAAAAGGAAATGAGGGTTTCTAAGTGAACAGACGGTCATTACTTCTTTTGAAAACTCCATACTGTCTGGACATCATTACTGCCTCTGACCCACTGTGGCCAAGTGTCATGTAACTACTTCCTCTCAACATTTCTAACCCCTGAAACAATTCAGAGAATACTGTGCAATCCAACAGCAAAACTTAAAAATGACCAGTAAACTCCTGGCATGTTGGTGGCACATCAGCCCGCACACACACACACACACACACACACACACACACACACACACACACACACACACACACACACACACACACCTAGGAAGGTACAGATAGCTCTTCCCCACGCTATAATTAATTAATCAGACTGCTAGCTAATGCTAACAAGCAATGTATCACTGTTGTAAGCCTGAATAATAAATGACTGGGGAAAGTGAGGTCCTTTGGCTGAGACAAATCTGGTGCACCTGGGCAGAAAATCACATCTGTTACTTTGAGACTGCAGGCCATGAATCAGCTCCACCTTCACTGAGGTCTTGTCCAGCACAGTCTCTATTACTCTTACACTCTCTTATCAGAGTGACATTGTTCACAGGCTCACTAATACACAGAAATAAAATGCTGTGTTTAAAGAGTCAGTGCACACTGTTCACCATCCCCTTAGCACAGCTTCTACATGGCATAATTACAGGGTCTTAAAGCTAAATGTGCTAAAGCTCATGTGGTTTTGTTTTAGTTAAACTGCTATATGGTTGTTCTGTAAGCTATCCACTTGGCAAGACAGTTTTGCGGAAATACATATTAGTAGGTGATAAATAAATAAATAAATAAATAAATAAATGCACTTATATTAAGGCATACAGTGTAATTAATTGTGAATTAATGTTTTCTAAATGACAACTGTGTTAAATGTAAAGGAGCAGTGACATAAAAAGTCCCTCTGTTTAAACTATGGATGTAGCTGAAAATGAATACATTATTCAAAATGGATACAAATACCTATACAAATTCATGGTGCATTATTATTTTTTATTTTGTTGTTGTTTTTTTTGTTTCACAAGGCATCTGGTTGAGACTAGAGGTGTACATCAGGACTGGGATCCACATTTTTTCTTTCATGTGGGTGTGAGATCCATCCATTTTCTATAGCACTTATCTTACACAGCGTCACAGGGGAAACTGGAGCCTATCCCAGGAAACTCAGGGCACAATCTGGGGGACACCCTGGACGGGGTGCCAACCCATCACAGGGCACAATCACGCACACTCCACAGACAATTTGGAAATGCCAATCAACTTCCAATGCATGTCTTTGGACTGGGGGAGGAAACCAGAGTACCCATAGGGGAGAACATGCAAACTCTGCGCACACAGATACGGAGGCAGGATTCGAACATAGAGGTGCGAGACAAACATGCTAACCACTAAGCCACCATGCCGTGGGTTTGAAATATAAAGCTAAAATATAGACAATTTTCATTAAAATGAACAAGCATCAGTTCTAAGTAGCTGCCAGGTTAGGGTTGTGGTGATTTAAATTAGACTCTTAGTTTGTTTATATTTTGGGAAATAAAACCAGGTGAATTCATTTGAAAAGGAAGCAGGTATAAAAAAAAAAAAAAAAAAAAAAAAAAAAAAGAATAATAACTGCTTGAGCAGGATGAAAAAAACAGTCCGGTGCACATGAGGATATGAGGATGAGGAACTGTCAGAGCCAGAATTCACAGAGCATGTTGACAGCGTTGCTATTTCTGCCTATGGGGTTTTTCCAGTGTTTCCCATTGTTTCTGTGGCACAATGTTAGTGTGCCAACAACAAAAAACAACAACCGAAAGAACAAGGAAGCAGTTTAGGACATGCCCACTTTGGGTTTAAATCCAAATCCAAATCCAAATCCAAATATTTGGAGCACTAAAGAGATACAGATACAGGCATTGTGTTACATGTCTAGATTAAACTATAAGCCTTGTCAATTGGCTTACTGAAAAAGGGGGCAAGGTTGAACAACTCTGTTTCCCCTGGGTACAAAGCAACTTTATGGACTGGAAAAATAGTAACAGTCTGAAACAACAAAAAGAGCAAGATCCATTGCAAGGCAATTTTGCGAAGCACAGCTTTTCTAGGTGTTCTAATGTATTTGTGAAATTGTATTAATATTATGAGTCTAGAAAAAAGCTTCCATTATGTGGCCCAACAGAAAAAAATTTCACCCTATCGTTGAGAGATTGAGAGTTTGAATGCTCTCTGGGTGAGAAGGGTGGCATACTTTCTCTCCCGTGTCTGTCACAGCAACGCTATCCAATCGTGGGCCACTGTGAGCTCATGTATGTGAAAGAGGGTCAATAGAGCTTTCTTCCAAGTGTTTTACACTGCTCTGTGATGCAGCATGAGCAGCTGTTGGCTGGCTTCACGAGTAAACATGTTAGTCTTCACTCTGGTTGGTAGCTGTTGTATGATAGGGAGCAGTTTTTTGTTGGGTGGGAATTGACAGATCAAACTGGGGAGAAAATATACAAACCGCACCTTTAAATAGATATGTTTATTAAGGAATATGTAGCGTTACTGGAAGCTCAAGGCATACACTCAAGGAGCTTCACAATGTGTGTGCGAGTTCCCTGGGATAGTCTCCTGGCTCCCCCATGACCCTGTGTAGGATAAGTGGTATGGAATATGGATAGATGGTTGGAAGCTCATGTAGCACTTGATGGTTCTTCCTCTTTACTGAATAGCTATTCTAAATGAAGTCTATGACCAGACCTCAGAAAAGGAAACACTGTGCAATGTGAATATATTACATATTCCTTCAATGCCCTTGAGTCAGCGTCTTTACTGAGATGTGGGTAGATAAGACAGCGACAGACTCAAAATGTGCCATCTGTCCTAAAGAACATAAAGTCTCCCTCTATTTGACTGGATTTGTCTCAAGCAATTATGTCCTTTTCATAAGGACTGCATTCAGTAGCTTGATTTGTTTAGGAGTGTAAAGTGACCTGGACAGAAGGAACATGTACAGTACAATGTGTAAGAACTGATGAAGAGATGGGAATGTGTCATCATGATGTCATTGTGACAAAAGGCCACACTGGGTGCTGTAAAAGCATGCATGAACACATGTGTCATCATGACACATACACACACACACACACACACACACACACACACACACACACACACATACACACGTACGTCAGGGCTCAAATCAACACTCTTAGGTGGGACACAGTGACCATCCACAGTGGTGATGCTATCTCAGCCCAGTATGGGGTGATGTGACTCTTTAGCCAGCCAAATTGCTTAGTCTGGTTTATAAAAGAAGAAATGATAGATAATTATTCAAACCTATGACTCAGATGATGATGCATTGTTCAGTGCACAGCTCATATGCCTTTAATAAAGATATTTATTTTTCCTCTTCCCTAGGCCTGGGGCAAGCATTTAGTAGACTTATTTAAATGATTTAATTTGGCTCTATTGTCATAAGATCATATATAGTGAGACATTTAGTGAGTATTAAACAGTGCTGACCTATTATAAAAAATAAACATTTCAAATGTAAATGATTACTTCAATTTTTTGAATACATTTTTTAATGGAAGGTGACATACACTCAGGAGTAGATACAATCGGTTAAGAGACTTGTGTTGTGTTAAGGGCACAACAGAGAAATTTCAGCTGACAACATTACAAGCACTAGCTCAGAGCCTTACAGGAAAAGCTCCACCCTGAAACACATTAAATACAGCATGTTTATATCGAAACATTTGTGATCTGTTTAGCGATTATGGTGCAAATGTGTTTGTTGTTGCTGTATTTCTGTTATTCCAGTGAGAAGTTAGCAGTCATGTGCCGCACTGACGTCACAGACGGACATTGCTAGCAAAGATAAAATGGTGTTTAACAGGACTAAAATGTTCTAATATCTCAAACATAAGTGATAATGTTCAGGTTTCACCTTTAGCACCTAGAAATAAAAAAGTTCAAGAACTTTTCCCACTCACCACTTTCAATGTCATCCATCCATTTTCTCTACCGCTTATCTTTCACAGCCTCACTGGAGCCTATCCCAAGGAACTCAGGGCACAAGGCAGGGGACACCAACCCATTGCAGGGCACAATCACACACACATTCACACACTACGTACAATTTAGAGGTGCCAATCAGCCTATAACGCATGCCTTTGGACTGGGGGAGGAAACCGGAGTACCTGGAGGAAACCACCGAAGCACGGGAGAACATTTAAACTTCCACACAGGGCAGAGGCATGTGGGGATGTGTGAGGCAAACATGCTAACCACCAAGCCACCGTGCCCCCGTGTTCAATGTCATTTTAACGAGAAATTCAACATAGTGTAGACAGCAAATGTTGGACACAAAGTTCCCGAATGCAATGCAGCTATACGAAGCAGTTGTGCGGAGCTACAGACACTCCTGGGCTGGTTGCCGGTCTATAAGATGACAAACTCAACTGCTCTCATGACTGTATTAGCTTGAGTTGAAACTTTGGAACCTGATCTGTTTGAGATAGACTGTACCAGGGGTGTAACATGGCCTGGGCATTCAGCCCCAAGAAAAGGATTGAAACTGAAACACTAACATCCTCTCATGCTGAGCACGAAAACAAGGTGTATAAATGTCTATATGAATTCCAAGTTGCGTGAACAAGATATGAGCAGAGCATAATGACAGCTAACGTACTCTGCATGGCACTGTAGCAGCTAAACCCATACAATGATAGTGTAGTTGTGCCTCCCCTTGGCTAGCGACACCAAACTAGCCTCGTGTTAGATAGCTACAAAGTTTTATATTTTAACGCTCTTGTAGTCCTGCAAACAGTGGTAACACCTGAGTAAAGTTTTATGATAATTACAACTTTTTGTCCCATTTTCAAATTTTTAATGTAATTAGCCCTTAATTGCAAGAAAAAAAAATGTATGGAAAACAGTCTATTTAGAAGCATGGTTTTAAAAGTTTTTTCCATGGACAAGAATCTGGGCTCAGCTCCAGATGATTAACAGTCCAGCTAACGCCCCTGGACTGTACAGATGAGTCTCTTTAGGTTGAGATGAAGAAAGGGCTAAATCCCACTGGTGGGCACTATCAGCAAAAGTCCAACATTTCCATGAAAGGAGTTTAATTTATTATAAAATAAATGTTAGATGTTTGGCCATTAAATTATAATGCCCATGCTAATTATAAAGATTGGCTTTTTCCTTTAACCACTGAACTACCACTGCATCTAAAGCAAACTCTCTCTGTACTCTCTCCAAATCCTTCAGAGACGCTGAATCAATTAGGAACATTAGCAGGAATAAGGCAGTTTATCCTATTGTTGCCACATCTTGGCAAGGCAAGAGACCTTAAAGGAAGAGAGACACAAGGAGAGAAATATCACATCACACTGCTGAAAGCAAGAAAGCTCCAAGATGCTATTTTTCTACCACAAACCAGTAGGAGAGACATCGATCAAGCCAAGCTTTGAAACAGCCCAGCCATACTGTTCTATTATAAGAAGCAATAAAAAGAGAAGGATTATGTACAGATGTGAGTTCCACAATGGATTTTACAGTACTTCCTCTGCTTGTGTTTGAATAGCCTGTGATACGTTTGAGACAGTCTAAAGCTCATATACATTAACATGCATACTTCAATCCAAGGGATTCAAATTTCCACTAGAAATGTGATTATCATATATTTACCAGGCATAATACCTAGCATAATTTTCTAGAATTATTTTTTTTCATTTGGTAGATGCATTTATATGACTTACGAATTGAGTTGAGCAGATGAAGGTTTAGGGCCCAGTAGTGGTAGCAAGGCGGTGCCAGGACTCTTAACCTTCCAATCAGCAGCCCAGAGCTGGTTAAGAGGAAAAATCCACCTTGAAAGACATTAAATATGTTTATATTGTACTAATTGTGATATGTTTAGTGATTCTGGTGCGACTGTGTTGGTTATTGGGGTATTTTTCTTATTCCCATTAGAAGTTAGACATTGCTAGCACAGTTACAATGATGTTTAATAGGAGAAAAAAAGTTCAGTGATATCCAACAGTATTGCTAAGTGGTAAGTGATAAGTGGTTTCACTGTTAGCTAATTAAAAACAATAGAGCAAGAGCTTCTTTTCTTACTCAGTGCCAAATTAATGAGGCATCCAATGTGGGGAAGACAGCAAGATTTAGGCTCAAACTTCCAGCACTGAGTTATGGCAGAGACTCTGCTTAGCTAGTTAGGTATCTACCAGATGACACGTACAATGGCGTTGATGGTGATATTAACATGAAAGTTGATGGAATCTGATCTGTTTGAGCAGAGTCTACAGATGAGGAGGTGAGAGAGCTGGACAAAATAAAGGACTAAAGCACTGCTGCATTGGCCTCTTTAGGTAGAGAGCAAGGGCTGAATCCCAGCTGTCAGCAGGTCGTCAAATGGCATTGTGGGTAATGTAGAAAACCATTAAACAAGGTGAAAATAGGCCAACATTTTGATGAAAGATTCTGAACTCAGAATTTAGTCGGAATATAAATCTTGCACAAAATTGAAGATTACATATTGATTATAAACTTTGAGATGCAAGACATTCAGGGTGTATTTTTTCCTTTAACCACTAAGCTACTATAGACTGAGCTTCTGACCCCTAATAAATGTCATTAGAAAACAGACATAGGCACAGAATGTTTACCATCATCAATAAATTCAGAACAAGTAAATATGAATCACATAAATATGCATATTAGAACACAACTGGATTTTATATTTCATGACACAGTGACACTATTACTTGTTTAATCCTGATTCAGATTTAAATTTTCAAGCCTGTTTCATAAAGAAATGTGCCAAAACTACTGGTGACAATTTTCACACTAATTAAATTCTCTGAAATGATTAGACACTTTGTAATCTTTGACTTTTGACTATAAGAGAGCATCTAATGAAATATTTTTTAATACAAAAAATGAAACAGTTAAATGCAATAAACATAAGTACTCCCCATAATTGCGATTAGACGATTATGTAATAATTGTAACAATCCTAGTTGTAGAAAAATCTAAACAACATGTGATGTGTATTAGCTTGCTTCCTGCTCTTTTTCCTTCTCTCCATTCCCACCCCTGCATGTGCAACGCTTCACAATTTGCTGAGTGACCAGTGAAATGCTATTTGCTTCTCTGATTGAAAGCTGTTCCGTTCCAGCAGCTTACACGAGCGAGCTCAAACTTCAAGCTGTATGCTCTCGAGTGAAGGTTGCAATCAGGTCGGTTGGATCAGAGGCTGTGGGCTAATCAAGAACCTGCTCAGCTTCATTTGGGATCATGGGGGATAAGTGGAGTCTTACTCACACAGTTGCAGCTAACGCTCTAGATTTGCCTGTTGATGTTGGCAGAGGCCCATTTCAAGCCGGATTCCTGAGGCCCGCAGCATGCTCAGAGCAAACTCTATATCTGTTCTTAATCACAGCTGCAGAGGAAAGCCCCTGCTTGGTAAAACTCATGTCAGTGCAAAATCCTTCTCTGATCTGAGCATCTCAAATGACCTCAGAGAGACAAATGAGAAACATGTCAGTACAGCTGCGCTGCAAGGGGTTTCTTTTCTCCTCTACTCTCTCACATAGCTTATGGAAATGGAAAGCAATAAGTACACTGGTAGAAGAAATGCTCATCTTCTCTCATCCTCCAGCTACTCTATGGATCCCATATTATAAGTATTGCACAAACTGAATTGGCCTATCGACTTGCTATCTTGCTATTTGTGCATCATTAACATTAACTCAACAACTCATAGTATGCTATTTAGTCTGTAGGAAGTAAGCAGTGCAGGTGTGTCGATAGCTTTGAGGATTGTGCTCACAGGAGGGGCTCCGGCGCTAATGAGTGATAATAAGCATGCAGGTGTTCTACCTACTGAGTAAGTGGAAACAACAGCGCTCAAAGAGGTTACGCAGGATCAGTGAAAAATAATCTTGTTTTTGTCTAACAGCAGCACAAGCCCTTCATAAAGTCTTATTGCTAATATCCTTGGTTATAAATTACTAAAAAAAATGTTCAGTGGTTATAAGACCCCATTCCCCCTATTCTAATTAAGGCTTGGAGGAGGAAGGTAAGGGCTGGAATCAGGCATCTGAATAGTGCTATCCCCTGGTCATACCCTCCTCAATTACATGTAGAGCAAGGACTGATCTTCACTGGCAGGAAATGAAGCATTAAAATTTTAAATGACCTGCATGAAGTTCAGAGGTCTTTGTCGTGATTGGGAGATGGGCAGAAGGATGCATTTGCATGTAAAGCAAGCACAGCGCACACGACAAAGTCAAATTTAGCATCGACACACTGGCAATGACATACCAAGAAAAGGAGAGAGTCAGAGCTGCAGCTCAGAGAGGCTTAGGGGAGGAAAATAATCCTTTTAGCAAACATTCGGCAGCAATATGGAGATAATTACGGTGGAAATGTCATGGTTTTATCACAGCCCTGCGCAGAAAAGCAATTTAATTCAGAATGAGTATGTGACTGTTTTTAAATGGGTTCACTTACACCCACGTCACGCTAAATGTATTTTATTTAAGCACTCTTCTTCACTGAAGACTTTACAATCTACTCAGGTTTTCAAAAATCATCACAGTCTAAAAGTCTAAGGTAGCTGTAAAGAAATTACTTACAGTGATGATTCTTCTAAAAATAAAAATAAAGAGCAGTAAATAGTATCAAACTAATTCAGATTTGCAGATCAGTGCTCTTAGGTGTACTGTCACGCAGGTTTATGAGGAAATGGTATGAACTCTGGACTGTGTCTCTCACTTGCTTCCCTCCCCTTTTTTTATTATCTGAAATGTTGTCTATTAATTAAAATGTTACCCTTTAGTTAAAAAAAAAGGTTTTTGCTTCCTAAAGGAGTGGAATTCTCTCTGGTAAGAAAACACTTTGGTGTAGAATTCTACATAGAATTGATGAAAAAAGCAAAGCAAATATCTAAGACGAAACATATAAAGACGAATTTGTGTGCCTAAACTTTTACATATTACTGTATATCAAACTGCCATTGGCACTGTGCATTTCTTAGAGCAATTTGCATTACATGTATAGATTATGTTAACTGCACATTAATTGCACAAGGTGCAAACTCAAATACAAATACAGTTTGCCCATTTAAGGAAATACAACAATGTATAGACATTAAATGCATATGGAAAAGAATTACAGTATAAAGTACTGCACATGTATAATGTGAAACAGCATTTAATATATGAGTCATTTAAAGATCAGAGAGGAGACCTTGACAGCTTGACAGCAGTCAACTCCCTGATTAAAGCCAGGCTGTGAAAGTAAGCATCATATAAAGACATACATGTCAATTTAAGATGCCTACGCTGTGTCTTTACCAGTTTTGAAACTGAATACATCTTCAGCTTATGCTAACCAAACCCATCAAGAAAGAAATGAGTTACTGATATTTATGAAGCAGTCAAGCATATAGAGTAAGACTCACAGGATATATTGTATGTATGTGTGTGTGTATGTGTGTGTATATGGGAGTGGCATAACTGTAAATAAAAAGGTAATGCATAGTAAGATAAAAAAGGAATAAAAGCAATATCATAAGAGATATAAAAATGAATCTGAATTGGATGTACACTTGTTTTCCAGTTAACGGGGAACATACTCTCTAATGCATTTGACAGGTTCTAAGAAGGACAAGCTGTAATGTTATAGAAATAATGTTATAATAATGTATAACTGAAAATACACTATATGGCCAAAGGTATGTGTTTCAGCCACACCCATTGCTAACAGGTGCACTAGCACATAGCCATGCAGTCTCCAAAACAGTTCAACACTGGCAGTAGAATAGGTCGTACTGAAGAGCTTGGTGACTTTAAACATGGCACTGTCATAGGATGCCACCTTTGCCAATTCAGTTCTTGAAATTTCTGCCCTGCTAGATCTGCCCTGATCAACTGTAAGTGCTATTATTGTGAAGTAGAAGTGTCTAGGGTCAAAAACAGCTCAGTAACAAAATGGTACACTATGCAAACTCACAGAGTGGGGCTGCTGAGTGCTGAAGTGTGCAATATTGTGAAACTCACCTATCCTCTTTTGCATCACTGACTACAGAGTTACAAACTGCCTCTGGAAGCAACATCAGAACAGGAACTGTGTATCGGGTGAAGGGTAATATTAATGCAATAGAATACAAAGACAGTTTAGGCAGTTGTATGTGCTGGGGAAGACCCACATATGGGTGTGATGTTCAGGTGTCCATATACTTTTGGCCATATAGTGTACTTTTGGCCATACAATTATGGTTCTAATTACTAACAAAGTAGCCCAATTAGAGAAAAAATGCCATTAAGGAAACAATACAAAATTGCTGCAGAAATGCTGCTGGAACATTTAGAAATATATAGACTATATACAGTACAATGAGACTATATATAACCTGGTTAGTAATTCAGGATAAAATTTATTGCTTGAGTCATTATTTCTGTGAGACGTTAGCAGTTGTAAGCTGCTCTGAGATCACAGGGGGATCATTTCAAGTAGAAAATTATGCAAATGGAAATCTGTTTACCATTGACTGTGTGCTCTGCCATCATGTTGTTGTGATGTCAGGTGTGTTTATGTCAGAGAACTTGGGCAAGGTGGATGTTGCATTTTTCTGTGTTGGAGGTCAGGTTTTTCTGAGTTCTGAGTACAAAGTATAAATCCCACTAGCATCACTATCATCAGGTAGTCGAATGGCATTGTGAGTAAGTGTTAACCAAAGTGAAAATAGTTCAACATGTCTATGAAAGTCATTTAAAACTACAAAAGTCAACTGAGAATTTAATTACAGAATAAACCTTAGACAACATTGAAGATCACATGTTCATTATAAAGATTAATATGCACGTCATTCAGGGTGAATTTCATCCTTCAACCTTCATAACTTTCAATACAAATTAAGTCATGTAATACATACAAGTTTGCAAGTGTGTCATGTCAGTGTATTCCAGTTGGATGGCAGCTCCCTAAGCAGGCAGCAGGTAGACACTACAAGAAAGGCCTAGACCTAAGATGCAGTCCTTCATGGTGCTACATGCTGATTGAAAAGGGGAATGAAAAGCACTTTAGAGAGAAAAGTTTTCACTTGTGAAAGTGAAATTGAATGCCTGATGGGAGAGCTACGTGTCCTGATTGGGGGTTGGGGGGATAAATGTTCTATTTCCTTGATTACCTTGAAAACATGGTACATATCAGAGATAATGAGGAGGGGTATGGCTGCTCTCTCTTTCTTTGAGAGAGGTGATGGCATACAGTCACCTACTGTGCCATCATTGTGGCTCCTTCACATATCTCATCCTGACAGTGGTGCTCAGTGGCAAACAGGAACACTGTAATCAGCTGTGTCAGCTTTCATTTAAGGCAGTAAGGTGGCAATTGGAGATGTTCCTTCCACAAGAAATTAAGGCCCATATTGAGTTTGGATTGACAAAGTAATAAAAATGATGCTGCAGGGAAACTTATAAGGAGTCAAGGGATAGGGTTGGATGGATTTGTATTCCTCTAGCACTCTATGTGCTCTGACATAAAGATCAAATACATGAATGTGCATATGCTAACATATTAATACATTAATATATATATTCTGACTGTAGTAGATAGTGGCGCTCCCTGGGCTGAACCTTTCACTCTATAAATGTTGCATGTCTTGGTAAATCTAATATACTCTCTGAATGATGTGAGGAGAGTATCAGTAAGACCAACAAACCTGCATGAACCTTGTTTCTATCTCAGGGTTCAACTCCAATGCAGATGGAGAAAGTTGATTGAGCCACAATAATTGGCAATAACACCATGATCTTGACGATTGCGTGCATATCAGAGAAAATAAAGCAGTGAGCAAAGGATGATCCAAAGGCCGTTTGAGTCAATATCGTCTGGTCTGGGCAAAATGAAGGAGAACACAGTGTTCTAGAGAAGCACATGGTTTTGGGTCGGGAAAGAAACCTGAAGGTAAGTGATGCTAATGATGATAATCATTGTGATCGTCTAGTTAAGACACAGCTGAACAAACAGAGAACAACTCGAGAAAGCTGTTTGCTGGAACAGCAACAGGATATCTTCTTCACGGTCCCGATTTGTGTTGTGCTAGAGCTGATACAAGACACATGGAGCAAATCAGTACAATCTGCTCACCTTTTAACCATGATTCCATCATGTTTTTCTGAAACATCATGAAAAAGGCTGTCAGTTTAATTTGATTAAACCAGTCTCAGAAATATGCTTTAATTTTGAAGTGAATGAATTTGTATGCTAAACCCCGCTGCCTGTTTGTTTAGTTAATTTAATTTATGTTCTGGGCTTTAATAGCTGGTGAAAAGTAATCTCATACCATGATACAATTTATCTTGATTTTCATTTGGCATCCTGGTGAGGCTTAAGCCAACAGACAGTCCCTCACACATGCCTCCATTTGGAAAGACATTCAATGTGTCAGCTAAATGTCAAGCACTTGGGGGGAATTTAGTCTTGACCTTGCTCCACTTTGACCTTTGACGTCTGGAGCATAATTATAGGTGCCGACCTCTGCCCTAACTGACAGACAGACAGAAGGGGACTGGGATGGGATGACCATCTAATTGCATACAGGACGCCTGCCTCATAAGCCAAATTGACATTGGCCCAGTGAAAATGGATGTTTCTCTTCAACTGCCACATGTGACCTTATTGTGAAACTCACTGGAGTTTGCATCACAAACTTGCATTATATCATGTGAGGATGTGTTGGTAAGATTTTATAGCATACACATTAATAGCTCTGATGACAATCAGGAACTGGTCCTGGAGAGGGCATATTTCTCTGAGTCACGACTCACCTTCAGAAATCAGAAAAGGGTAATTAGCAAACACATACTGTATCCTCTCTCTCTCTCTCTCTCTCTCTCTCTCTCTCTCTCTCTCTATATATATATATATATATATATATATATATATATATATATATATATATATATATATATATATATATAGCATATTAATGAAGTTAATATACTTGAACTTAATCACAAGGAAAATTAGGTTTTTCAATCATTTATTCAACAGAAATATCAATAGATGTGATATTCTTAAAAGGAAAAAGTAAGTACATCCTTGCCCTCAGAAGCTAGTATTTCCCCCTTTAGCAGAAATAACTTCTTGTAGGTGATTTGCATAATTGTCTACCAGTCTCTGACATCGGCTTGCTGGAATTTTTGACCACTCTTCCATGCAATATTCTTTCATTTGCAAGATGTTTGAGGGTTTTCTTGCATATACCACCCGTTTCAAATCCCCCAACAACATTTCAATGGGATTCAAATCCGGGCTTTGACTAGGCCATTCCATTTCTTCTTTTTGAGCCATTCCTTGGTGGATTTGCTAGTGTGCTTAGGATCATTATCCTGTTGAAAGGTTCAACTACAACTTTCAGACTGATGGCCTCACATTTTCTTCAAGCACTCTTTGATATGATGCATAATTCATAGTTAAATCAATGAATGCAAGCTGTCCAGTCCCTGAGGCAGCGAAGCAATCCCAAACCATAACATTTCCACCACCGTGCTTCACAGCTGGTATGATGTGCTTCTACTGAAAAGCTGTCTTTGGTCTGCGCCAAACATGTCTGCTGTTACTATGGCCAAACAACTCTATCTTTGATTTATCTGTCCAGAGCACATTATTCCAAAAGGCCTGGTCTTTGCCTATATACTCACTGGCAAACTGTAGTCTTGTAAAGGCTTTTTCCTGGCACGCCTCCCATGTAGGTAAAATTTGTGGTCAAAAATCTTTCTGATTGTAGAAGCATGCACTTTGACACCAAAAGTCGCAAGACTTATTAGCAAATCCTGTGATTAAATTTTGGGGTTCATGGAGACCTCCTTTTTGCATCAGGTGGTCTGTTCTGCTGAATTTGCTGGGACGGCCAGTCCTGGACAAATTGGCAGTTGTTTGAAATCTGCTCCATTTGTAGATTATTTTTTCTTACAGTGGAATGATGTATTTCAAATAATTTGGAGATCTTTTTAAATTCCTTTGCCAGACTCATATACATCCACAACCTTTTTTCTGAAAAGAACTCTTTAGATCTTGGCATGATGACACCACACACCTCAGTAACAAAGGGAACACCAGACACTAGATATGAGAGGGGTATAAATAAGACAGGTTCAACCAGCACTCCATAAGCAGGTTCTAATCACTGGCACCCAATCTTAAACACCTGATTCTAATTATATGGAATTGAAGGTGTGATAAATGTAGGGGTGTACTTAATTTTTCGATGTGACATTTTTTTATTAATTTAAATTGTGAAAATTAAACTACAAAATGTCAATTTTATTTTAGCGTGTATCAACTTTATAATAGGCACTGTTTCAAAGAGAATCAAATGCATGCATGCATCTTTCTTGTTCTAAATAATCCCTTGTCAAACAACACAACAGAAAAACTAAACTAATCGTGCCTGTCTCAGTCATTAATTTATCTTTAGTAAATGCATTATCCTAGTCAGTAATCTGAAGGAACACTAGACACAACGCAGGAATACACCGTGAACAAGGTGCTAGTCCATTAAAGGGTATCTTTATACACACACACACACACACACACACACACATACACACACACACACACACACACACATTCACACCCTGGAGCAATTTAGAGTTTATGGAAGGTGGGAGGAAACCAGAGTCCCACAAGAAAGCTCACACAGACACAGGCAAAACTCACATCCAGCATCCAGAGCTCAGGATTGAACCCTGGATCCAGGAGCTGCAAGATGCTACCTGCTTCCCTGTACCTACATATATTGACTGTACAAAATATTCCTGACATAGATAACTTGTTTAAGCTGGATCTTTCTTCTGGACTCTGCTTTTGAACAAAAGTAGAACAGCTTAAACCTCAGATGATGTTTGTTATTTTTGGTGAATTATTCGCAGGGCCGGCCCAAGGGGTTGTGGGGTCCTAGGCAAGATCATGAATATGGGCCCCACTGATGTAAAAACTGCACTGCAATTTGGCAAGTGAAGAGCACATATTACAATTACATTACAATTACAATTACATTTTCCATATGTAAGTGTATAGATGTTTATTAAGTGCAACATGTTCAATGTTATAATACAACAATTATTGAGAAAATTGAGATGGAGCCTGGCCTGTCTCTGTAGCTGTGGGTCCACTGAGAAATTTCTGCATAGCCCCTAATTAGTACATAAATAAAGTCAGAGAGCTCATTTAAAAAATAAAGCATGTAAGTGTTCTAACATTCTAAGTGTATAACATTCAAACATGCATAAACAACATGTAGAAATGTATGCTACATTAAGTATTTCACCTAGTTTAATGGCTTTAAAATAAGCACAGCACAAAACTTTATTGCATTAGGCCTTAGTGAGAGATGGATTATCATTTAAAACAGGAGTATTAATAATACAGCAATAAATAATGTCAAGCAGAACATACCTTTTCTTTGAGCTTGCTTTTCTTCATCTGTCATGTTATTTAGAGCTCATCCTTTTACTTATATTGATGAGTTATTTAGTCCTCACCGTTTTTGTGATTTGTGTTATTTAATGAGGTACATGCTAGTATGTGTTTGACGCACTTTCTGCTCATTGCATGAAAACCTGAAATCTGGAAAACCTTGAAGTTGGATGGGCCCATCTGACAAGTCGGGGCCCCAGGCGACCGCCTGTTTCGCCAGTTGGGCGGGCCGGCCCTGATTGTTTGTATTGTTTACGGCTCATTACTGTAGTCTGTTGTAGCTTTGCTTAGTTTTACCTCACAGTTTAATGTTTAATGTTTTAATGTTTATCAGCTTACATACTGTCCAGTCTTGGACCAGAGTCTGGTCTCGAGACGTTTTCTATATTGGGTTGGACAGTGTTATCTTGGAATTATTGACATTTGTACTAGGACTTGTCTTGGTCTTGGGCATTGGTCTCATTTAATATGGTCTTTGGTCACAACTGAGAGTTTGTAAAAATACTGCACTAAATTATTAGTAAATAATAAATTATTTCCAGTAAATTATTTCCTTCTTCTACAAAACATAGCCTAATCATTGGCACAATGCATGAATGAAGCCAACTAGTTGAAGCAAAGTCTTGGCCTAGAAAAGTATTTGATGGTTTCAGTCTTGGGTGGCACAGTGGCTTAGTGGTTAGCACCAGTGGTTGGGATTTTGAATCCTGCCTCCGCCCTGTGTGTACGTAATTTGCATATTCTCCACATGCTTCGGGGGTTTCCTCCAGGTACTCCAGTTTCCTCCCCCAGTCCATAGATTGTGTTGTAGGCTGATTGGCATTTCCAAATTGCCCATAGTGTGTGAAGTGGTGTGTGAGTGTGTGTGCAACTGTGCCCTGTGATTGGTTGGCACTCTGTCCAGGGACCCTGTGTAGGATAAGCAGTATGGAAAATGGATGGATGGATGGGTTTTCAGTCTCAATCTTGACTCGGTCTCAGTTTCATTTGGACTCGATCTTGACTTGGCCTCAACTCCCTTAATTCCTAACTTGATTTCAGCTAGCTGTGGTCTTGGACTTGTTTTGGAGTTGACAATGGAGGTCTCGACTACAATGCTACTATACAGTACTGCTGTGTCATTCCCATTGGCAAGAGAATCCAAAAGCAGTGACATTGATGCAATGCAAGATTTGATTAGCTCAACCAAAACAGTGATGAACAAACTGAAAACCAATCAAAATGTAATTTTATTTAAATATCTATATAAAGCCTGAAGTGGTTCTTCAGTTTGTTGATTTGTGGGAACCCTTAAAGGTTCTTTAGTATTTTGCAACAGTCAGAGCTCTGGTAAGGAGCTAAGTGCTAGCACGGCGGCCATTTTGCTTTCAGCAGTTTAAATAAAGGAAGTGATGAAGAGATGAATTTAAACAGAGCTGTGACTCTAATGTGCAATTTTACTGAAGTTTTGTTTTATTCATAGGATATTAAGGTGATGTCACTAATGTTTTATTTTAATGTTTAAGTTTCACGTAACGTGTCACAGTTTGCTGAGAAATGTTGTTTTTTTGGTTCAAGTAGAACCATTTTACTATGCTAAAAACCCTTATCTATACAAAGAACACTTGAGAAGTAATTTTGTCTAAGAGTACAGTTTTGTCTTGATGTGATAGCTAGCTATGAGCTGTAAAGAGTTCATTTTCCAATGAAAATGAGCTTGTATTTTCCAATAAAGTCTCTAGAATCTAAAACCTTTTCTAACATCCCTCGTCTATCATTTTATAACTGTTCAGTTTTGTAGATTATTTAATTGAAAAGTAATGCAGAAGGGTCACTGGTGTCCTCGTAAGGCTTTATTAATTAATGTATATCTGTTTGTTGTAGTCTTCTAATGAGAGTAATTTGAGAATGTGATTTTCTCCAAGGTTTTTTTGGGCATAAATTACATTCATATTCCAGTTGGGAGCTTCAAATCTGGCAGAGAGCTTCAAGGCTGGCTGGGAGCTTTATTCTAGCTGTCATTGTGTTGAAAGACAAATACAAATCCTGTTGAAAGACAAATACAAATCCAGGATCAAACCCTGCAGTAGTTGTCATGAATTAATTTAGGGCTGAGAGCTGGAGTGGGTCACAGGGCTGTATGGTCCATCTTCCTACATGATCCTCTCTCAGCAACAACTGCTTGCCTGAGTTATGGAGCAGCCTCAGGAGGGTTCAATTAATCAATGCCGAGCTCATTCAAACAAAGCCATGTCCTGCTGAAAATTTATGGGCCTTTGCTCAATTTCTGAGGCCTTGGTTCCTGTCCATTTTTTCTGCTCATGGCCCACTGGAATGAGGACAACCTTGTTTGCGAATGGCTCATCCTTTATAGTGCGGCAGACAGATCAAACATGAGCACAGTCGTGGTGGTAGACGACACTGTAGCGCAAATAAATTACAGCTGACATGCTGATTCATAGGGTCAACAAATTTTAATAGCTGTCACAAGGTTATTGACAAGGCAGCAGCTGAAAATAGGAGTTGTTTAGAGAAAAATGATGCTCATTTTGCAAGGTTTCACTCCTCCTGTGTCCTGTGTTTTTTTTAATGGCAGCAGTGATTCTCATGTGACTTATGAGTCCACATGAGGTGGCAACCCAGCTCCAAGCCCCTTTCCAATATATCAGGAAAGCACTAACTCTGCACTAACCTAATAAAGGCTGCCTGAGCCAATTAAACAAAATGTATTTTTTCTTTCACCACTCTAGTCTGATTGGATGGAAAATTGAAAAATAAAGAACATTATTGCCAGACTTTTTTTTTAACACACACAATGTGGAAGAAAATAATGAGATACTTGGTTATTGTATTCTTCAAAGGCATTAGGACTGGAGTGGGCAGGAAGGGTGAGGAATAGCCTAAAGGGTTACATACATAGCTCATGAATGCATTTATTCACCATCGCTCTGTGTATTGCTTTGTGTATTTCAAACCTAAGATAGGTAGCTCGAGGTCAGCCCACATCTGGGATCAGGGGAGCAGAGGAGGGTGAGCAGGGTCTCCGTTGGATCCAGAAGGGAGTAGAAAAGCCAGTGAAAAGGTGCAGGAAGTTGCAGAAGGTCCTGAATCCTCCCCATTAAAAGCTCGAATATTCATCTCTAGTCTAACCATTCACCCCCCTGCTTCTCAATGCATAATTTCACTATGTGAGCTCCTCTGAAGTTCATGAAGCTCCACTGTGCATGTGATATGGAAATTAATTTTATGTTTTGCTGTCCTGTCAGTAATTGGCTGTGTACACAATTTACAGTGATATTTATTTTCTATGCTAGGGTCATTGAAACACGATGACTGCAATGAGTCACTTAAAAAGAATGCCTACATAGATGTACTCAAATTGTGCCAATCAATCTAAACTGCTGCTTTTGGACAGTGTAATTGCTTATGTTTATTTTAACTGCTTCTTTTGGTTTGGTAGAGTTCAATAATTGTTATCTACAAGGGCGTGAAACTGCAATGAAAATGCAATGATTTCAAATGAGGGAGCAAAATTGCGGAGGTGAGTGAACATGTGCAAAACAAAATGCTGTAAAAGCAAATTTATTGGAAGCAATAAACTCTTTTCAAATTGAGCCGTAAAATGAACATGTGGGAGATGTTGGCATGACTTTGTGAAACCAAGTAGCTTGCTGGATAACTTAAAAAATGCAGCACTTCAGATTTCCACATCAGAAGTGCGCACCTCCCCACTTTAGGTAAACTTTAAAAAAAAAAATTAAAAATCTATCTATCTCTCTATCTATCTATCTATCTATCTATCTATCTATCTATCTATCTATCTATCTATCTATAATTTTATATATATATATATATACACACACACACTACGCACTACAGCATTTTTAAAAACTTTTTTTCCAACTCAGGGAAATGAACAGACCCTGAATTTCTAATTCTCCTTCATTTGACAGCTATATTGTAAAAATGTTCACAGTCCTTGTATCTTTAACTACACAATAAACCTCCAGCGCCTCTGAATCCCACAAGCCATGAAGTAGCCTTTCTTCCCTCAACATGACCCCTATTGATCCAAAAACTCAATATTACACTCATCTCCTGTGTGAAACTGTGTCTCCTCAAAGCCTTAACCTTTAGACTTCTGAGCAGCACCTGCCCTGCAGGGCCCCTGGCCCCGGGGTCATTCTCAAGCATGAGGCGCTCCTCCTTCCCTTGTCCTTTCCGCCTCCATGTTCCCAAAAAAAGCCTGAATCTCTGAGACTCAGCAGGGCTCCTCCTGCTGCTGCCTCCCATCTGCTGCACTAAGCCTGGGCCTCTGAGTTGCCCTGCCTGCTGCCCTCATTAGCAAGTCAATGATCTTAAACCACCTGGCCCGAGGTGGCATGCATACAGACCTGTAATTCTAAATATCTCACAAAATATGATATAAAAATATCATATTAAGTCACTGTTTTATTTATAGTAGTGGAGGGAACATGACAGAATAAAGGGTGAGAGGTGTTGAGACTTGGCTCCTCCATTTTGTAACTATATCTATTGTAATTTAGTGTTATAAAAATAAAATTGAAATGGCAAACAGATTGAATATCAGCTATGATGGAAAGTAATGTGACACATTGGCTTATAATAAATAATGAGACAACAAGTGGGAAATAGAACAACATTTAAATATCATTGCAATATCTCCAGAATATTAAGCTAGTTTATAATATGAAGCTGTGGTACAATCATGAGACAAAGAAAGGGATCTGAGGAGACCCTCCAAGACCCTTATGAATATTTCCATTCAGGAGAGCTACTCTAAATCCTGAATAAAATATACAGGGTTGCAAGGGTGTTTCGCTTAAAATTTTAATTTGGTGAGGGTTCAGCTTGCATCTTTCATCACTTCTGTGCGATTTCCTTATCCTTGTGGGGAGCTGTGAGGCAAATTCGGCAAGAGGAAATAGTGTTGGCATGATATGTACTTGGGCTTGATGCCAACTCAGAGAATTGCTGTCAAGAATTTAGACTGGTGGCGATGCCCGATTTAAAAAACCTGTTTAGGCCAGATGGAGACTCGTTTGAGACACAGTGAAAAACAGCTGGAAGGTAGCAAAGAGTAAAGCAGTGACAGATTCACAAGAGCTAAATCTTACATCCACAATGACATGCACAGTTACATCAAGAGTGAATTCATGCTGAAGCATGATCCATTCCTAAGAGGAGTTAATTTGACTCTAGTTAATAAGTGGTTCATTGTGCAGCACTTTGTCTTTCAGTTTTATTAGTGACATCCTACGTCCTGTGCAGTCACATCTTTGGAAGACAGCTAATGCTCCCATTACATCCACAGTCAGACAGGAAATAGGAGCAGCGATGCTTGAAACAAGATGTTTAAAAAAGAAAAGCATCCATTTTAAAGGTACACAGAACATAAAGTTTACTAAGGGACAATCTTAATTGCTTGAACGTTCCGCCCTGTAATAGAGCGGGGGTTAACATTTACCGACTGGCCATTAAAACCCTCTCAAAATCAGTGGGGGGCTTGAAGGGAAACCTTCAAAAGACACACTCCCACTGGAACTTCTCTTCCCTCATTTTCCTCTCCATATTATATCTGACTGTAATGGCCAAAACCATCTGTCTTCATCTTAGAATGTGACCCAGAAATAGCTAAAGGGTGAAAATAGCCTGTTCAAGGTGAATATTAAATTTAGATGATTGGGTGGAAGAGTGGAAACATCTGATCTCCAATGCTGCACCTCATCCAAACCTGAACCCTAAAGTGAAATGGTGGTGTAATAGTGGGATTTATGCCTCTTCCATTTCCTGTGAGACTGCTTTTCTGTGGAACAGTTAGTGGAAACATCTTAATGCTTACATTGTTCTTATTAAAATGTGGCTACTTCAGTGTTCCTGAGGAGTGAACAATACATTTCCTCTAACCATGTTCAGTCATCACAAATAGTAAGCATTGTATGGCATATGTCAACAGCCTATTATTGGGCTAATGCAACACTGCAGTACATGCAATATTTTGTTACAAATAAAAAAAAAGAAAGAAAGAAAATTATTGAGTTAGGTGAGAAAAACTACTGAGTTGTTGTGAGTCACCCTATAAAGCCTGTAGCAGTAACTCAAAGTCAGAGCTGTCGGATTTGATTTGATTTTTGTATGCATATGTCATACTCCATATCGGATACATCATTCTCCAAACTTAGAAACAAGTTCAAGCTTCACACAATTAGCTAGTTAGCCAAAAGGCAGGCTGGAGAACATAAACTGGATCAAAATGTACAGATCAGAGAACAAAAGACAAGAAGACAGCAGATCGGATAATAAATATCCACACACTAACAAGTGTAAGTTTTGCTCTGCAAGCTGAGTTTTAGCTAGCTAGGTGAGGTTAGCTGGCTAACTCGCTACCATCAGACTTAGAGCCTCATGGGGCATTGCAGAGAGTGAGTATATTCACCCCGTGGCTGTAAGCAGAGCAACCCCGTCCCCTTCAACAGATAATAGCTGTCTAGTGAGTGCTGTGCTCTGAACTCTCAGAATGAGTACAGCTACACTGCAGTGGCTGTGATCAGGACAGCCATGCATGAACAGAGCAAGCTAGCTAGCTAAAACCTGTATGCAGATTTACATCCTCAGTATTATGGAAGTTTTATGAGAATGAAGATGACAATAATGGCAGCTGATGTTTATATCCTCAGAGTCCCAAATCCTTTAGCTGCATCCCATGTAATATCGTACAGTCTGGCTGTACACCAGTTATTACTATTTAGGCATACAATTTATTGCATAGTATGTGGTTTGAATGTTTTGGAATTTGTGACAATCAGACTAATTAATTAAAAGTTTTCAATCAATTAAAAATATTTGACCTTGCTAATTATGGTAATGACATAAATGAATTGTTTTTCATACCTGTGAGAGGGGTACACGGCACAACCCAAAAGGTAAAATGTACTCTAGGCCATTTCAGAGAAATGATTCTCTGATTCTCTGATTCCTTCCACCATTAGTCCACCTTTCTATTTCAGGAGTACATGGGGTTGTTTATACAGCTAGTGGAGTATGACTCAGCAGGATTCTCACAGCTATCAAAGGTTCTGGGATCTCAGGGTTTCAGTGTTTGCAGTAGTGTGTGAAGGGCAAGGGGGTGGGGGTGGTTGGGGTAGGTCACTGGTGTAGGCAACCTGCAGATTTGAGCCTTAGCCCAGCTCCTGCTGCCCCGGTGGTTTAATTACCAGGAGTAGTCTAGTGTAAAGATGTCATATGGAAAAAAGTGGAGGGTCTTGGTAAACCACTGGGAGACGCACATACCTGGAGGCATTTAGAAACAATACTCTGCCTTTAATCTCTGAGCATCAGTTCCTTGATAAGTCTGTGCACCACATTTTTTTTTTATAAGTACAATAAATAAAGCCCTTGGAGGAACTAATATATTCTCTGTGGGATGACAGGCTAAAACATCCTGTGCGCAGAACTAAGGTACTGAAGTAGCTTTGAAATAGGAAACAAATATAAACCGCTCACTTGTGAAATAAAGTCCTTTGGCAATCCATTTCTGTGTGTGCAACTGGCACAAATTCAGTGGTGCAGGTCAGCCTGGAAGGGAAAATCTTTTGGAAAGATGAGATGTGGAGTTTCCCTGGATGTCCATGCACTTTACAGCCAGTGGTAGAGAGCCACAGAGAGAGAGCAGGAGAGAGACAGAGTGAGAGAAAGGAGCTGTCAGAAGTATATCTCCTGAGTGCAGCTTTACTGTGTTGGTGATTGAAGTGCTCCAGGGCATGAGAAGGGGAATTAGCGGGTGCATCGACATGAGACACCTTACTGGCTACAGGCAGCACTGGATAAAAATGGAAAAAAAATAAAAATAAAAGCCGAATGTGTACCCTGTGGCCAAATGTTGAGAAAAATATAAATTAATGCCAGGGCAAGTCACAAATGCAACCTTTTTCCTGACCTCACAGAAAAAGGGCCTACAAAAAAAACCACAACCAGCAATGTTACTGCTTCTGATTAATATTTAATGGAGCCCAGAAAATATAAACTGTTTAAAAAATCACAAAACTACCACTGCACGGCGGGTTATCTTTCTGCCGGCTGTTGTATGAGTCACTGACTGGCAGAGGCTGGTGATCCCAAAGGGTCTCTTTCATTATCACACAGAATAGAGCTGAAACATGGTCTGATCCAGCCAAGCAAATACATTATTCATTTCCACAGCAAGTCCACCAACAAATCTATCTGCTCAGCTGTAGTAAGGAATAAAATGCATTCAGGAAAAATAATTGGCTAGATCTGTGCTAAGACTGTCTCACACTGAGGATGTAATCAGAGATATACTACACAAACAGTCTTTGCACAGGACACAAGGGACAACAATTTAGATTTACTTAAATATAGGTTGGACCTAACTATAAGCGGAATATTTTTTTAATCAGTGAGTTGTGTGATTATTTAGTGGCACTAACGGGAGTAATTATTTGAATTTGCCTGCAGTGGTTCTGGTAAATATGTAGGCAACATACAGTATCTCACAAAAGTGAGTACACCCCTCACATTTTTGTAAATATTTTATTATATCTTTTCATGGGACAACACTGAAGAAATGACACTTTGCTACAATGTAAAGTAGTGAGTGTACAGCTTGTATAACAGTGTAAATTTGCTGTCCCCTCAAAATAACACACAGCCATTAATGTCTAAACTGCTGGCAACAAAAGTGAGTACACCCCTAAGTGAAAATGTCTAAATTGGGCCCATATTTTGCATGGCCACCATTATTTTCCAGCACTGCCTTAACCCTGTTGGGCATGGAGTTCACCAGAGTTTCACAGGTTGCCACTGGAGTCCTCTTCCACTCCTCCATGACAACATCACAGAGCTGGTGGATGTTAGAGACCTTGCGCTCCTCCACCTTCCGTTTGAGGATGCCCCACAGATGCTCATTAGGGTTTAGGTCTGGAGACATGCTTGGCCAGTCCATCACCTTTACCCTCAGCTTCTTTAGCAAGGCAGTGGTCGTCTTGGAGGTGTGTTTGGGGTCGTTATCATGTTGGAATACTGCCCTGCGGCCCAGTTTCCGAAGGGAGGGGATCATGCTCTGCTCCAGTATGTCACAGTACACGTTGGCATTCATGGTTTCCTCAATAAACTGTAGCTCCCCAGTGCCGGCAGCACTTGACTGTAGGCAAGACACACTTGTCTTTGTACTCCTCATCTCGTAGCCGCCACACACGCTTGATACCATCAGAACCAAATAAGTTTATCTTGGTCTCATCAGATCACAGGACATGGTTCCAGTAATCCATGTCCTTAGTCTGCTTGTCTTCAGCAAACTGTTTGAGGGCTTTCTTGTGCATCATCTTTAGAAGAGGCTTCCTTCTGGGATGACAGCCATGCAGACCAATTTGATGCAGTCTGCGGCGTATGGTCTGAGCACTGACAGGCTGACCCCCCACCCCTTCAACCTCTGCAGCAATGCTGGCAGCACTCATACGTCTATTCTGCAAAGCCAACCTCTGGATATGATGCTGAGCACGTGCACTCAACTTCTTTGGTTGACCATGGCGAGTCCTGTTCTGAGTGGAACCTGTCCTGTTAAACCGCTGTATGGTCTTGGCCACCGTGCTGCAGCTCAGTTTCAGGGTGTTGGCAATCTTCTTATAGCCTAGGCCATCTTTATGTAGAGCAACAATTCTTTTTTTCAGATCCTCAGAGAGTTCTTTGTCATGAGATGCCATGTTGAACTTCCAGTGACCAGTATGAGAGAGTGTGAGAGCGATAACACCAAACTTAACACACCTGCTCCCCATTCATACCTGAGACCTTGTAACACTAACGAGTCACATGACACCGGGGATGGAAAATGGAGGGCCCAATTTGGAAATTTTCACTTAGGGGTGTACTCACTTTTGTTGCCAGCAGTGTAGACATTAATGGCTGTGTGTTGAGTTATTTTGAGGGGACAGCAAATTTACAGTGTTATACAAGCTGTACACTCACTACTTTACATTGTAGCAAAGTGACATTTCGTCAGTGTTGTCCCATGAAAAGATATAATAAAATATTTACAAAAATGTGAGGGGTGTACTCACTTTTGTGAGATACTGTATAATTAATTTGCATATAGCCATGTAAGACTTTCTGACACCCCCCCACCCCCCACACACACATCTGTTTTATGTCATGAGGAGTGTAGCAACCATTCAGTCTGTTTGTGAATATAAATGTGTGCATGCATCTATCTATCTATCTATCTGTCTATCTATCTATCTATGAAACTTTACGTCAGAACGGAGTGATGAAATACTGGATGCTCTCCTTTCTTGCCACTCTGCACTCGGGTGACAATGGCGCGGCTTTAATCCATGTGGTTTGGGATTGCAGACGCCTGACATGATGGCATGATGGAATTTGGGAATGTACAAGAAAGTGACTAATGCTGTCTTTATGACAACTGGCACTTGGGTATTTTTCCAACCTGAACATTCATTACTGTTTAAGTTTGGAAAGCCTGCACACTCAAAGCAAGCTAATGCTTATTTGGCTTTTGTATTGATATAAATATATCTGAAATAGCTTTTAAAAAACACCCAAGGGAGTTGTTTGATTAGGAACCTTTGCATTATTCAATTATCCTCCTATACTGTGACATACTATACAAATATATTAATTTAAAAGTCTGCTTAAAATGCTCAAAACATAATACTTTTTCATGTTTTTACTTTGCTCTATGGCTGCTGCCATGGGGAAGACGGACTGAGAATTGATTTTTCCTACTCAGAGTGACCTCAGTTTTGAATGAAAGGCTTTTTAATGGTGACCCCTTTTAGACATTAGGGATCATTTATATAAAGTACACCAAATTTTCTGTGACAGAAAGTATCAGACTGCACAATCTTCATTCCTGGTCTTCAAATGAGTAAACAACATTAAATAAATGAAATGTGAACTATATCTAACTGTAGATATAGTTATATGTAATATGTTCTAGTACAAAGAGATAAGTCAAGGAGCCATTAAATTAATAAACATACTAATCTACACATTGTTTGCTAACCTTGAAGATGTATGACAACAGCACCTATTTGGTTTGGATAACTGTGAAGATAACGTTGCATTTTCATTTAAACTCTGTATGTTGAACTGGAGATCCTCCAGTTCTTTGGGTCATGGGTTTTATTAACTCTCCTCCACATACATGAGAAAATGTATACATGTAAATTTCAAATAGCATATACAGTGTTTGTATGTGTATCTGTATGATGCATATCAGGTTAGTACAGTTATGTACACCACATATAGAAGCTATTGATCAACCTGGGAAATCATGTAGTGTGGACCTTTGGGAGTAGAAGTGACAGAACCCAGGATACATGTGTCATATCAATTTTCATTTCATATCTTCATTTTGCACCTCCTGGGAAAGAGTGACATCACCCGCCACAGTAGACCATGCTAGTCATTTACTCTCTATTAGAAAAGGCAGAGAGGGTAAGAAAGGCCAACACAAATAAAAGCCACTGTATAATGTAATCAGCTTTGCAGTTGAAAATACACAAGCTATTCCAACTCTCCTAGTTGATTGCACAAATAAGTGCTTCGTTTCACATGGTGTCTCTCACATGAATGCAGTGCAATTATTGCAAGAATCCATTACAGCCTAAAAAAAAAGATAGTGTTTTTTAATCATCTGTTTTCAACTGAGCAGAATAAATAAGTATAACTTAAAGCAGAATCAGTGGTTAATGGATTATTAATGGATTGGAATGGTACAGTATGTGTGGCATCACTTTAAAATATGTTTTTATACTGTATGCTTCCCCTTTAACTGTATTTTTATACTTCAAAGCATGCTGAGCTGCACGTACTGTACGTGAACTACAGTCCACACTGGTAATGATGTGAATCTAATCACAGTGAAATCGCATTGCAAGAACCTTGCAACAATCATCAGTGGCCATGTTGACGTCAAGTCATTTTCTGAAAGCAGCAGAGCTTCTAGGCAATAGAAGGCTCTCCTTAACCACTGACAATTACAAGACGTTCTGTAGCTCAGGAAATGAGCGACAGAATCTCAGAGACAGTAAACACGTGCATTTGTCAGCTGGTAGCCTCCAGCCTGTGTGGGCAGAGTAGGGCTGACAGAGCTCTTTCATACCCTTTCATTAGCTGCTCTTGGATGAAGTAAGAATGGGGTGGGGCGCTAGCCCTAGCATTCTCTAAGCCCAGTCTCTGCCAGGCAAAGTTATGTGTACCATTTGCTTTGATGGACTCCACACTACCCTGCTCTCACAATGGAGTAGTGACTTCTGTAGCAGGGGTTAAATACATTACTCAGCAGTGGAAGCTATGGCAGGAGGTGCATATGACTGCTCTCTTAGTCACATATGGGTGGTTTTTAACTCTCTTGGTGGGCAGTTCCACCCACCAAAAGCATGTGCACAAAGACCACTGGTTAACAGATGCAGTCTAGATTTAAAAAACAAATGGAAAGGAAAAAAAAAAACTCGAAAAGACGGCTATCCATCTTACAGTGGTGTAGAATTTTCTATATATTTTCATAAATATGACCTAAAACATAATCAGATTTGCACACAGGTCCTAAATGTAGACAAAGAGAGCCCAATTAAACAAATGAGACAAAAAATATTATACTTGGTCATTTATTCATTGAGAAAAATGATCCAATATTGGGTAACTGTGAGGGGCAAAAGTATGTGAACCTCTAGGATTAACGGTTTAATCTGAAGGTGAGTCAGGTGTTTTCAATCAATAGGATGATAATCTGGTGTGAGTGAGCGCTCTATTTTATTTAAAGAACAGGGATCTATCAAAGTCTGTTCTTCACAACACATGTCTGTGGAAGTGTATCATAGCACAAACAAAGGAAATTTCTGAGGACCTCAGAAAAAGAGTTGTTGATGCTCATCAGGCTGGAAAAGGTTACAAAACCATCTCTAAATTGTTTGAACTCCACCAATCCACAGTCAGACAGATTGTGTACAAATGGAGGAAATTAAAGACCATTGTTCCCCTCCCCAGGAGTGGTCGACCAATAAAGATCACTCCAAGACATGTAATAGTCTGCGAGGTCACAAAGGAACCCAGGGTAACTTCTAAACAACTAAAGGCTTCTCTCACATTGGCTAATGTTAATGTTCATGAGTCCACCATCAGGAGAGCACTGAACAACAATGGTGTGCATGGCAGGGTTGCAAGGAGAAAGCCACTGCTTTCCAAAAAGAACATTGCTGCCCTTATACAGTTTGCTAAAGATCATGTGGACAACCCAGAAAGATATTGGAAAAATGTTTTGTGAATTGATGAGACCAAAATAGAATTTTTGGTTTAACTGTGAAGTGTTGTGTTTGGAGAAAGAAAAGCACTGCATTCCAGCATAAGAACCTTATCCCATCTGTGAAACATGGTGGTGGTAGTGTCATGGTTTGGGCCTGTTTTGCTGCATCTTGGCCAGGGCGGCTTGCAGTCATTGATGGAACAAAGAATTCTGAATTATACCAGCAAATTCTTAAGGAAAATGTCAGGACATCTGTCTGTGAATTGAATCTCAAGAGAAAGTGGGTCACGCAGCAAGACAATGACCCTAAGCACACAAGTCGTTCTATCAAAGAATGATTAAAGAAGAATAAAGTTAATGTTTTGGAATGGCCAAGTCAAAGTCCTGACCTTAATCCAATAGAAATGTTGTGGAAGGACCTGAAGCAAGCAGTTCATGTGAGAAACCCCACCAACATCACAGAGTTGAAGCTGTTCTGTACTGAGGAATGGGCTAAAATTCCTGCAAGCCGATGTGCAGGACCGATCAACAGCTACCAGAAACATTTAGTTCAGTTAACGCTGCACAAGGGGGTCACACCAGATACTGAAAGCAAAGGTTCACATACTTTTGCCACTCACAGATATGTAATATTGGATCATTTTCCTCAATAAATAAGTGACGAAGTATAATATTTTTGTCTCATTTAAACAATTTGGTTCTCTTTTTCTACTTTTATGACTTTTTAGAATCTGATGATATTTTAGGTCATATTTATGCAGAAATATAAAAAATTCTATAGGGTTCACAAACTTTCAGGCACCACTGTATATCCTCATAACCTTGCATAAAGATATTCAAAGATTCAAAAATACTTAGTTGTATTTAATGCAGATCACTAAAGCTGCAGTACAAACAACATGGTTAAAATAGCACAGCTACACTGAATATTCATGATTAATGTCATCTCTTCTGCTAATAATAAATATGAAAAGAAGCCACAAGACAGTTTGATTTCTCAAGTCTGGTCTTATTAGCAAATAGTAACCTGCATATTTTCTGATTATTAGATGATAAATAAATTGTGTACATTAAGAAAATAAAGTGTTAATCAATTGTCACACTACACTTTACACCACCGCTCTGTTGAATTCTTGAATCTAGTGCTGGCTGTAATTCAAATGATAGTTTTATATGAATAAGTCCATTCGAATACACTATCATCTCTATAGTAACAGCTCATTCACAGGGTCTTGTATGGTGTATGCGCCACATAACCTAAGACTAATAAACAAATTAACAAACTGTGTTGTTATTTAACAAAGATGTAAAATTGTTGTCAATGTGAAGCTTGCTGTAAGGAGACGTTTATCTAACATTTATAGAAGGAGTCTCCAGTGTCACCACTTAGTCAGTAAGTTTTCCACTATGGCAAGGTCTTCAGGACAGTGGGTTTTCCAGTTTCTCTCTAACATGACAATGTTTTTGTCTTATTAACTTCAAGGGAAATAAAAAGAAAGAGATGCTAGTGAGGGAACGACTGTTTACAGCTGTTTGTAATTCATAACAGAAAATAACTTGTTTCGAGGACATTCCACAACATTAAATGTAACTATAAATGGTTAAAACGTATGATGTGGTATTTATTAATAAATAAAAAATGGTGATCATTGTCAAACCACTGTATAAGCGGAATAAAACACTTTGTGACATGCTGTTCTGGGAGATAAAGGCATCATTGATTATTTTCCTATAACAGCACACCACTTTTGTGTTTTATTTCTCACTTTACTACTTGATTTATAAAGTAGAGACATGAACACTTACTGTAAAATATAATTCTACTGCCCCACTATGTTCATATAGGACGCTAGTCTAAAAGAGTGACAAGTCAACTTTCAATGTTAGGTGTTTTACAAGTAAGAAAGTGGTCCTGTGTTGTTTCCAATACACTGTGACAGCACTATAGGACTTGTAAGTTAAATTAGCTGGCTATGTAACTAATGTTAATGATGAAAATCATTGTGGTTGTAGTATATTTTGACAGTTTTGGCAACTGTTATATAGATTACTGAGAATATCATGACAATGGGGGGCATGATGGCTTAGATAGTTAACACCTCGCACCTCTGGGGTTGGGGGTTCGTATCCCACTTCCATCCTGTGGGCGTGGAGTTTACATGTTTCCCCCGTGCTTCGGGGTTTCCTCCAGGTACTCCAGTTTACTCCCCCAGTCCAAAGACATGCATTGTAGGTTGATTGGCATTTCCAAATTGTCTGTAGTGTGTGAATGTGTATGTGATTGTGCCCTGTGATGGCTTGGCCCCCCGTCCAGGGTGTCCCCAACCTTGTACCCCGAGTTCCCTCAGATAGGCTCCAGGCTCCCCCACAACACCGTGCAGGATAAGCGGTACGGAAAATGGATGGATGGATGGATCATGACAATGCAAATCAAGATACTGGAAATCTACTCATTTCTACTTGTGAGTGAATTCACATCAGAACCAACTAGCTCTGCACTTTTATGTATGTACTGTATGTAGTATTTATGGTGTATGGTAATATATGAAGTTTCTAATTTACAAATCATCAATATTCATAGATGGTGAAGAAGGTGTAGAGCTGTTTCTAGGCCATTTTAAGTAGTCTCCAGGGCATTATGAAAACTTACTGAACAATTTATTATTCAGTGTAAATTTGTTATATTGATTTAAAATGACACATGCTGGGATAGTTAAAATAAATAAATAAATAAATGGCTGAAAAGATTTACCAAGCTGCCATGTTCATGTTTGGAATACTTCATTAACAGCACTCAAAAGTCAGTTATGTAAAAATGTAGTGGGAATTAAACTGAGCCAAGAACAAGGATGTTGCCAGGAGCATTAAAATATAAAACACTGAGCTAAATGTGACAGCAAAACCCAGGGAGTGTTACATTAGAAGGCAAAACTAGTATACGATGAAAAAGAATACGATAAATAATCAAGTTAACAGCCATGCATAGTGACAAATCAGAGACTATAAAACTCTCATAAAAACATCCAAACAGTCTGCAGGATGTTCAGGGCTAGAGTCTCCAATAATACATTCTAATACATTCAGAGGAAATGGTTTGCATGGTGCATTGATAACATTATGAGCAAATGTACTGCGAGAGCTCCTTTCTCATACAGTCGGAATGTGTGAATTTGTTCATCAGCACCAATCCTGGCTGGCAGTGTTGTGCTTAGCTGGATCACAACAAACCTCAGCCCACCACATTAATCACATTAATTTGTGAACGAGGTCTGCACGGAATGGCTGGAAATAATTTGAGCAGTTGTGTCACACAGAGCTGTTTGTGCTATTGCAGGCTATGTTTAGAGAATCAGTTCCCCTGGGTCATGGTGCTCACACTGCACCGTTTGTGTAGGCCTGTCTCTGATGGCCAGGATAACCCTGTCGACCCCAGTGTCTCTCCTGGGAGAGGGTCAGGCTTCAGCAAGCTGATCCTACAGACTGAGAACGTTGGGGGACGCAGGAAGCAGGCGTTTGGCCCTGTCTGACCTCAGCTCATTTCCCCCTCTCTATGTGTTTTTTTTCTTCTGAAGATTTCTCTCACTCTGCACTCCAGGCCTGATGAAGTGCTAGATGACCTGTGTTCTCTCTATGACGAGCGTGAGAGGAAGTCCATGGAACTGCCATCTCTAATATCACTAGTAAAATACTCAATGCTGCTGCTTAAGACTCACTGCTGTGCTGTGCTGAAATAAAGCACATTTCAGAAATCAAGAAGAAACAGACCTGCAAAACAAAATTTGTTCAGTGGAGGCATATTTGCATCTAGACTGAATACTGTGTGTCATCCTGGGATGAATGCTGTTTATTCTCACATACTGCTCAAAGACTGATTCACGTGGCAGTCGCAGACATCTGCAGGAGTGCAAGCTCAAAGCTGAACCATTCTGAGGTTATTAGTGGGCCAAGCAGTGTGCAAACTGCAGCATTACTGAAAGTGTCTGGCAGACTCATCTGCAGGCATCATTAACATGTCTGCTAGAGCAACCACACCAAAGTCCGGACCTGCGGTATGCACGGCTGATCTGAGAGCAGTTCTTAAATCAAAATCTCATTATTCACTTGCCTGCCAGCTTGTGGCACCACATGCTCCTACCAGGACGAATCAGACCCTAGTCCTTTTTCCTCCAACTTGATATTTCTCAATTTCCTGCTTTTTGCAGAACCAAGTGTACCCTCTCCCTCCCTCCCTCTCCCCCACTCTCCCTCTCTCTCTGTAAACACCACAGGCACTTGTTTCCAATAAAACCCAATGTAAATTAGCTGCTCAATGTACCAAAGTTACCAAATGATCATTAGCTAACTTAGTTAGATAGCTAAAAGAGCAAGCCAATTTCTCTGAAAACATCAGCTAGCTATTTTAGCTTACCAGATTACACTATTCATTTGTTGAAGTTCAGCTGAAGCAAAAAACAAAAAACAAAAAAAACAAGCATCTCAGAAGAAATTAGAAACCAAATTAAGAAAATTAGTCCTCCACTCTCCATCTTTGTTGTTGTTGTTTTTCCCCCCTCTCCTTTGCAGAGCCATGTCTGTCTTCACTGTGCGTGAACATTTTACCTGGAACTTTCACTTAGAGTCTGGCTTTCTGCATGTTCTCCTATGCCACTTCATTCTTTCTGTATTTGAAGCACAGTGAAACCTTTTTTTTCCCCCAGCATATTGTGGCGTTAGTCTTGGATGGTATAAACATTAACTGATTGAGAAGATAATGAGACACTCAAAATCTGACCTGCAGTGGAAAAGCAATAGCGTTGCTCTGTGGTGTAGTTTTCATTTTCACACCATGGCATAATTCACACCACTAGCACACACTGCAATAGCAGAATAAGCCTGACACAGTTCTAAGTAACAATAAAGCCTTGAAGACTGACATTACAAATAAAATCCACAGAAACTCAAACTTTGAGTCTCAATAACACTCAGGCTGTTTCAGAGTGTGATCAAACCGTTATCTTTACAACTCAAATAACTTGCTTTCTCATAAATAAAGCAATAGAATCAAATATAATTTTTACAGTGCAGAATTTGTGAAGGAACTTACCCTGTATTGAGGGTGTGTTGCATCACTTGAGCTTTAAAAGTAAAAAAAAATGCCTCTAAGGTAGCATTTGTTTTTGTGTTTTAGTACAGAACAGTTGTTCCATAATTTCTAGATCCGCCCTGAGTGTGCAGACCTTGCACGTTCTCCTTGTGCTTCGGGGGTTTCCTCTGGGTATTCCAGTTTCCTCCCTCAGTCCAAAGATATGCGTTGTAGGTTGATTGTAGATTGTAGGTTGATTGGCATTGTCTGTAGTGTGTGAATGGGTGTGTGATTGTGCCCTGTGATGGGTTGGCACCCCGCCCAGTGTGTCCTCTGCCTTGTGCCCCAAGTTCACTTGAGTAGGCTCCCCATGACCCTGTGTAGGAGAAGTGGAATGGAAAATGGGTGGACGATCCCTTACATTTATATGTGTTGTTACAAACAATGTATTTCAGCAAGGTGGTGATGTTCCATGATCATAGACCACAAAATACTTCCCATATAAAGAATATAAAGTCATCACCAAATTAAAAAAAAAGCACTTATAGGCACTTTTTTGTTTATGGCAGATGTTGCACCTAATAGGGGGTAGGAGAAAGTTTTAAGCTCTAACTTAACTTAAGGCAATGCTACTTGGTGCAACCAGTAATTTTTAGTAGTCTGTAAACTGGAACATAGTGACCATTTGTGCTCAAACTAGGCTATGGCTGCTGCTGGTCAAATTAACCTGAAATGTTATTAACCTTAGGACAAAGTTTTACTACCACCATAGCCATAAGGTCATATGATAACACACACACAGAGAGAGAGAGAGAGAGAGAGAGAGAGAGCGAGAGAGAGAGGGAGATTGCTGTATATTGGAGATGTCACAAGTGCTGTCTGAGAATGAGTCTGTAGTGAAATTTTTTCATCCTGTGGGGGCATGGAATCATACTGTTTACCTTAAACTTGCTCACAAACACATTAAGCCTCAAGCGTCCAAATCTGCCCAGATAACACAGCCAGATTCCTCTGTGGGCCAGCAGCAACAACTGATGCAGCAAGCAAGGAAGATTAGCTCAGCAGTAAACACCACAGGCACTCATACCCAATACAATCCAGTGGAAGATAGCAGCTGTCTTCCAGAGTTACCAAATGACAGAGTAACTAAGGGTAGCTTGTACATGTATTGTTTAGAAAAATAATCATTAGCTAAGTTATCTAGATAGCTAGATAACTGATCTAGCTTGCTAGATTAGACCATTAAAAAAGTGCTAAAGATTCCGTCTAGCCCCATGAAAGATTTAGAAGTAGAGCCCTTTTAGGAGAACCTGTAAGGGTGATTTACAACTGGGGGACCATTTTTATCTCACTTATATTACAGTTACAAATATGGATGTAAAGTAAAGTTTCAGATTAATTATATTAAACATTAATAAAACCTACAAAAGGTACAGCCTGTAGAAAACAGCAATTTGCCTTCCCAACTCACTATAACTATGTTTTTACCTTGAAATATAATCATAAAATGCTTCAGAAGATAAGTTTTTGCATTCATGTGTAAATTCATGTGTAAATTTCAGGTGGTTAAACTTAGAAAACAAAGTTCACCTGCTGCCATAGAAACATGAGTAAACTCAACTAGAAGATAACCTTTGTTTCAACTGAAAAAGTTATGTTTTACAAGTTTTGCAAGTCAAGACAATGAATTACTTTAAGTTTAATTTTTGAGAACTTATAAACTTGAGTTCAATATCCAAAACTTGTCATGACAGCTGGAGTTAAAGAGACGAAATAAGTTCACATAACTTAATGGGGCGATCATGTTTTATACTGCATGCGTGAAACATCCTTTATCATGACTCATCCATAATATGTTAGAAAAAAATGTCCCACACATTCATCCCTTTGGATTATTCCACAAGTCACATGTTCAACAGAAAGTTTCATCATCTGAATTTGATGAAAATTATTCATTATTTTTCTTTACTTTCAATAATATTGTGATGTTGACTGATGTTACTTTGAAAGTACAACATGGTTACTCAAATTGTAGATTGAAAGCAAGTTATTAAGTAAATAAAAAAAATATATATATACACTATATGGCCAAAAGTATGTAGACACCTGGCCACCTGACCATCACACCCATTTGTGGGCCTTCCCCAAACTGTTGCCACAAAGTTGTCTTTGTAGCATGTGTAGGCACTTCACAAGCTTAAACATGTTCCAGCACGACAGTGCCTTGGTGCACAAAGCCAGGACCTGACCTCAACCCCAGTGAACACCTTTGGGATGAACTAGAATGCTGACATCAGCGCCCAACCTCACTAATAAGCTGCCACCGTTGGGCCCTTGAGCAAGGCCCTTAACCCTCTCTGCTCCAGGGGTGCTGTATCATGGCTGACCCATGGCTTACCTTGCGCTCTTACCCCAACTTCCTAACAAGCTGGGATATGCAAAGAAAAGAATTTCACTGTGCTGTAATGTATATGTCACAAATAAAGGCTTCTTCTAATACTCATGTGGCTGAATGAGCAAAGCCCCACAGCCATGCTCCAATATCTAGTGGAAAACCAGCAAAGCAGGGACTAAATCTGGAATGGAATGTTCAACAAGCATGTGAATGTGATGGCCAGGTATCCACTTTTGGCCATATAGTGTAGATTAGAAATAAATCATTAGAATGTGCTTAAAGTCCTCATGCCATTAGTATGGATGCTAGTTAATGACATTCTGTGTATTTAACAGCAAAATGCAGCCACTGTCAAAGATACCTTGCAGAAATTAGATAGCATTGGCATATTTTTTGAATGTTTAAATGTACGTTTTGAAATATGATTTTAATAAGTGTCAATTTTAAGAATGACAAGGGTTAAATGGCACACCAGTTGTGAAACCCTTAACCCTTAACTATCCAAAAAAACCCTGAGGAGCACTTCTTCTTCTTAGACTGTAGTCTGGGATACTTGTTTTTAATGCCCGGAGATCCATAAATTAAATAGCTCACTTGTATGTCACTTGTCCACTCATGTACACTGCTGTGAATGCTGTTTTTGTCAAGCAGAGCTGTGTACACAATCCTTATAGCCAGCCTGAATCTGGGACTAAGCAGGTAACGTTTCTCTAAAACTGTACATGTTTGAACACGGCAGTTTGTTATGGTTGCATGAGTTAGTGTGAATCGGTTTCAGTGTGACTAAGCATGTGCTATTATCACAACTATGTGACTGTTCCCTTACACACACGAGATTTTCAGAAGCAGCGAGGGAATGATGTTTTTCTCTAGAAAGAATGTCATAGCCCAAGGTAGATATGAATGATTTAGGGTGATGTTTAGGCTATAGATACTCAAGATATTGAAATGTTTAAATACTGAGTTATGGCATTTTCAAGGCTCCAGAGAAGATTAAATAGCTATAATAAATAGAACAAATCTGGCCCTCGGATGAGTAGCTACTGATGCACACACAATAAACCTAGCATCATGACTCAATCCTTCTTGTCATCTCAGACAATCGACTTTCTCATAGTGTGTGTGCTACATGATCAAGGGAGCTGAGTGTACTGTGCTAGAGGACGCATCTTTTGTCTCTGGAGTTTGTTTCAGTCTGTCTCTAAAAATGCCTGGGCTTTGCTCATATCGCTTGTGGTTCAAAGGCACTAGTGAGAGTACAGACATTAGAAACAAATCAGAGAACAGTGATGCCTCTCTTTTATCTCTCACTGATGTCTTTGACTTACATATCAGACAGAATTATCCTGATCCCTTTAGACTGACACTAATGCTTTTGCTTGCCATTGACCTTTAAGACTGTTCTTTACCGTCACAGTAAATGTGGTGATCAACATTAAGCATGACGTTCTGTTCCTCAGTGCTGACTGCCAGAACAGCACAGCAAGCCTTAAGTGCAATTTATGCAGAACAGACAGCCTTATTAGGCCACTATTTATTCCATATCAGACAGGACGTTTTAAAAAATCAGAATATGAAGACACATTGTATTGCATTTGGTGATAAAATACTAAGTGAAAGTACACTGACATTGGATTTTTTTCTTGGTGTGACTGGTGCCATGGAACAACTAACATACCAGTTAGAAAAATCAGAAATCAGACATTACAAGTGCACAGACAAACAATAATAATTTAGAGCTGAAGAACATGGCATGGTCAGTGATACTAGGTTCATTGTTATGGGATTATGCCATACAAGGTGCAACTACAGTACACAGTACACAATACAAAATATCATTTTAATAATCAAATTGATCTAATATTTCTCATTAAAATATTATTATGCTAAAAACAAATATTGGATTATTAAAATTATTTGTAGGCATTTTTTTTCAAGCTTGAAATTGTTTTGCTCTATTGCCAGAATTTTTTTTTTTTGTTTTACAAGTAAATGCTTGAAATATATCTCCCAGTATATATATATATATATATATATATATATATATATATATATATATAACAATTTCAAGCTTGAAATTAGTAAATAAATAAATAAACAAATAAATAAACAAATAAATAAAGAAAGAAAGAAAGAAAGAAAGAAAAAGAAAAAGAAAAATAGAATAGGCCTAATAATGTTCTATTTATTATATCTTAATCTCATAATGATATCATTTTTGTCTGTGTAAAAAAAAATCAGCATACCTTGAGCAGGATATAAGTCTTGCACATGACAAATACTATTACAGATTTAATGTAAATGTACTAGTAGTATCAGTAGTAGTAACTAGGGCTGGGTGATGACAATATAATATGGATATTATATATTTTTTAAACAATATAACTGGAAGCAGTCGATTTGATGTTGAAATTTTACAGTCTTTATAATTGTAAAATGTAAATTTATTTCTCTTTAATGTGTTAAATATTTGATATATTATTTATTTATTAATGAAATAAAAAGAAATTTATTTTTGTGGACATTAAATATCATATAGGTTTGATGCGCTATTGTATTGCTGGAGAAATGTTAGCAAAGCTATATATTGTGATACCAATCGAATATCATAGAATTGAGAATTGTGATATTATATTTTTGCCATATTGCCCACCCCTAGTAGTAGTATATTTACTTTTTTTTTTTTAGACTATAAGGAGTTGCAGCACCACAGAAAAATAAAACTAATACCAAGTGTGAAAAAACATTCTGCCTATTTTTACACACTATTCAAAATCACAGACCATACGAGAGACTTTGATTAATTCACTGTGATTGGTCCATGACATAATATCATTTTAGAGCTTTTCCAGTGTATACTGTAGCACAGCTCGGCAAATTACCCACGATCCTCCGTGTTGACACTTTATCCAGTGCTAAGCCAGCTGTGTTGTACTTATGTACCTACATTCAATTGACAATCCTTCTTACCTATAGGTACAATGTGAGCCAAGCCAGGACAAACTGGTGGACCTAAGAGCAGTGCAGCACTGATTTATCAGACACAGACAAATGTTTCTCTACAGGCACAAAAATCTTTTCTGTAGATTTAAGAGCCAGCAATGTAAATAGTTTAAGGAGTTCGAAATAGCAATTAAATGATTCATATTCAATTTTATTCATTCACACAAAGTAGCATTTTCTTATCACTCTTTCGCTTCATCTTACAATTCTTCCATGTGATTCAAGTAAAATATTCAAGTTAGAGCACCTCCTAAAATGGCTTCCTATTCACTAGTTCGCACCCTTAATTGGGCACAGCAAAATGGACCTGAATGCCCTACATTCAGGTCCATTTCTGACAGAATTCTTCTACTTTCATGGGTAGAGTTTTGTGATGGGAAAGTGATGCATGCACTAGACCAGAATACGAACAGTCTTGAGTTCACATTTGCTGCCAAACCGGGACGAGCCACACTGTTCATAGAGAAGCGCTATAAGTAGAAGGAAACTCCACTACATGCAGCTAGTGTAGCCTTATTACTACATAATGGGCCTCATTTACCAAACTGGACATATATAAATTGTTCACAGGAGCATTTAGACAAGAAATGTAGCATTCATGAAAATTTTTTGGGAAAATGTCCATATCCTACGGAATCTCCTGAGTTTGTGTAAATTTATGTTTAAGTAGACTCACTAATGCAAACCATGATTTATCAGGTTCACATCCTACAACCAGTTTGAGTTACTACAATTTTATATATGAATTATGCTTTAAGGTTTAAATTGTTTCATTATATCAACTGAATACACAATTTTTTGTGAAACTTGGTTGTCTCATGTTAATAACATGAAAGAAAACAAGAGTTATTGTATGTCTGTGGGAGCTGATGCTCTGCAATGGCTGAGCTACATTAGTGGAAACACACTGCACTTAGGATGCACTCTCTCACCATTTAGTTATCATTTCACATTTTCAGCTCTTTGTGAGCTTTGCCTTTTTTGGAGGTTTGTGGGTGTCACTAAATGCAAATCAGCTGTGCCGTTAACACACTTGGTCATTTATGGTTAACTGGCATTTATCAACATATGCATAAGTATCAAGAAAATCACCACTACTGAAATCTTTGTAAGTCTTGGAATTTTTGGTTTTTCCGTTGGCTTACAAGAACATTTACATACAACTTTACTTAGCTATAAATAAATCTCTGGGTAATTGTCCTTGGGCTTTTTCTGTTCTCATAATCAAAGAACAGCTCATTTCTTTTAGGACAACAGTAAGAACACACACAGGTCAGTCTGACCACAAGCAACTGATTTAGCTTGCGGTGTCATTGCATTACATAATACATCAAATTACTGCTCAGGTTTGAAACAGCAATAGATTACAAAAGTGAAATGTCAAAGATGTCTGCTTGTATTGACGTGGGAAACATTTACCTACTTTCTTTGAGACTATTAGCAAGCTAATGAATATTAACAAAGCTTGAGGGAATGCTTAATGAATAATAATGACTAGAGAGCGTCGTCAGTGAAATCGCCTGTGAGCTGAAGAGGCAGAAAAGGGGCACTTGATTTATTAAAAACAAATAGGCATAATTATTTGAGTAAAAACAATTTGAGATGTGTTCCCTAAACACTCAGGCCTCATACAATATGCCTGAAAAGACAATGATCTAGGACCTTTAAGTGAGCCAACTTTACAAAAATAAGTATACCATTTGCAACACTGTAAAGAATCAGAAGTTAAGACATCTTGCCGTGGTAGTGGAAGAGTAATTGGTTATTTGATTGCATGTTTGGGCTCCAGGCTCCAGACACAAATACTCAGCAGTTGAACAAACACTCTCTTGCATCTCAGTCTCTCTGACCTCCCACCTCGAACACACACTCGGCTGTGCCCCAGCACTGCTTGTTCAATAACATCACGCTACATGCTGCCAAACAAGCAGAGGCTGAGTCCACGGTCTTGTCTACAGCAAACAACTGAAGATAAGAATGAACAGGGGCAGATACCTGAACTTCCACTTCATATTGTAATGTTTTAATATGTGTAGCCAAGGACCCACAGGCAAGGATACTTGTATGCAAAAAATAGACTTGGTAACAGAAAAATCCGTCATCAGTCAGATTGGGGGTGGTGGGAGGGAATTTATGGTATTTTGCACAATTTCCTCTTGGCATTTGGATAAAGATTCCTAAAAGATGCAAGTTTTTCTGTAAAAACAAGTCATTGTTTGGGGAGTCATTTCACAGGATAACAATAATATGGTTAAACCGGGTCATAGAATTAGCCATGATCCACCCTAAATGTGTTTAAACCTCATGCTATAATTGTAACATGCTTTTAAACAATGGTTTCTTTACTGGTGGTCTGTAATCATCGGGTCTTTGTACAGTCTAATATGTCACTGAGGTGGACTACAGGGCTTGCAGCCACAGGCAAGACTCTTTCTTTCCCTCTCTGTTTCTCCATGTCCCCACTTTCCATTCACTCCTACACACACATTCACATGCTTCTAGTAATAGTTAGTGGTATGGCTCAGAGTGCAGTGCTCAGATAAAGACTAGGCCTCTTTTGCATGTCCAGTGTGTACTGTGTGGCCATTCTAAAATGCCTTGTGTTTATGTTAGTGCTGTTGGCTCGATGGCCCACACACAGCTGGAGGACTCTGGCACATAGGCGAGACATGCACAGAGAGGGGCCAAGCAGAAAGCATGGCAAATTAGGCCTGCTGCCAGTCAGCTGTCTCTGCCACCTACCCCTAGGTTTTGATTCAACGGTCTGCGCCTCCCGGCATGGAGGTGCCAGCCTGAGTTTGGGCTTTTTTCAGCAATTTACATAAAGCTTATGTAACGGCTGTGGGGGACACATGCTAACTCTTCCATCACCACCTCTAGAGGCTGCCTGCTTAGGGAGGAAATAGTGCATTAATTGTGTCCTTCCTTCCTTTTCCCCTCCATCTGGTTTGCTGTCTGAGTCCATTTCAGATCTGAGCCTCAGTAGCATGTAGCAGCTTCTGGAGATCTGATCCAAAGCCTCTGACGTCTAGAGAGACAAAACCGCAAGCTCACAGACGCAGTGATAAGTACCGCCCTGGAATGACAGGCTGTTTTTTCCTCCATACACAAACACTCAAACCACATGAATCAGCAGCTCAAAGGCACAGATTCAGGGGGTATTACTCACATGCACCCATGGCTGTGCTTTGCACACATACTATAACAATCTGTATACTATAAAGTGTATTCTATATGAAGAACCTATTCAGAGTAATAGAATATAATTATTTAGAAGTTGCCTACGGCGTGTGAGTGTTTTGTGTGGGTGGAAGTGAGACTATAGGTGCTGAGAAGATCAAAGAGCTGCAGAAATCTGAAAATCAGAAATCAGATTTGTGCTTTGATTGTGAACCAAGCTCTACTTCATAAACAACTGACCAGGTGTTTCAAGGCATTGACGCTTGAACAAGAGAGAGAAAAGAAACGTGTTTCCATGTTTCTTTATTTCAGTGTTTGTTTACCCAGGTGCTTGTGTGTAAATACTGCATGCTAACTTCATAGTTAGATCAGGATTCGTGTGCCCAAAGTTATGTTCAATAGATAAATCTATAAAAATACATCATATACTGTAGAAACCAAAGTAGTCACTATCTGTAACAACCATTGTAAAGAATGGGCCCCTCACAGATTCTCAGGTGTTCATGTCCCTCAGCAGCACTGAGGCACTCAGGAACATGAGAAGCTTTTTAAAAAGAGCTATTCTGTTTAAGGCAAGCTCAGTAGAGACCTTGCACAAAAGGGGTACGTGCCCATCTCCCCTCTCCCTGTCTTTGCCCTGTCTTTTCTATTGTGGGTTGAGCTCAGGCACCGAGTTCCTGCCTGCAGCTAATTTTTTTTCCCTTTGGATCAAATTTCCCAGCACAGATGTTGCAACAGAAAAGACTTATGAACACCAATGCATTCTTACATCAAATTCCTGCTTGGTCTTAAAGACCTAAACAGCATCGAAAAAACATTTTGGCTGAGAAACAACAAGGCTCAGATGCAGGCATGAAAAAGAATGCTCGAAAGCCAAGAGACATGAGACACCATGTTTGTTTAGGAAAATGGCGCTGCTAGTTCACCAAGGTCATCTTAGCTAGCTGATCAAACGTGGAATGCATTCTCTCCCCAACTTAATGCTGGTAAAATATCTCATTTTGCCATCTAGCTTCCTGGTCCCAACATGTCTGAATGTGGATAGTGTCATAATGAGGCGGGACTGCAGTAAAGGAAAAGGAGATCTACACCAGCTCATCTGCTCTGAAATAAAAAAGCATTTAGGAATGGACAAAAAACATCAAGCGAAGGAATTGCTTTCTTTTAATAGGTGTTTATAGTTTTCTCTCTTATACTAACCAATTTGGTGATTGTGAAAAATATAGGAATGTTAAATACACAATCAAGACAGCGATGACGTCAATCTGATGATCGACCATCCGCCAGCACGCACATATGTATCGAGTGTTGTGCAGATATAAGCTGACAGCCTCTGGAGGACTCAGGCACACCATCAATCACTCATTCAGCCTCCCCTTCGTGCAGGTGGCCAACATGAGGAATAACAGATGAGCCTTGTCATTTAATAATACACAAACGTTCTGCTGCCATTGGTGCAAACACTGTGCAGCACTGGAAAATGACACTGATTTCCTCAGCATTAATCTGGTGTCTTGAATATATGAGAGAATTAAAATCATTTAGTGATGCCTATAGGCTGACAGCCAAAACTGTCACCAGAATCACATGTGGTGAGAAGTACATATTTGCTGTTGATACACTTTCTTCCTGGGACGTAACAAAGTACAGTTTAATTTATTCTGCATTTTATTGCATATTCTGCATTTAGTATGCAGTATCTCACAAAAGTGAGTACACCCCTCACATTTTTGTAAATATTTTATTATATCTTTTCATGGGACAACATTGAAAAAATGTAACTTTGCTACAATGTAAAGTAGTGAGTGTACAGCTTGTATAACAATGTAAATTTGCTGTCCCCTCAAAATAACTCAACACACAGCCATTAATGTCTAAACCACTGGCAACAAAAGTGAGTACACACCTAAGTAAAAATGTCCAAATTGGGCCCAAAGTGTCAATACTTTGTGTGGCCACCATTATTTTCCAGCACTGCCTTAACCCTGTTGGGCATGGAGTTCACCAGAGTTTCACAGGTTGCCACTGGAGTCCTCTTCCACTCCTCCATGACGACATCACAGAGCTGGTGGATGTTAGAGACCTTGCGCTCCTCCACCTTCCGTTTGAGGATGCCCCACAGACGCTCAATAGGGTTTAGGTCTGGCTTGGCCAGTCCATCACCTTTACCCTCAGCTTCTTTAGCAAGGCAGTGGTCGTCTTGGAGGTGTGTTTGGGGTCGTTATCATGTTGGAATACTGCCCTGCAGCCCAGTTTCCGAAGGGAGGGGATCATGCTCTGCTTCAGTATGTCACTGTACATGTTGGCATTCATAGTTCCCTCAATGAACTGTAGCTCCCCAGTGCCGGCAGCACTCATGCAGCCCCAGACCATGACAGTCCCACCACCATGCTTGACTGTAGGCAAGACGCACTTGTCTTTGTGCTCCTCACCTGGTTGCCGCCACACACGCTTGACACCATCTGAACCAACTAAGTTTATCTTGGTCTCATCAGACCACAGGACATGGTTCCAGTAATCCATGTCCTTAGTCTGCTTGTCTTCAGCAAACTGTTTGCGGGCTTTCTTGTGCATCATCTTTAGAAGAGGCTTCCTTCTGGGATGACAGCCATGCAGACCAATTTGATGCAGTGTGTGGCGTATGGTCTGAGCACTGACAGGCTGACCCCCACCCTTTCAACCTCTGCAGCAATGCTGGCAGAACTCATACGTCTATTCTGCAAAGCCAAGCTCTGGATATGATGCTGAGCATGTGCACTCAACTTCTTTGGTTGACCATGGCAAGGCCTGTTCTGAGTGGAACCTGTCCTGTTAAACCACTGTATGGTCTTGGCCACCGTGCTGCAGCTCAGTTTCAGGGTGTTGGCAATCTTCTTATTGCCTAGGCCATCTTTATGTAGAGCAACAATTCTTTTTTTCAGATCCTCAGAGAGTTCTTTGCCATGAGGTGCCATGTTGAACTTCCAGTGACCAGTATGAGAGAGTGTGAGAGCGATAACACCAAACTTAACACACCTGCTCCCCATTCACACCTGAGACCTTGTAACAGTAATGAGTCACATGACACCGGGGAGGGAAAATGGCTAATTGGGCCCAATTTGGACATCTTCACTTGGGGGTATACTCACTTTTGTTGCCAGCAGTTTAGACATTAATGGCTGTGTGTTGAGTTATTTTGAAGGGACAGCAAATTTACACTGTTATACAAGCTGTACACTCACTACTTTACATTGTAGCAAAGTGTCATTTTGTCAGTGTTGTCCCAGGAAAAGATATAATAAAATATTTACAAAAATGTGAGGGGTGTACTCACTTTTGTGAGATACTGTAAATATTTTTTACTTTCACCTAATACTTTTGACTTTTACTGACTGCATACCTTCTTTCTTCTCATTACACTTCTCTATAATCATATACACTACCAAACACTTTATTAGGAACACCACATTAATGCTGGTTAGAACAGTCTCTTTCTTCATGGCACAGATTCCACAAGGTGTTTTTGAGATTCTGGTCCATGTTGACATGATTGCATCACATAACTGCTGCAGATTTGCCAGCTGCACTTTCATGCTGTGGATCTCCCATTGTACCACATCCCGAAGGTGCTCTATTGGATTCAGATCTGGTGAGTGGGGAGACTATTAAAATACGCTGAACTATTTCTAATGTTCCAGTGTCATGAATCCAGTTTGAGGTGACTTGTGCTTTGTGACACGGCACATTATCATGCTGGAAGTAGCCATTATAAGACGGATAAATTGTGGCCATAAAGGGATGCACATATTTAGCAATAATATTTGGTTAGATTATAGCATTCAAATGATGCCTGAATGGCATCAAGTGTCTGAATGTGTGCCAAGAAAAGATTCCCCACATCATTACACCACCACCACCACCAATCTGAACTGTTGACACAGAGCAGGTTGGGTCCATGCATTCACGCTGCTGATGCCGGACCCTGACATGTGTCACAGCAGAAATCAAGATTCCGCAGACCAGATGATGTTTTTCCAATTCACCTGCCCAGTTTTGGTGAGCTTGTACCCACTGTAGCCTTAAATTCCTGTTGGAGGCTTAGAGCAGTAGAATCTGATGTCTTCTGCTGTTGTAGCCTCTCCTCCTCAAGGTTTGGTGTGTGGTGTATTCTGAGATGCTTTTCTGATCACCACGGTTGTAAATAGTAGTTATTCGAGTTATTATAGCCTTCCGTTCAGCTTGAACAAGTCTGGCCTTTCTCCTCTAACCTCCCTCACACACAAGGTTTTTCCGCCTGCAGAACTTAAGCTTACTAGATATTTTTGTTTCTTGCACCATTGTGTGTAAACTCTACAGACTGTTGTGTGTGGAAATCCCAGGAGATCAGCACACAAACCAGCCCATCTGGTTCAAGTCTCTGAGATCGCATTTTCTCTCATTCTGATGGCTTTCTTGGTTGATTTGATAATGGCATTAATAAACAGCCATACAGGTGTTCCTAATAAAGTGACTGGTGAGTGTATTTGTGACTTTTTAGCATTGATCAAATCTAAAATTTTACAGAATGTATTCTTGCGAATGAAATCTAATCCCCATCACTGTAGTCTCTCTATTGCTACATCCATCCATTCTCCATACTGCTTATCCTACACAGGGTCACAGGGAGCCTGGAGCCTATCCCCGGGAACTCGGGGCACAAGGCGGAGGACTCCTTGGACGGGGTGCCCTTCACCCCATTACTTCACCCCAAGTACCTAAATCAGTGTGTAATTTGAGGCAGTTTTTTTCTTGTGGGAATCTTTCTTGCACTTTTACTTTAATACATTACGCAATATCAATGGTTTACACTTGTCTGTTTAACACGAGTGAAGAATTTGGAGCTGTACTTCAATATTTACCAGAGTATTTATTTAGATGAGTATTTGCACTTGTGTTTTTGCCACCTCTGTTCCTGGGATTAGTTCGAGAGAATGGTCTCAGTCAGAAATTGAGCTTAGCCAACACAGAGCATGAAGCAGACAGCTCACTTAACAGGAGAGCTTCAGCCATTAACGTGTGCATGTGTTAGGATTTGTAGCGGGGGAAGGGAAGGGTAGAGAAAGGAAGGGAAGAGGGGCAGTCCAGACAGCTATTTTCACAAAATACACTTAACTAGCCAATTCATACACACAGTGCATTGCACAGGTTGCACATTAATTTGAGAAAAGAGCAGGAAAAGTGGAAGTGGAGATGGTGAGAGGGGGTTACTATGCATTAATTATACCAGAGCTGGATAACTCTTCTGTCCATAGGCACATGGGTTCTTATACGCCATCATCTTTTATTAAAATAATATTCTGGGTTATTGCCTATTTTTGGCTTTGAATGATTTTCCTTTAGACAGAGACCGCAAGAAAGCATTTTGACAGCTGGTAATTTCTCTATTCTTAATTTGACTGAACATTGGGAGACAGATTCCTTGTTTTTTTCCCCACATTTCTGTGACTTAGACTCAAATATCCTATACGTGCAAGACTGTAGACCAAATGTGTGTGTGTGTTTGTGTTCCTCCACACATAATTAGTGCTAAATCTCTGGCATGCTGTCACAGTTTGCCAAAACAAAAAAAGCTCTCCATGCTATACCTCCACATTAATGAGTGCACAATGCATGAAAAAAATGAAATCTATGTGAATTTTTCTATGCATGCTATCTCTCAATTCCATAAACACCTACACCTATGCAGGAACACACAGGTTAAAGAAGTATGGATTGCACAATTATTGCAAAGTTGTCAGATAACAAAAACTTGCTTGAAAATGTTAGCTGGATAACAAACACATGCAATAATTAAACAGGTTTATCATCTATACAACATATGATGGATATATAGCACTAGATTTAGGTTTAGGTTTTGAGTTAGATATTATAATAAAGCAGGAACTAAGTATTCATATTTATGGAGAATAAAGAATGCATGCCTTTGAAACATTATTTTTATTAGAAGGCATTGCATGACTGATTCTGAAGTCTTCCAGTAATGGATTTATTTTACAGTACACTTGACACACAGTGGTGCAGCCATATTCTCAGGGGTCTATCACGGCTTAATGTCAGTTGTGTAATTCTAATCATTCGCTGGCACTCAGAAGCCAAAATTATGTGAGCCATGCTGGAATAAGTCCAGAAACAATAAAAGCCTAGCTGAGAAATTACAACAGCTGTGCTGTCTGCTCTATAGTTATAAGTAAAAGCCACACACCAGGGCAAAGAAGAGATGGCATGGGAGTGCTGCTAGGTTATGAGTGATTGGCATTGATGGCTTTGGTCAATAAAAGCAATAACAGTGTTTACTCTGTGGGTTAGCACTCCAGCGGCAACAGCATCTGTGAGCTCTTATCAGCGCATGGGCTCGGCAGGAAGCAGCAGAAAGCCCGGCTTATCTGTGTTTTGGTCTGGACCTCTAAGGATGGGAGGTTTCAGTTTTGGGTCAGGTTTGTTTTGAGAGAGGAAGGGAAGCAGAGAAACATGACCTGAGGAGCACTGATGCAGTCAGGCTGGAGAATGCAGTGAAGGGTGGAGAGTGGATATTTGGAGGTCAGAAGGGACATTTGCTAATACAGGAGTGCTAACAAGGTTCACATGAGAGCTCTAATAAAATCATTATATGCAACCTGGAGTAACAAGTTTAAGAGCAACAAGCTTCTTACAAATCATACATTTTCATTAGATTATTAAATGAAAATGATAGCAATAGAAATGATTAAATCTATTTCTATGCATTTTGTCTAGTTGGGATTTTTTCCCCTGACTTAACAAATCACCAGTGTTGATTCAACATCTCTACTTGCAAGAGGCAAGTTACCTTACAGGAAATGAAGTATATTTGAAAATGCTAAGAGATTAACCATGAATGAGGATGAGGTCACATAATATTAGAATGATTGTAAAATAAAACAAACAAACAAACAAACAAACAAACAAACAAACAAACAAACCCAGATGTCCCTTAACTACAAACTGAGAGATGTTGTAAACCCACTGATGCAAGAATTCTCCATGGGTTTCTACACCTTTGAAAGTGTGAACACAACAAAACATTGTAAGGTGAAAGGAAAGCAAGAACATCTGTTGGTTACATATATCTGTTGGTTTCTTATATATACTGTATACTGTATATGTGAAGATGTGACGGTAATATGCAAAAGTTACATGTGTGTGTTCTACAGTATAATGGTGATTAAAAAAGTTTGGGATCAGTGACCTTCAAATTGAAACCTGGTAGGAATTATTGTCATTCCTCTTCCTCACTGAAAGATGTTATGTTATATAGGGGAATTATATGAATGAAATATAATTCAACTAAAATCATTGTGCTACATTTTATATGAAAAAGTGACTGACATCCTGTAAAACAAAAAAATAACAAGGTGACTGATGGTACAAAGTCAATAAATACAATAAATAATACAATAAATACAGACAGAACAGACTATACAATAAACCATGAACTATACAATAAACAATACAGTACACATTAAATGCTACACAACAGACAGCAGTGTTATTTGATAATGTTAATAGCACTGAGCAGCAATATGTTTCAATCAAGGGCTTTGATTGTGGTTTGATTTTGACATTGGTGGAGACATAAAAGAAGTCTGCAGAGACACCAACCCCTCCACCCCCCATCCCAAAAAAAGCTGAGGATTTTGAAACCAGTGATCTGTAAATATGTGCTTAATAGGCCTCTTAGTATACTAGTGCAACCTCAATGTAATACAAAACACATATCTACATTTACTTTTATAATCACGTTTTTGCAAGCCTAGTCCTCACCTGTCACCCTGCCTCTCTTCCTGCTGCTCTTCCTGCTCTGTCTGAGCTACTACCTGGCAGCACTGCTTCTGTCGCCTGATAAAATAACACATTGATGCATGCAATATGTTTAAAGGGACTTTTGTGTGTCGATTAGGTAAATGTTATTTCTCTCTTGAGTACTGAGTGTAGTGGGTAGAGGAAGTACAACAGCACTGAGTGCACTGAACTGAACTGAAACTAAATGAAATTTACTTACGCTATATATTTTTAATGTAATCCCACAAAATGATGTAGAGCAAAGATGCTTTCAAAATAATGAAATTAAAAGTTTCTACATTAAAAAAGAGCAGTAAACAGTAGTAAATGAAACAAAGTCAACATTTGGTGTGACAAAAAAAAAAATCTAATAAAAATAGTAGTCTCAGGTACAATTAGTGCAGTTTTATAAGGAAATGAGCTGGTAAGTTTTATTGAGCATCTTGCAGAACCAGACACAGTTCTTCTGGAGACTTTGACTTTCGCACTCGCTACTTATTTTTGCAGCAAAACCCAGCAGCCTTCATTGTGTTTTTTGTCTGAAAAGTGTCTCTTACGTAATATGCTGCTTTCTTTAATGACATACAAACATTTTTCTGTAACATTTAATTTTGTGCTAGAAAACTAATGTTTGGGAATCTAAAATGTTTTTTGTACTGACTTGATAATGTAGAAGTCATAAAATAAAAGTCTATAACAAAGTTTGTACTAAAAAAAATAGGGAAAAAATAGGGTGCCTAAAACCTTTGCACAGTACTGTATATATATATATATATATATATATATATATATATATATATATATATATATATATATATATATATATATATATATATATGTGTGTATACACACCACAGAACTGTCACACACTCAGTGTTTTTTTTTTGTTTTTCGCACCATTCTGTGTAAACTCTAGAGATTGTTGTGTGTGAAAATTCTAGGCGGTAAGCAAAGCAGTTTCTGAAATACTCAAACCAGCTCACCTGGTACCATCGGTTGGTGGCACTCACCTGGTGCCACGGTTAAGGCCACAGAGATCACACTTTTTCTTAATTCTGATGTTTGATGTGAATATTAACTGAAGTTCTTGACTGCATGAATATACAGGTGTTCCTAATAAAGTATACAGTGTGTGTGTGTGTGTGTGTGTGTGTGTGTGTGTGTGTGTGTGTGTGTGTGTGTGTGTGTGTGTATGAGCACACACAAAACCTAAATGTCAAAAAACAATCTTCAAGAAACTAATTTCATATAGTAAGTACAAAAAGTGTTCAAGAGGAGAATGTGGTCATATAAATTGCACACTCTAAAGTAGACGAAGTAAAGAGCAAATCAGGAAGAAATCACATTTTTGACATTTCAATTTCCTCCTGCCATTCCAATTGGAGACATTTTTACCATGTCTTTAGAACAAGCCTTAATAGAGGTGCAGGAGGTTACATGTATCAAGAATTATTTCCCGGTTTATTTACTGCTAATCTCAGGCGCTATATTAAACCTATGAGATCAGCTTGAGAATGTTTGCTGTTTTGGGGCTGCAGTTACCATGTACAGTACTTTGCAAAAGTTTTAGGCACGCTATTTTTTTAGTACAAACTTTGTTATAGATTTTTTATTTTATGACTTCTACATTATGAAGTCAGTACAAAAAAAACATTTTAGATTCTCAAACCTTAGTTTTCTAGCATATAATTAAATGTTACAGAAAAATGTTTGTATGTCATTAAAGAAAGCAGCATATTACGTAAAAGGCCACTTTTCAGACAAAAAAACACAATGAAGGCTGCTGGGTTTTGCTGCAAAAATAAGAAGCAAGTGCGAAAGTCAAAGTCTCCAGAAGAACTGTGTCTGGTTCTGCAACTACTATTTTTATTTTTTATTTTTTGTCACACCAAATATTGACTTCATTTCATTTACTACTGTTTACTGCTCTTTACTCTATTTAAACAAAAAAAAATAAATTATTGTAGAAGCATTTAATTTCATTATTTTTAAAGCATCTTTTCTCTACAGCATTTCTTTGCATGTGCCTAAACTTTTGCACAGTACTGTATATGATGTTTTCCCACTTCAGAGACTGTACAATGACTATTCTTTATCTAGGAGCTGGTTTCATATGTGCCAATCAGCAGAGTTAAGTTTTATTATAGCTTCAGTAAATGTAAAACTTGCTCAGTACTTTATAAAATGCTCACAGCCAGACGACAGTAACAAGCTTTAATGGAGACGATATCTTGCAGGGAAACATGTGGTGTGCTTTCTGCAGAGCACACACACAAACAGATCATCACAGGAGATCAGTTAAGGTGACAATACTCCATGTAGTATTTTGAATCTCAGCCCCAAATGTTACACTACAATGCCAGGAGTGCTAAAGAGTCAAAAGATACAGAGAGACTTTAAAGTCCTCGTGAAGTGCCTTGAAACGTGCAGCTTTATTCGATGTGTTGATGTAATTTCCACTGAAACAGGAAGTCAGGGCAGGACATATTGATTGGCTCCACCCCCTTTTAAATAGCCAATTGCTCAACAATGGCAAGGTGATTTTTATAATGTTGGGGCGGGACACTTCAGATTCTAGAGAGCATTTGATTGGACAGAAAATCTGATGGGAAGTTGAAGTGCAGAATGTTGTCATCGAACTTGTTGATCCCTATTGTTGGTAGAGAGAGACTGTAAATTTTAAATGCATAAATCTTCAAAATGTGAATATCGTCATTGTTTTGGAGCTCACTAGCTTATAGATAATCTTAAGGCTAACATATTCATATTAAAAGCCGCAAAACTTCAATTTTGATTTCATGGGGAATTTAACGTAAGAAAGAGCACAGATCAGGAGTCTGTAGCTTTTAACAATGTAGAATTATTCAGTAGTCCTGAAGAAATATTTATTTTTTCATTTTCATTGACCTTCAGTAACCACTTTATCTCGGTCTATCCCAGGAACACTAGGCGTGAGTTGGGAATACACCCTGGATTGGATGCCAGTTCATTGCAGAGCTCCATGGATACACCTTCATTGTGACAATTCAGAGACACCAACCCCCCTACCAGCATGTTTTTCCAGAGGTGGGACGAAATCTGGAGAACCAAGAGGAAACCTGGGGAGAACATACACAGAAACACTACAGCAACCCGAGATCAGAATCGAACCAAGGACCCAGGAGCTGTGAGGTAGCAGTGCTACATGCTGCACCACTGTACCGACAATACTAAATAAACAATCTCTTAAATATTAATGGTACCTACAAATAGTGTATTCTGGTTACTGATCAGAAGGTCAGGGGTTCAAGCCCCAGCACTGCCAAGCTGCCACTGTTGGGCCCTCTAGCAAGGTCCTTACCCCTCCCTGCTCCAGGGATGCCGTATCATGGCTGACCTTGTGCTCTGACCCCAACTTCCTAACAAGCTGGGATATGCGAAGAAAAGAATTCCACTGTGCTGAAATGTATATGTGACCAACAAAGGCTTCTTCTTCTTCTTCTTCTTCAAATAGTGCATTCAAAACATTTAACTCAGTGACTCCATGACTTGCGTTCTCATAAATAACCGCTCTGCTTTTATAAGCCTTTCTGGATTTGTCCTACAGAAGATTTATTCCTGGAAGAACTTGAACAATGGTCTCATCCTATCACTTAAAGCTGACCTTCCATTACTGACAGTATAGAAACGGCATGAGTCTGTCAACAAATGAGACAATGTTGCTGTGAAACTAATTCACCAGTATCCTACACAGTACAAGAAACATGACTAAAACGCACATTCTGAGCAAGCAACATGCCGTGAATAATCGCTACTTACAGTCACTCCTGCAGATTTTTGGATTGCCTCCCTCAAATGCTTTTAGAAATTAATCCCAACTCAGTGCAACTGTTTTGTATTCAGTTTTTTCCCCCTCTTACAATTTCTGCTTTAGAACAAACAAATGCACTGCTAAAATAATTGCAACTTTCAACATCTTTCTTTTTTTTTTTTTTTGAATCAAAACCAATTTGTGCAATGTTTACTAATGGCATCAACAGGCCAGATGCTTGCTGAGCCTATCTAAGTGAGCGTGCCAGTTTCTGGTTCTGGAGGCAATAGCATACGGTTTTGCTTGCAAATCTTGTAAACAGATCTGTTTGGGTTTAGGCAGTGCTACAGAGAGATGTGCAGGCAGCTTCACACCAGCCCGCCATCTGGGTCTGCACAGAGAGTAGTTAGGATGATGATACAGACACACTTTCTGCAGCACAAGTGTCAATAATTTGCTTTGCTTGTTATTTTCTGTCATCTTGATAGTCTTTTGAGGCAGCAGAGCAACTAATAAAGGCTCAGCAGAAAGGCTGTAAATGCGAGTGCGAGGGGTGAGGAAGGCACCCAGCTGAGTGCTGAACTTGTGTAGACACCGCCAAATGAGCTTAATTCAGATCTTTTACAAGCTGCACGTGTGCACATATCAAAAGCGTCTTTCGCATTCACGCATGAATACAGTCAGGTAATCAGGTTAGATATGGTATGTAACACTATACTGTCAATAGCTATCCCTATTATAGCAATGTTTTGCAACTTTTACTCAAACCTATCCTAATTATGACTCGATATGTGTTTAGTCTGTCTATCCAATTCCAGATAAACGCACCTAAAAATGTTCCTTCACCCCAGATCCAGGGGATATTCTCATTGAATAAGTGCATAAGTATTAATGGTGAAATTTGGAGGAGGAAAGGTAGGATAGATGTATTAATGCTGTTGCCAAGGATATTTGATTGTCCAATAGCTCATGGAGATTTTCATGCCTTAGTCATCACTTGGGAACATTTAATGAGGAGAAATCTTCTCTGGAAGACCGGATAGGAAAAGAAAGGGTACACTGTCAGATCCCCTCATCATAATTAACTCTTGGAGTACTCTTAGCTTCCTGTGCTAATCAAGCAATAGGACAACCACTGGAATGACTTAAATAACCCACCTAGGCAGCAGTGCCTGAACAACCTCCAGATCAGTGGAGTGAAGACACATAATGGACCTTGTCACGGTTGACATGCTGTGTGAACATATGGTCAAAAAAAGCATTAGCTCCAAAACAAATGTGAACAGGATGTTACTCAAATTGGCAAAGATCCTTGAAGCATTTATAACTATTTTTCAGTGTACCTAAAAGTGTACCTTGGATCTTCCTTGGCTTTATACATGTTATCATGGAAATGTTGCCCTGTGGATGAGCAGGAAGGGGAGGAAAAGCAACACTCTTACAGAGGCCCTTTCAGTAGTAATCTGAGCAGTAATACACACACAAAAAGAACAGGGGAAAGGATAATCAAAGCCATACAAGCATGGCAGCCATCCTAAAAGAGACTTTCCACCTATAGATTAACATATGTGGCAAACAAAGGCAGGAACATGGTTGTATGCTGTTAGAAATCAGTCCTCGTGTCTGATGCGAAATCAGAGTAAAAAGCACCAAATATAATTGTTTTGATTGCATTTTATGGTGATGGGTTCAGTAGACATTTGATTTAATTTTATCAGACAAATAGCATGCAACCCATTATTATTTATATTTACCTATGAAAAAGAACTTTGTGATCCTATGAACTGATTTTGAAAATTATAACTAAGCACAAAACTTTTCCTAGGAGACATTTATCTGAAAGAAGGAGAAATGGTTTCCCTGATAATAGAACCTGTAAATTTGATTCCTGCTGTCATTCTAAGTTGAGAGGCCGTCACAGGGAAACAGCTGCATTGATACGCTGAGTCCAGTGCCTGCTGAATGAATGGAGGCTTAAATAAAGCTTCCTGGGGGAGAAGCTTGACGAACCAAGAGTGACCCCTTAAGAGTGTGAGATTTGATTGAGAAACAAAAAACAAACAAAAAAAAAACCCACCTTGGTCTTTGAAAAAAAAAAAAAAAAGGGGGGGGGGACCTGCAAAAAAAGTTAAATAATAATAATAATAATAATAATAATAATAATAATAATAATGGGGGGGGTTAAAAGAAACATTCAACACAACTCGGCGGCCTTGATTGCACTCAATCACTTATCACACACACAATAAAGCAGACATACATGCTATCAGTTCCAGCTGATTTATTAGTCAAGATACAGACTTCAGCATGACGACATGTAACGCATTTTCCTTTGCTACAAAAATGCAGATGGTCCATTTCAAGAGTATATTGCACAAAATAATGAAAAATAAAAATGCCATTAAGATGGTAAAAATGCAAAACAATGTTTTTTTTTTTCCTCGTTTCACACCTGCTATTCGGGACCCATTCACACTGATATACATAAACTCCTAGCTTTTACTATATTACAGAACATATACAATCTTGAATCTAGTACCAGCAATAAGGCCTAGAATCCCCCAATTCCACTGTACATCTCTAGAGAAACGCATGGTCAGATCTACACCTGTACACAGCCTAGAATGTGAAATCATACCAAGGCATTTAAGATGCAAAGATGATGTCATTTAACCATTGCATGCTTGAAATCAATGAAACCGGGTAGAAGTGCCTGAAGAAACCTCACTGAGAGCACAGTAAGAACATTCCCTTTTACTGTACAAAAATATGCCAGAAAATATTTCACTTTTTTTTTCTTTTTTTTTTTTTTTTTTTTAAAAGATGAGGTATGTTGGTTATGTATCAAAAACTCTTCCTGCCATACCTGTGTCCTAGAACAGTTTAAGCTCCGCATCTCCATTGGCTGGAGGGTTACAAAAAACTAATTTGTGGCATACAGAAAAAAAAAGAGAAAAATATCACATAAAACCCTCTGGAAAGTGAACATCCTGAAGTGGTGTAGACTCGCCTCCTTCCGAGGAGCAGCCACAGTTTCAGCTTCCTGTAGACACACGAGGTGGGATGTGAATGCATAGTTCATCTGACATTTTGCTCTCCACCTGCGGCGTCACACTGAATTGAACACCCATAAAACCCTGTGACGGTGACAAACGTTACTTTTAAAAAAAAAATTGTGTCACCTTTGTCGTGGCGCGTCTGCTTCCGTTTCCTCCTTGCGCCACCCGGAAGGGGCACAAACCCAAGAGGCGAGTCTGAAAGAACCTGAAGATGCGCCGGTCTCCTCGCTAACCGAGGGCAAATGGACCTGTTAGTAGGTGAACACCAGGTCGGAGAAGTTGGCCTCAAGCCAGTCCCCTGCGATCATCTCGCTCAGCTCTGGCGTGCAGTAGTCCGGGAATTCGAAGTGGGAGCCGAGGCTGCCCTCGCTGAACGAGTCCAAGTCCTTATCCACCAGAGAGAGGCACAAGTTCCCTGAAGCATGGCTGGTCGGTTCGCCGTCCGCCGCCAGGTTCAAGCTGAAGTCGACCAGCAAGTCGTCCGCGTCCTCACCGCACGATGACGACGAGATGGACGCGGAGCGGAAAGACGGAGTCGGTGAGAGCGCAGAGGCTCGGCTTGCGTGGTGCGGCTGCTGCTTCGTGATGTTCTTGAAGCTGTAATAAAGTCTGGAGCCGGCTGTTGCGTTTGCGCGCCCGGACGATTCCTCGTACATGCTCGCGCCCTCCGATTCCGCGGCTGAGTTCAGCGTGGGACTCGCCGGCACTTTGGCCACACCGTACGGCCTCAGGTGCTCCTCGTCGTCCTCAGCTTTGAAGCGCACTGGAGACTCGTCATCGTAGTCGTCCTCATCGTCCTCGTCGTCGTCGTCATCGTCTTCATCGTCGTCTTCGTCGTCAGTAAGTTCCCTCTTGACCGACTTGCTGACTTTTAAGTTTGTGAACGCGTAGCTGCACCGGACGACTTGCGCGGCTCTGGCACTGACGCCGACGCTACCCGGCTTGCTGGGTTTCATCTTTGTGCACTTCTTTGCGGCAGCTTTGACAGCCTTGTTGCTGTTTTTCTCCGGCGACAGCGCGCCCGGTTTGGAAGAGTTGTCCAGCTTTGGTTTCTTCTTCGGTCTGTACTTGTAGTCTGGATAGTCAGCCATGTGCTGCAGGCGCAGCCGCTCTGCTTCCCGGATGAACGGGATCTTCTCGCTGTCCTTCAGCATTTTCCAACGCTTGCCGAGTCTTTTGGAGATCTCGGCGTTGTGCATGTCCGGAGACTGCTCCATGATCTTCCTCCGCTCGATCTTCGACCACACCATGAACGCGTTCATGGGACGCTTGATGTGGCCGGTGGCCGTCCGGCACCAGTCGGGTTTTGGCGGCGCGGGGCTGCAGACGCTCATCTCGGTTTCCTCCGTGTCTGTGGCCTCGCGGGACGCGCCGCTCTCCGTCTCGCTGTGCTCACTTTGCTGTACCATGATCCGCTGAAGCGGCTTTACACTTCCTCACGTTCAAACGCTCTGCTTCTTCCACTCGCAGTGACTTTTTTTTTTTCTCTCTCCTTCCCGCAGCCTTAAAGCTCAAGTCAAACCTCTTTCCAAAGTTACTGGCTCGCTTCTTAACTACTTCTCGTCGTTTTTTCCACACCTTCTACGTCACGTATAATTATCCAATAGCGCTGCTTTGCCCCGCCCCCCAAGCTCCTTCTGCTGTTCCGTTAACCCCTCGCGTCTGCTGCGGGGATTTTATTGGTGGAGGCTCTTTGTGGGCGGGGTTATCAGTGTCAGACGCGCATAGGGAATTTGAAAGAACATGGTCTTGTCAAGGAAATAGACATCAGTTTATTGCACGAAACGTGCAGATAAGACGGTCTGGGTTTAGGCCATCGCGAAATAAATTAATATTTTATTGTACTTCTCTTGTTTTAATTAAAAAGTCATGGTGGCGCATGAGCTACAGTGTTTGAGATGTTTGTAACATGCTATAATAGTGTACTTTACAATACAAAACAGTGGACTGTCTGTACATCAGTGAAAGGCTGTGTGCTGTACTTTAATATATCATGCAAAATCTACTAATGAACCTTAACTGTTAAACTAAATGAATTTCATATAATTATGGAAAGACATTTATTTTTGTGTTTGCATAGAATGAGGAAGAGACTTTGCTGTGTCAAGGAAGACAAGATGCTCTTTCCCTGCAGGCCACCACAGACACCAACAGCTTTAGGCTGCTGCCAAGCTTCCACTGATAAGCAGCCTCTCTCTCTCTCTCTCTCTCTCTCTCTCTCTCTCCCTCCCCTAGAGGGCAATCATTTACCCCTCTGAAATCACACTGCCCAGCCACCACTTACACAGTGCTGCCTTCGCTCTGCTATTCTCATTTGGTGACACATTAGAAATGCAGTGAGAGGATCCTGCCCTGCCTCTTGCCTCCCACAGGCAGCGCACGGTCACTTTTACACCGAGATATTGAGATCTTGCTACAGATTAATTTCCACCGCCAGGACACGCTGCTACTGGCCCACATCACTGACCGACGTGCTGAGGTGGCTAAAGATCAGCTGCTTCACAGCGACCACCTATCAGTTATTTGAACAGCTGCAATCATGCCATGGCTTGTGACATTTTAGACTCTTTATAAATTAATAATGTCAGGGTTGTTTCGTTTACATCAGATTTTCTATCATCATTTGAGAATTTAATACAAAGATGTTACTAATTAAATGTTTTTTGCTCTAGTATACTGAAATGTGTATAATGTACAAGGGTTTGGGGTGGGGTGTGAAGCTTTAAAGCGTTGCCTTTTTGAGAATTCTTACTGGCACATTAAGTGTCTCATGCTGCACCCCTACCCCCATCAATTATAGCCTCCTCCTCTGAGTACTGGTGTGATACAGTAAATTAGATGGCACTTTTATAACACACCTATCAGAGACAGAAGAAAGAAAGATTAAGCTAGAAAGAGAGAAAGTGTGAGATAGAGAAAAGAAGAGAGACACTGAAAGAAAGAGAGCCCTCCAGATGGGAATGACTCATCTCCTGGCTGGTGCTTATCGTCCAAAGACTGGCCGGTGCTGCTGCTCCCCCCCACAGCAGCAGAGAAGGAAAGGATCGATAGGCAGCCCTGACTATCCACTATCTGATATTGAAGATGAAGGAATGTATTCCTTCTGAATGGCCCCCAGACTGGTGTGTTCGATATTCCTTCAATCTTGTCAGCTCACAAAAGGCCAAATTCGGATTAGGTAACTGCAGGGCCAAAGTACCGTGGCAGCCACACTCACTAATAAAATTTCTCATTTCAGACACATCTCTGATTATTCTACTGAAGCATGAATTTCTTTGGACGGTAGTTTTTTATCTCCATTCTTTTTAACCTTTTACCTTCAAGTGCAAACCATGGAAAACAAATGTCACACTTTCAGAAGTAGCTGTTCACTTCAGGTGGAGAGTCGCATTCACATAAATGAGTTAACTTGGGCTATTTCCTGGCCATTGATTAGGAATGCGCCAGCCTGCTTTGGTCTGAGGGGGACATGACTCGGCTAATGGCCACCGTTAGATGTGTGAACTGAAAGCACGGTTCAGCAGGTATGCAAATGCCCTGTTGTGAGTGTTATGTCACACTTGTTTCTGGGGGGCTGTAAAGCTGTGTGAATAAGCAGCTGCCAAGCTTTTACAGGGGCTTATACGGTTAGCTTTGATGTCACTATGCTTTTAAAATGTGTAAGTGGAAAGTACATTGTTGGTTTCTTCTCATAAAAATGTGTAGTGTTTTAAAAGTATTTCATAACAAATATGTAATGAAAAAAACTGAGCTGTATATTTAAATTCTCAACAAAACATTTCAACTTCAGTTGCGAACCTCTCTGTTTTTCCATTACTTCACTTTCTCTATTTGAAATAACATGGCTGTGGAGAAGAGTGTTGTTATCAGGGTTAGATAAGCAGCTTCAGAAGTGCAATACATACTGTAATGATTCCATGTCCCCCACTTTAAAGATCTGAATCCCTGCTGCCTCTTGACGAGATCATAAACAAGGTGTCTTTAACACTCTGGTGACTGTTTGTCTGCACACACACACTTGGTTGTGCTGGTTATCCACCACTGTTCTCTGAAACCACACAAACACCTCTGTGTATATAGTACAGTGAGCTGAGCTTCTGAGTGAGCTACAAAGTAACCATGATAAAAAAAATATATTTTTTATTTTTTTTATCATGGTTACTTTGTCAGTATTAATGCCTGGACTCTCCACATACATTACAACATTCTACAACTTCTCTATTTCATATAAACATAGCTGTGACAAGTATTTATCATTGGCTTGAAAAGATCTGAGGTTCAGTTTAGTAAAAGGCCCAGTCCTGTCTGAAAATAAAGCTTGTGCAGAAATAATCTTAGACCCACTTAACAGGAAATGTTATCAGATCGTTCAGTAAAGCAAGAGGTTATAAGAAGGTTAGGCTGTAGTATTACAAAAATAATGTGTACGTAATGGTCTGAAATATGCTTTAATAAGGGGTTGCTCTACAATGTTATAAGAATGTTGCTCACACACTGTTATTTACAGATAAAATGCTGCAGCAGCATTACAGGACCATTCATAAACTTAACAGATTAAATGTTCTTGCTACCAAATATGTCCTAAAAGTTTGTTGTTTGCTGGGATCATGCAGCAGGAATGTTAAATGTTTCTGTATGCGTGTCTGTTTTTACAGCCATGTCTACAGCTCATTTACAGTCCTTCCTGAAGTAAACATAATCTAAATTTCTGCTAAGTAGTGCTAATGCTTCTGGGGAAACCATGAACGCTTATGTCTAGTGCTTGTCTACGAAATGTCGAATGTATTTCTTTTTCATCAATCAACTAAGCTATAACTTAGTTGAACTACCACAAAGCATGTGTTCAGTACGGTAGTCGTTGTTTGTTGTCTTCCCGCTATGGCACACTTGTTTAGTCATTTGTGTGGTAATAGTAAACATGTATGCAGAGGTTTTCAGAGGCCCTGACCTGCTATAATGAGAGTGTGTTTAGTCTGAAGGCCAGGCCCTGTGTTGATGGATTGCCCTGCCTGAGGGAGGGAGCTCCCTTTTCAGTTCTCTGACACTGGCAGAAAGAGCAGAGTGGACATCGACTTGCGTGTGCTTATGTGCCCTTTTCAAAATTATTGATTTACCGAAGCCTGTTAGGTGCCATACCTCTACATTTCATATGTGTGTGGCAAAGGGCAAGATGGAAGATCCACAACAGTGTTCTTGTTATATTAATGTACATGCCAGTTACACAAATGGCAAGCTAAAATAGTCTTTATTTTTTATCATCTGTATGGCCTGTCCTGTTTTGTGCACTATATGGACAGTTTTTATTGCCGAGGAGGTAGTCTCAACTGGCGCTGTATTAGGTTTGGGATTAATGACTGAATCCAGTATGATTCGACTGCAGAAAAATGTGATGGCAAAAGATAAGATGAAAGACTTGGCATAATGTTCATATGTTTTGGATAGTCATCTTGCAAAGATGAGAAAAAAAAAACAAGTGAGTTCAGTCTTACCATGGCAGATGCAGAAGTGTAGCTGCATGAAAAACCTTTAAAGAGCATATAATACTGTTATGTCTATTTAGGACATAACAGTATTATATGCTCTTTAAAGGCTTTTCATGTTTTTAAATATTCAGAATAAGAATATAAATTACTAATTAATACTATGTAAGTAAGAATGGGCATGATGTTATAGGAAAATAATCAATTATAGGGTGGTGTGATTACTCCAAAGTTAATTATTTCACAATAATAGTTTAACAATGATTTCTCTCTCTCTCTCTCTCTCTCTCTCTCTCTCTCTCTCTCTCTCTCTCTCTCTCTCTGGAGACTTTTTACATAAATGTTAAATGACTACTTCTTATAGAAAGCTTCACAATATCACATATTATGTGTAAGAACAAAACTTTTTTTCATTTTTATTATTATTTTGTTTAGTTGAAATCCCTAGTAAGTCTACAACACACCAGCAAAAGGTATTTTATCCCATAACCTCCACTGTGTAAAAGTAGAACTGCATTGTGTTTCTTATAGTTTTACTTTCTGAGAGTTAGTAAGTTTTCATTGCTTAGCTGTCGAAAGAGATGCTGTGGTTGTAATGGCTTTAGATTTTGTGCACTCAGCCTGACAATGAGAAGTAGTTATCCACCACAGTGCAAGACCTTATGGCAAGGTCATGCAAGAGCCATCCATCCTCTACCTGTTTAGCTTACAGCTGAAATTGGCTTACTTTAAAACGTGTGCTTTCTTTCTGTTTCTGATTGGCATGAAAAAAAACAAACAAACAAACAAAAAAAACATATAGCCCCATATTATAATACACAGTTCACATAATTTACCTATACCATTGCTTGTCACTCTGGTGTTACATGTGGCATCAGTATAAGTATTAAATTATTTGGTTAGGGAGAATATGTTGATATTTTAATTGTGTTGAACATAAATGCTCTTAGCTTTTAGCAGTTTCAAAACAATGTACATAAAATGCTATATTTTCTGATTGTTACCTCATTAGAGAGTAACCTACCCTGATTAAAATAAACCCGAAACATTTTATTTCAAATTTTATTCAAAACTTACAAAACCTACAAATATATTAAGATATTTTTCTTTTTTTGTGATCAATTCTGGTATTGCATACCATTAGCAATACATCATCGACCATTTACTGTATTTTAAGCCTTTTATTGTATGGATCTCTTTTTTTTGTAGCTAAATTCCTCTATGAAATTGTAAAATGAAGTCACGTAGGCTCAAAAAGTTTCACAAAACATTTAACTTCTAATGTAAAACTCTTTTTTATTTGCCCAGACAGTATTTACAGTGCACTGATTTGAACTCATCCCTTCCTGAAGTGTTGAATTAGTAAGCTGTCAGGGGCTTACTCACAAATTGCTCTTTGCTACTCGAAAATTGAAGTTCTCTCTCCTCCGCAAGCCTCTTCAGAGCACTCCACCCTTAGGGCAGGCTAATTTAAAGGTAAGTAGAGGATGTCATCAATTTTGAACAAATAAGACAATGGTGTGCAGGGTGCAGGCAGTGGGAGGAAGCAGCGGAGATGGGTAGAAAAAGAAAAATACAAAGATAATGATCACAGCTTGTAGATAAAAGAAGCTATTATTTCACCCCAGTTCATCTCGTGTTGACATTCCAGTTAATTACCTGGTGCATGAAGAGAGGAAGGAGCTCAAACAGGAGCACGGCAAACACGTAGCACACTCCTTCAGAGCAACCCGCAGGTAACTCTATCCACAACTTAAGTTTTTTAGAGGCATCCACCCAGAGCATACACATCTTTAGTTTAGTGAACACACACGTAAACGTCCTTGGAATTGAAAGTGACAGTGGAATAAATTGGAATAATTATGAATTTTAAACAGATCCTACAAGCCCCCCATGTCAACTCTACATCACGGTTAGGGGTGTAGTGCAATGCCGTTATCTGTACCAGCTTATTGCTCCACATATTCAGGTCTCTATCTGTACTCGGATTCGGAAGTGGGCGTGGTTTAGTTCGGAAGTTGGTCGGAAGTTAGCCCTACCATTATGTCCCTGGAAAAACGGTGAAAATAAAACAGGGCTGCAGGGAAAATAAGTTCCACCCATCCATTTTCCATACTGCAGGGCATAATCGTACACACATTCACACCCTATGGACAATCAACCTACAACGCATGTCTTTGGACTGGGGGAGGAAACCGGATTACCCAGAGAAAACCCCCGAAGCACAGGGAGAACATGTAAACTCTGTGAACACAGGGCAGGGTTAGGATTCAAACCCCCAACCACGGCCGTGCAAGGCAAACATGCTGACCAACTAATTCAACTCCTGTGCAGTTCCCCAACCTCAGCTACTTCACCCGAGTTCATAACTGGTATCAACCATACACCATGTTGACAGAGTAAGCTAGGGAACTGACTTTTAAAACAACAATGTTTTCTCCAAATCAGGAACTGTTGATGATTATAGTTGACAATGGCAGCCACCTAACAGTATTTTTTATTAGATTTACTTTAGTTTTGAGTTTGTTACATTCCAGAATGATCAGAAAACTTCACTGGACACATTATCAGAATCTACAAAGACACACTTACAGTGCTGCTACTAGTCTAGCTGCGGTTTTTAGGCGCCATTTCGTTATAATGCTTGCGTGATTTTCCAGGATGATTTTCTTTTAATAATGATGCAGAACATTCATTTAAGAACAATAAAAAATGTGCACAATACATTTACATTAATATGTAAAATAAAATTTTAGGCCAGTTTGTACAGAACAGTGTGCTGCCTATGTGTATCATGTTAATTAACTTTGCTCAAACCTGCAGTGCATGATGGTTAAAACCTCCTGCTTGCACAAGCTTTCTAAAAAAGGAGGTTTATTTGTGCCTGTTTGGAACAAATGATCTGTTCAATCAGAAAGAATTCATATTCGTTTGGTTACGTTCGGTTAGGAATGGCGGCATTGTCAGAATCGTGTGTGAATTCTGTTGCTGACATTTCTACATCAGTTCAGTGGTCTCGACTAGAGAAGTGTGTTGTTGTTGTTTTATTAACTACTGCTTAGGACAGTTTTTCTAAGTATTTTTGTTTGAACCTATCAGCAATATTTTAAAGGAATTTAGTTGGATCTATTTCCCATAAGAATCCTCATGCCCTCAACCCTTAAACCCTCAAGATGATTTCTTTAAATAGGACATGCACTTAGATAGATGGATAGATAGATAGGTAGATAGATAGATAGATAGATAGGTAGATAGATAGATAGATAGATAGATAGATAGATAGATAGATAGATAGATAGATAGATAGATAGATAGATAGATACATAGATAGATTTGGTTAGGAGGTCACTGAGATAGATTTGGTTAGGGGGTCATAGTGTATGACATCTTCCACCCTACCACCCCTACAGTCAGCTGTACGTCCGTCTGGACACTGCATATGAGTAGACACGCATAAAAAGAGGCAGCAGCAGGCCATTCCTTCCCCCAACTGCAGGGACTTATGCTTCCATCGACTGGCTCTAATGAGCCTGAATTGAACCTGATAAACCAGACTGAGGCTCAGTGTTGAGGGGAGGGAGATGGGGAAGGGGGGAGGCATGAGGGTGAGATCTGATTACCATGTTTTTTTCATAAGGACATATGATAAAATATTGCAATTATGCAAAAGAGGTTATGGCTACACATGTGCCATTTATTAATTATATTCTGTTTGTATAGATGTTGGTAATTTTAAGATGGCACAATTATATTGGATGAATAATTTTTTTATATTGATATAGTATATTTACATATACTGTTATTGAATAAATTATAATGCAGCATTGATAAAATGAAAGCTCTGTTAGCTTATGACTATAATCCACCTTCAATGGCTTAATCTTTATTATTAACATGTGACCTTTGTCCAAGATTTATTATTTATTTTGTGATGGAATTCTGAGGGTTTTTTTTTTGTTGTTGCTTAAACATCTCTCACTGAAATTTTGGTCTGTTTTCACCTTGGTTAAAGGTTTCCTACATTACCCACAATACCATTCAACATTTAATGTCCCCCATGATGTAGATTACAAATATTTTTACGTAGAAACATATGCAATGTGTTTCAGGGAGTTTTCATTTAAAAACATGTTATAATATACAGAGGTGGGAAAGGTATGAAAAAAATATACTTGAAAGGGATAGTATTGGATATTGTTTCAAAATCTTAATTAGAAGTGTATAAAGTGGCTGCACTTAAATGTACTGCTTTAATCTTCAATTAGAAGTCTACTTTTTCAGCTGTCACACTTACAAATTTGTCACAATTTGCACAAAGAATTCGTATGAAAGGTTACATACTGTATGTTAAGGCTGGGGTGAAGTTTTGAGGGAAAAATTGTAGGAAATCAAGTGGAACGCAAATACATAACCTTTGTTTGTTTAAATTTGTTAACATTATTTATCAGCTCAACAGAATAGCATTCGTTGAGAGGTTACGAGGTCGAATGCCAACGGTGCCGAGCCTAGTGAACAAATTTGGCCATGCTCTCTGGATGTGAGGGTTGCAAATACACTCTCTCCCCTATCAATCACAGGAACACTAGCCAATCATGGGCTTCTGTGAGCTTATGTATGCGGAAGAAGGCAGAAAGCTCTTTCCTCTGAGTGTGTTATGCTGGCTTCACATGTCTCAGAGGAGATGTGCTGTGTTAACCTTCATTTTCCTCAGTTGGTAGCTGACATTTGTTAAGGGAGAGCTAACTGGTGGATGGGAATTGGCACCAAATTGGGGTGCACTGCAACATGATTGAATGGATAGTTTGTTGAAAAAGAAAATAGTTGTGTTAAGAGCCTTTAAGATTTGTTCCTGGACATTCCTGAGAGATACTCTGAAGGTTCTTCAAGCAGAAGATACCAGCGTTTTGTGGAGCTGGTTATATATCTCTACTGAAGCTTTAAATTGTTGATTGTTCTAAACTGAAGAAAAACAATCCAAAATGGTACCTTACGCAAGCACATTAAAAAAAAAAATCTTAAGCAGTCACTCAATCAAATTCTTTCCCAGTTCTCCTTCAGTTATAATGACATAACAGGTCATCAGGAAAAGCTGATAAACTGAAATGGAATATTGGTTTGTTAGTTCAAGGCTGTAAAATATGCACATATAGACCACTATTTTCCAGCTCTCCATATCAGAGAGTCGTATTTGCCTTTTAAGTGTCTCCTCCCAATTTTCCTGAAATGTCAGGCATTCTCTCCTTTTGTGTTATCTCAAAATGGAATTTAAATGGGGAAAGTAAGTTTTACCAGTCTATGTTATTTATGTTTCATAGTTAGAAGTAGACTCCTGTCTTTAATGCGTATTGAGTGTCAGGTCTGTTCCTCTAACCGTCTGTTATTTGCTGGTGAAGCTTATCCTGAGGTCGGGGGGTTGGGGGTGGCTGGTGTAAGCTAGTGACTTCCTTTCCACGTTATTCCTATGGTTTGCATGTCATAAAGTGAACCATAGCAAGCCTGTAATCCAATTTCCTGTTTCCTGATCTCAAAAAGAATATATTTTTAACCTTCCTGTGCAGCACATGTTTTCAGGCGAAGGAGATTTTTGTCATCAGGACTATTTCAGAGCCGCTTCAAAGCGTACAGTCTGTGGTTGTTTAAGATCAGAATGAAGAAATATCCAAGATTGGTGTTCAAGCTCTGGGCATACCAAACATGTTGTTTATTATTTCTTTAACATATCCAAGTGTGAGGCAATTCAAGTTGCATTGTTTCACTTCATTTCGAAAGACAAATATTATATACAAACGTTCATTATCTTCTCCATAGGCCAGTTCACCCCAATCACCCAATATTTTGTGTCACAGTACTCTCTGTGCCATTTCCAGTTGTGGTAAAAGTAGCATTACCTCACAGCCATTGACATGAAGCACAGACCTAAATGATGGATGGCAGCCATTATATGGCAAAACCCCTCCACTCTTCTGTAGTGGCAAGGAGGAAGGGATTAATCTCACCCATTACAGAAAGGCTCTTATTAGAAGTACAGAGGAACCTACAGAAATTGAAACCTCCGGGAGAGTCTAGGTGACACAAGCCTCAGCCTAAAGCATCATTCGTGGAGCATTCAATTCTCTGGTGTTTGTTCTCTGAAAACCTGCCTAAAGAAATGACCCAAAAGCAAAAAGGTACTTCAGCATTGAAGAATGTTTCTGAATGATATTGAAAAAGTAACATGGATAGTGTTACAGAGAATTTATAACTGCCCCAAAGTCATGCTGGTTTGCTTTTTGTTATTTAGTTATCTCTTAGGTTTAGGGTTACTGGGTGATTTCCTAGCTAGTGATTTTCTAGGTATTTAGATAATTCAGAAATGTGACAAGATTCACCTGTAATGTTAAAAATAAAATAACATTCTTACAATGTTCTGAATATATTTGATATAATAATGTTTAGCTTTATAATGGCCCTTAATCACCAAAGTTGCATAGACATAAGCACATATTTGATCACACAGAATAACATAAAAACAAACCTGTGTCTAACTCATGAACTGTTGTACAAAACAAGCAGTGAATTTAGTGCAATTTATGAGTCAGCTTCAGCTGTGTGGACACAACCTCCCACCCTCTATTTACATGTTAAATGCATACAACAAGCCCCAATTTACCCTTACAGTGGATATGAAACATCTACACCATTATAAAGCAACCAATAAAATTCAAGTAAAAAAAAAACAACTAGAATTGTTTAGGGGGAAAAAAAGAAAAAATAAGAGAAAACTTACGATAACCTGTTTACTCAAGTGTGCACACCCCTTAAATAATACTTTGTTAAAGCACATTTTTCCTTGTAATACAGCACTCAGTCTTTTTTGGGTAAGAGTCTACCAACTTAGCACATCATGATCTGGCAATTTTATTCCACTCTTTCTTGCAGAAGTGCTCCAGATCTATGAATTTGTGAATTTCCTCTTCAAGGATTTTAATAGGATTTAGAGCTGGGCTCTTAGTTGGCCGTTCCAAAACTTTGGTCTTCTTCTTCTGAAGCCATTCCTTTGTTGACTTGGATTTGTGCTTTGGGTTGTTAATGTGCTGGAAGGTAAAAATTTTCTTCATCTTCAGCTATCTAACAGAGGTTTTGTGCCAAAATAGACTGGCATTTGGAGCAGTATTTTGAATCAGTGATTCCCACTATCTTGAGCCCCTGAGCCCCAGAGCCCCAGTCTCAGCTGAAGAGAAGCAGCCTCATAACACCATGCTTCACTGTGGGTATGGTATTCTTTGATAAGCTGACTTGTTTTTGCACCAAACAATCTTTTAAAATTTGGCCCAAAAGGTTCTACCTTGGTGTCATCAGAACATAACACATTTTGCTACATGGTTTGGGGTGATTTATGTGGGCTTGGTTGATTTTTTTTTTTTTCATGAGAAAGGGCTTCCATATAGCCACCCTACCCCACAGCCCAGGTATGTGAAGAATATGAGAGATGTGTGACATGCTTTCCAGATATTCCTGCAGCTCCTTTAATGTTGCTGTAGGTCTCTTGGCAGCCTCCCTGATAAATTTTCTTCTTGTTCTTTCGTTAATTTTGGAGGGACATCCTGATCTTGGTAATGTCACTAAGGTGCCCAATTTTCTACACTTGTTGATAAAAGGGTGTGTACACTTGTGCAGCTAGGATATTGTAAGATTTTTCTTTTTTCCCACTAAAATGTTTCCATTTGTTTTTCCACTTGAATTTTCTTGCATGCTATATAACAATAAAGGTGGAAAAAGAGCTGACATGATTTATCTTGATTTTATTTTTTCATCACAAAAACCTGGGGTGTGTATGGGGGAATGAGGAAAGCGTTCACCGGGCTATCCAAGCTCTGAAGATGATCTGAAAGAGTTGTCTAATATCCGAGGAAAGAAGTTAACATGGAGAAGGGAAAAATAAATTTCAGTGAAAGTGATTAAGAGGTACTATTGCCTGAGGTCGCTGCAAGTAAAAAGACAGATTTTTTTTTTTTTTGTAATTGTTTTTTTATAAAGCTGTTTAGGTCACTATTAGGTAGAAACATCATGTATAGTTGCATAATCATATTTATAGCACAGTTTTTATTCACTTTAGTGAATAGGTCAGCCTATTACAATGAATAAAACTGTGCCTGGCATGATGTAGTGTTGATATGAAATTATGCAATAACCTCAAAAATGTGTGATGCTCTCTAAGCACATTTGAATATCCTGTCAAGACTAAGAATCTAGAGCAGCTCTTGATGGTGCCTCTTGTACACAAATGTACCTATTACTCAAAGGACCAATGAGCTAAGAAAGAGCCATATCTGAGCCTCTGATTCACACACAAAACCCCATGATCTATATTGTAGTACAAGGTTCCTGTGTGTGCAGTTGTGATGATCAATATTATTTGTTTTTTTTGTTTTTTTTTTATAGTTATTACTTATATTAGTCTACTTACTATACTTGCTATACTCATTGATTATACTGGTTTTGATTATTTTACTGCAAATCAAGCATTTTAATAAAGTTTTTAAAAATATTTTTGCTCAAATTTACACACTGTCCAACCAGGCATGAATTTGACCACACAGATAAATCTAAGCTGAAATTGACAAGTAAGGGTAAAATTTGCATACACTTGTTTTATGATCAGATTTGACCATACACAACTTTGAAACTAGAAATCATTCCAAGTTAGTCAAAAATGAACATTGCAGAAATGTTTCTGTTGACGTTTACAATCGCGCATTTAAGGAGCCAGCGCTTGTATGTTCTCCCCATGCTTCAGGGGTTTCCTCTGAGTACTCTGGTTTCCTCCCCCGTCCAAAGTCATGTGTTGTAGGTGGATTGGCATTTCCAAATTGTCTGTAGTGTGTGAATGGGTGTGTGAATGTGCCACGTGAGCTCCAGGCTCCCCTGCAACCCTTTGTAGGATAAGCGGGATGGTAAATGGATGGATGGAAACTTGTTAGCTGGGTTTAGCACAAAAAGACATTTATGAAGCAAGTAATTACAATTATAAGTACATTTATGAATCACATTTATTTAATGTTAATAAGTGTTCCTTAGACACGTCTCAAGCTGATCAAACCAGAAAGGAGCCTCTGCCTGAGTACTTTTAAAGTAGTTTCACAGTACTAAATGTTCAAAACACATTGATTTCAGACTTTCACACAGCACAAATATTATCAAGTTGGCCTCGATGTCTAAAATCCCACCACTAGAGATTACTAAACCTCGAATGACATGGACAAATGTAAAACTCACTGCAGACTCTGAATTAGTGGCGAGCTGAAACATAAATGTCTTGAACTATACAAGAATATCAAATATGTATTTCATGGATTGGCCTAAAGAGTAAGAAAAGTAAGAAAATACTCCAAGGACATTTGAAGTGTTGCTCCAAACTGGTGCTTTCTAGCAAGAAAGCCTGTTGAAGATGCAATGATTCACAGCAGATTAATAGTAGAATAGAACAGGAAAGAGAAATGATTGTTCATAATAATTTAGCCAGACTATTTGTGCTGGCTTGTTTTCAATTTTCATGCACAGAGGGAAGAGAAGGTTGGGGGTTGCTTGATAAGAAGCAGTGCCCACTGCTGTTAGATTGATGGTTGAGTCGGAGCAGTTGACAAATCCATGTTAAACCAGCAGAATTACATCTGCATGAATGGGTTGAGGGAGGTTTTAGGGGAGGTACAATGTACAGTACATCATCTTATCGACCAGTCTATTAGAGACGATTAATTCCCTTGGACAGTGCTGTTAAATTATTACGCGGGAGATTAGGAAAGGGAAGGTGGATAGTGAAGGAGCTGAATGCAGAAGACAACATCAGTGACTTCTGCATGAACCTGTGTTTTGTGTTTTCTTAGCTGAAATAATATTAGAGCTCTCTGGACTCGGACACTATGAATCTCTGATTCCTTACTACACTGATACTTTTTTTCAATTTGCAATAAATAATGAGTGAGGTCACAGGGTTTGTGGCTGTAAGTGTGTATGACTCCTTTATACAAATACTGTACAGCCGTGGCCAAAAGTTTTGAGAATGACACAAATATTAATTTTCACAAAGTCTACTGCTTCAGTTTTTATGATGGCAATTTGCATATACTCCAGAATGTTATGAAGAGTGATCAGATGAATTGCAATTAATTTCAAAGTCCCTCTTTGCCATGAAAATGAACTTAATCCCAAAAAAACATGTCCACTGCATTTCAGCCCTTCCACAAAAGGACCAGCTGACATCATGTCAGTGATTCTCTCGTTAACACAGGTGAGAGTGTTAACGAGGACAAGGCTGGAGATCACTCTGTCATGCTGATTGAGTTAGAATAACAGACTGGAAGCTTTAAAAGGAGGGTGGTGCTTGAAATTATTGTTCTTCCTCTGTTAACTATGGTTACCTGCAAGGAAACACGTGCAGCCATCACTGCTTTGCACAAAAAGGGATTCACAGGCAAGGATATTGCTGCTAGTAAGCTTGCACCTAAATCAACCATTTATCGGATCATCAAGACCTTCAAGGAGAGAGGTTCAACTGTTGTGAAGAAGGCTTCAGGGTGCCCAAGAAAGTCCAGCAAGTGCCAGGACCGTCTCCTAAAGTTGATTCAGCTGTGGGATCGGGGCACCACCGGTGTAGAGCTTGCTCAGGAATGGCAGTTGGCAGGTGTGAGTGCGTCTGCACGCACAGTAAGGCGAAGACTTTTGGAGGATGTCCTGGTGTCAAGAAGGGCAGCAAAGAAGCCACTTCTCTCCAGGAAAAACATCAGGGACAGACTGCTATTCTGCAAAAAGTACAGGGATTGGACTGCTGAGGACTGGGGTAATGTCATTTTCTCTGATGAATCCCCTTTCCGATTGTTTGGAGCATCTGGAAAAAAGCTTGTCCGGAGAAGAAAAGGTGAGCGCTACCATCAGTCCTGTGTCATGCCAACAGTAAAGCATCCTGAGACCACTCATGTGTGGGGTTGCTTCTCACTCACAATTTTGCTTAAGAACACAGCCATGAATAAAGAATGGTACAAAAACATCCTCAGAGAGCAACTTCTCCCAACCATCCAAGAACAGTTTGGTGATGAACAATGCCTTTTCCAGCATGATGGGGCACCTTGCCACAAGGCAAAAGTGATAACGAAGTGGCTCGGGGAACAACACATCGACATTTTGGGTCCATGGCCAGGAAACTCCCCAGACCTTAATCCCATTGAGAATCTGTGGTCAATCCTCAAGAGGCAGGTGGACAAAAAAAACCCCACAAACTCTGACAAACTCCAAGCATTGATTATGCAAGAATGGGCTGCCATCAGTCAGGATGTGGCCCAGAAGTTGATTGACAGCATGCCATGGTGAATTGCAGAGGTCTTGAAAAAGAAGGGTCACCACTACAAATATTGACTCTTTGCATAAACTTCATGTAATTGTCAATAAAAGCCATTGACACTTATGAAATGCTTGTGATTATACTTCAGTAACAGTTAGTAACATCTGACAAAAAGATCTAAAAACACTGAAGCAGTAGACTTTGTGAAAATTAATATTTGTGTCATTCTCAAAACTTTTGGCCACGGCTGTACATGCATTTTGAACTGAACTCAGATACTAACTAAGAAGCTGCAGATAGGAAGCAAGATTTGACCCGATTAATTGAAATTAAAGTTTGCCGCCTTTTAAATGGGCTGTTAAAGCCAGTTGACCCCTCAGGGTCTGGGTGTTGAAGTGTTATTACAAAAAAAATAACTCTCTTTCGGATAATAGCGTGGAGTTTTTTTCACACACTGAGGACTCGAGAGAGTCGACAAGAGAGAAAATGTGATCTCTTTGAGTATCTCCAAACCAGCTGTTACTGTTTATAAAGATAATTAAAAGCATGCATTTGAAGATAAAAGACAGGAGTGTTCTCTCTGATCACATTTTGTAGCTAGGACAGACTGGAAAATGATTAAACAACAACTAAGCCAGTTTTCTTATGTTTTATTTCTTATGTCTGCCATCAAAAAAATAAAAATTAATAATAAAAAAATAAATAAATAAAATGAGGTTTTAATCAGTAGGAAATTGTTTGTAGACTCTTATGTTTCATGGTTTGTTTTTTGGCCAATTTTCAATCTAGAATGCCACCCTGTGCCATAAAAATCATTGAAACGTGCCAAGTCATGTTGGGCACCGACATGCTTTAGCCTGTGGCATGCAGAGTGGCAGAGTAAAATTACTCACAAAGGCTAAACACGGGAATGTGTCTGCTAAAGACCCCATGAGAGACTTGGAATTCTGCAACTGTCTGAGATTCTCAGCTGTATCTCTACTATTCATGGAATGTGTTCTTGTTCATAAATGATCCACCCATCTCTTCATCAGCTGATCTCAGAGCAGTAACAAATCGGAAAAAAACCATCCAGAAATGAGAGATGCCCAAGCAGAAACACAAGTTATTTCTGGGTGGGCTGGACACAACGCAGAATATCTAACATGGTGAATATATAACATGCTTGGAAGTGTTTGAGAATTTTCCATAAACAGCATACCTATATATTGGCACCCTTGGTAAATATGAACAAGAAGGCTGTGAAAACTTTATTGTTTAACCTTTTGGTCTTTTGTTTAAAAAAAAAAATCACAAAAATAATCTGCTCTCATGGATATCAAACAATTGCAAACAACACAGGTTTATCAAAAAAAAAAAATCTTTGTGAAACATAGGTGTGCAACAGTTATTGGCACCCCTATGAATTCATATGAGAAAAATATATTTTAAGTATATTCCCATTGATATTTCATATTTTTTTAGTACACCTGGGTGACTAGGAACAGGAAATTGTTCAACCATGACTTGACCATGACAGGGGTATAAATATGAGGTAACACATAGGCCAAATTCCCTTAGTCATTCATAACAATAGGTTAGACCAAGGAATATAGCTGTGATGTGCGTCAAAAGGTTGTTGAGCTTGGGAAGTGGCTATAAGAAAATAGCACAAGCATTGAAAGTGCTCATTTCCACCATCAGGGCAATAATTAAGAAGTTCCAGTCAGGTTCTATGGTCAGATGAAACCAAAATAGAGCATTTTGGCAATAAACACCAGAGGTGGTTTTGGCACACACAGAGAGGTAGCCATATGGAAAAGTACCTCATGGTGGTGGCTCTTTAATGTTTTGGGGCTGTTTTTCTGCCAGAGGACCTGGACATTTTGTTAGGATACATGGCATCATGGACTCTATCAAATATCGACAGATAATACATGAAAACCTGACTGCCTCTGCCAGTAAGCTTAAAATGGGCCGTGGTTGGATCTTCCAGCAGGACAATGATCCAAAACATATATAAAAAATCAACACAAAAATGGTTTACTGACCACAAAATCAAGGTCCTGCCATGGCCATCCCAGTCCCCTGACTTGAAACCCATAGCCTGTGGTTTGAACTGAAGAGGAGAGTCCACCAGCATGGACCTTGAAATTTGAAGGATCTGGAGAGATTCTGTATGGAGGATTGGTCTCAGATCCCTTGCCATGTATTCTCTGACATCATCAGGCATTATAGGAGAAGACTCAGAGCTGTTATCTTGGCAAAGGGAGGTAGCACAAAGTATTGACTAAAAGGGTGCCAATAATTGTTGCACACCTATATTTATCAATTTTTTTTGATAAACCTGTGTTGTGTTTGCAATTGTTTGATATCCATGAGATCAGAGTACTTTTGTGAATTGTTTGAACAAAAGATCAAAAGGTTAAACAATAAAGACAATTTTTCACAGCCTTCTTTACTCATACCAAGGGTGCCAATATTAGTGGAGGGCACTGTATAATGAACCTTGGATGAACTCCGGCATTAGAATATTGAATTAATGCACTTGGTGTAGATATGTAAATATTATGTGGCCTTCAATATAAAACTTGCATGAAACTTAAAATAGACGGACAGAGGATGTCTCATACTTTTCCTTCATTTTAAAGAACACACACACACACACACACACACACACACACACACACACACACACACACACACACACACACGCACAAACACACACATGTCTTTCTGAAAGCTTCCAGCTGCTGATATGTATTGAATATCCCCCTATTCCTCAAGTGGAATGCATTCCAGTTGTTGTGCCCCCTCTGAGCTAAACCCCTGCCATTTTGTTTTTCCATCCTTGGGTGGAAGGATGTGGGTGACAATTTATAGAGCATGTCCAATTGCTTTGTGTGTGTGCCAGCGTGGGGCTTGGTGTAGCAAGTGTGCTGGTACAGTAGGTACATGGCCAGGGAATGCAGGGGGCTCTGCTCTCAGTGGGGGCCAAATCCAGCTGAGCTGAGAAGAGGAAAAAAAAGAAGCAGGAAATCAAGATCCCCATCAAAGAGGTTTTTTATATGTGCTGGAGGACTCTAATGACTGAAAGGTGTCTAGGCAGTACCGTGTTTGAGACAGGATGAAGGCGGCAGTGAAACAGAAGACATGTCAGCTGCATGAGCTGTATCCATTGCCAGCTTGTCTGCTCCACATGCACATTATTTTTGTTTCAAGGTGCTCAACAGACGCAGTTTAGTCACACTCTGTGTTTGCTTTAAAAGATCTGAGATAATGAAGATGTGAGGAGGGAGAAAAAAACTAGGCCTAGAAAAAAGGCTTACACTAAGCAGCCTTAGGAATTAGGTACAGCTTTTTTTTCTTTTTCTTTCTTTTTTTTTTTTTTTCTTGCTCAGTAGAAGTGAATGGCGCTTAGGGCAGCTGTCGGAGGCCCTGATCTGCTCCCATGCTGGCTGGCTGTTTGAAGAGGTTGCTGCTTTACACTCAGTGTTTGCCTCCATTGTCCTTGGATTGCAGTCGTCAAGGACCACGATGGATAGATGAGGGCTACAGCTGTACAGAGCTATAGGTTAAAGACGGGGCAGTGGAGTTTTCTTGTGGAAATTCCCCTGGTCTTAAGATTTTATTTTACTGAATACCAAATGAAGGGGGCTAACTAGAAAGAAGCCATGCTGGTCCTTGCTACACTCAAACATTTGTAAATCTATTCCCCTAAGCAATGACCCCACATTTAATTGGACATTTGGGGAAAATGCAGGATGCCAGTAAAAGCAGGTAAGAAGATCCTGGCGTCCTGCAATATTATATTCAGAGAAGTGTTGCAGGGGAAGGCCTGCATGTCATACTGACTTCTTTTTGCTATCTCAAAGTGTTTGAGAAAATTTTAAATTCTCTTAACTTATAAAGCTGTCTCCCATGATGCCTATTTGGCTAGGCACAGTGAAATACTTGGAGTAAAGTTCAATTAATCAGGAATTGAAAGGAGGCTTTATTTAAAGGAGGCTTTATTAAAGTCAACTTATTTTATCTAAGTAAGTAAACAGAAATATATAGTGTATATTGAAGGCTAACTAGTAGAGAATGAGCTGTTTTTTGCTTGTGATTCACCAAATGGCAGGCCAAAGGATTCAAATGTTTAAACTACTACTCATCTAAAATTAACATGCAAGACAGTCTTACACTGCACTGAATTTTTAACTGAACAGTAACTGAACGATGTTTGAATTTACAAAATGCAAACATGAATAAGAAATGACATTTTCTTGCATGAGTGGGTGTTGAGAAACACAATGTTCATTTCAGTTACCAATTTTACCTCAGTAACACTGAAATGTGTTAGTTCATCCAACTATAGAAGGCATTGAAATAGTTGTCTAACCTCAAGCAAAAACAGTATAAAAGAAGCATAGGAGAAATGAAATATTGTTGTCAAAGAAAAGAGAAAAAAGGATAAAGTAACATATAGCCTGATGTAAGAGATTTAGCAACAACAAGCAGAATGAAGTTTAGTCTGCCTACACAAAGTTCAAAAGAATTTAAAGTCTCCAATTGACAAGGCTATTAAAAATACCAGGATTGGTCAGTGCTGGCCTCATTAACTTTGTAGGGTCCACTGCAACGGTGTGCTCATTCCTTCTGCATAAGTAGCATTTGGATGCAAACATTAAGCCTTATTGACCCTTTAGAAAACAAGAGTTAGAGGTGGGAGGCATCTATTCTGCTCGATCCTGCTAATCTGAACTTCAGCACAAGTGAGACAGAACAAGCACCGTCGAGAATAATAAGCCTATTGATTTATGCTGTGCCCCAATGTGCCTCTTTTTAACTTCCCTCCTTTTGCCATAGAATATATCTGGATCACAATACAAACCCACTGCAAACCTGAGGCACTGTTAAAGATCTATGTCTGAAGAGAGGGCCTGGTACGGTGCAACGAAAGCTGGTGAACCACCAAGCAAAGCCTGGAGAGAAAGCAAACATGTTCAGACTCTATTTTAGAAAGGACTAACTGGGTGGATTGGCGTTATAGATTAGATCTAACCTTGTTGGTCTACAGTAACCCAAATGAACATGGTGAGAAGATTTCCTAGAGAGAATTGACTGGAAAAGTGTGTGGGTGTAGTTCCCAAGAAGATGAGCAACACATATTGTTCTATAGAGTCCTCTATGCCAAGCATAGTGTTGGCCAAGAATGTAGTCAGTCCTATAAAACTGTATAACATTTCAAATAATTTCCTCCATCTCTTCTGACCGGCACATGCTTCCCACCTCTTCAATTTAGCTTATAGGAAACATGCACCTTGGAAAAGTCTTAAGGTTAACAATACATGTGAAGGAGTGAGCACAAAGACAGTGATGCCACACTTGAGCAGGTGATTTGAGGTGAAAGTAAATGTACAACATCATGCCAAGGCTACTGTTAGTTAGATGGGAGGCACAGGCCGTTTATATATCCATTTATAGCTCACCTCAAACACCCTTCTCCCTGCGTTTGTCTTTGACTGGGCCGTTGTCGGACAACATTAAATCAGGTAGACAACCGAGACAATTTCATTATGTGTTTAGATGAAGGTAGCAGACAAGTGTGAGAGGAGTAGATGAGATCTACTTGCTGCTATGCAAATGAAGCCTGGAGAAGTCTCAGCAGGGGGGCACCACAGTAGAGTGTTTGGAGATATGCAAGATGCAAGATGCAAGATATGCAAGAAGCTATATATATATATATATATATATATATATATATATATATATATATATATATATATATATATATATATATATATATATATATATATATATATATATATATATATATATATATATACACATGCAAAGAAATGCTGTAGAGCACAGATGCCTTCGAAATAATGAAATTAAATGTTTCTACATTAATAAAAAATACCATAAAGAGCAATAAACAGTAGTAAATGAAACAAAGTCAATATTTGGTGTGACAAAAAAATTAAATAAAAATAGTAGTCTCTGGTACAATTTGTGCAGTTTTATAAGGAAATGAGATGGTAAGTTTTATTGAGCATCTTGCAGAACCAGACACAGTTCTTCTGGACACTTTGACTTTCGCACTTGCTTCTTATTTTTGCAGCAAAACCCAGCAGCCTTCATTGTGTTTTTTGTCTGAAAAGTGTCTCTTACGTAATATGCTGCTTTCTTTAATGACATACAAACATTTTTCTGTAACATTTAATTTTGTGCTAGAAAACTAATGTTTGGGAATGTAAAATGTTTTTTGTACTGACTTGATGATGTAGAAGTCATAAAATAAAAAATCTATAACATGCTGTATATTTATGTGATATACAGAGATAAGGTTAAAAACAGGTATTCCTTTAAAAGTGAGTTTTAAAAAACCTCACCATAAGAGGACTTTACTGCTGTCTGGTGTCTCTATTAAACCCTGTCTCATAAAAGTCATCACATTGACTAGAGAATATATAATGAGCAGATCCTATATGGATTATTGGAGTAACCTTGCTCCTCTCGTGTTTTAATACAGTTTTCCTAAACTGCACTTTGATTTTATGATTCAGACTTGACAAACTCTCATGTGGAAAAGGGCATGCAAATGGAACAATCGTTTCTTCTTCATTGCCCCATTCAGACCGGCAGGTCACAAGGAACACGTACTATAGGACTAACTATACACTACAAGATTCAAACGTTTATACAACAGCTTTCCCAGTTTTTCCCAGTTCTGTCATTCATTTTTCTCTCTTCCATATTACAGACCGCTGGCTGCTCCCTAGGATCACTATAATCGGACCCTAATTTCCTGAGTGGGAATCGTCTGGGGTGCTTTAATTGACTCAGTTCTCGTGGTGCAATGAGACATTTAAATAGGAACCAAATGTGAATGACCAAAAAGTCATGACCACTTGATAAGATCTGCACACACAGAACAACAGAAGCCCAGCAATGTGAACACAAGGAGCCACCGCATTACTGTGCGACTGTGTGTTTATCTAACATAGACAAATGTTCCCCAAGAAGTAGTTGTCCAAGAACAGTTTCTGCGTATAAGTAATAAACAGCTAAATGATTTCTTGCTAAATCATTCTTGTGGCTAGAATATTTCCAGAGACACCTTGAGAATGGCTGTTTGCCGTAACTTGTGTTTTATGAACTATTTCTAAATTTGAAGAATTTTTAACAGCAGCTTCTTTGTAAAAGCTTGCATGGGAATGTGATTGCTCTGTGCTATGGATATTGCTTTGCCGTTCTTGATTCCATTGATAACATGCCAATTTATCCAGTTTATTTTGGCTGCTTTCATTTGAACCACTTCCAATCTGGCTACAATAGGTCGTACCCTCCAGCCAGGGGTTTTGTCTTTCCAAAATTAGCATACGATGAAAAGACTGTAATGAGCACACAGCAACAAAGTGCTTATCTCAGGAAATGAAATAATCACTGATTTTTAAATCAGATAATTTTAGAGCCGCTTAAAAAAAAACATTTGGCCTGCTGTTCTGGCCAACATATGGGTGACTTTCTGTTGGTTTTAATCTCCCTGAGGAAACAACAAAGTCTATCAGTCTTCCTAAAAAACATGCCCCCCCACCCCAAGAAAACCTTTGTACAATTAATTGACTGTCTGTCTGTTACCTGAACAGAACATTTACCCAAAAATCTACATCATGCTTTAATGTTCAGCTGCTTTTTTCCCCACAAGGCACAAGAACATGGAATCTTTGTATAATAATAAAAAAAAAACAGACAGTTTGTCTTTCTACAGAGTGCTCTTGTAGAAGAGAAAGGTAAAGGGAAACACGATGTTAAGCAATGCTCTTTTCAGCTGGCGGCCTTTGCATTCTTCATAAAACATACAGGCTCTTTTGGGAAATATTTGACTAGTAAACATCTCTCAGTACATTATTAAGCTGTACTATTGTAACAACTGCACTATGGATTCACAGCATTATCAACCGGATCAGTCTGTACCATGGTTGTCATTGGGGTGGTAGCCACAAGAGTACACGCTTTGTATGGATTTTTCACCTAAGTGAATGTAGTGTACCTTTAAAAACTCCAATAATTCTTAGGATCTAATTATGTACCTTAAATGAGCTTTCTAGGCAGAGTATGTTGGAATTATTTTTATTTTAATTGTCCAAATCAAACTGCATTATGTTATACAGTATGAATGAGACATCTTTTCTTATAGCTGTGCTCTTTAGATATCTAAAAATCCATCCAAAGGATGAAGATTTGGTGGAGATATACAATACATGGGGTTTTAGTACTCTAAATATATAAATAGATACTTGCAGGTTTAAATGTATCTTTACTTAAGTAGAAGTTTAAATACTATCTAAATAAATACTATAGTAAGTTTTCTCTCAAGTTAAAGTAGGAAAGTATAAACTCTTATATTTACTTAAAGTATACAATTAAAAGTTTCACTTGAAAGATTCACAATGAAAAGGACATCTGCCTCAAATCACACACTGATTTTGGTTACTGGTGGTAAATTAGTGCCCCTAAATTAGCTAGAACCAAGGAATGTGGGGAAATTATTAGCTAAGGATAATGAACTACAGATTTATTCCTAATCTCGCAAAAGTTAGCTAGCATGATAATAATGCTGACAACACTGCTTGCTCTCACAATACAAACTGCCTTGATAAATACAAAGTGTACATAGCAATAGATAGATTAATGTCATGGGGATTAGGTCTCAGTCTTGCAGTCACATCTGTTAAAGTTTAGATATGGTATATTATATGGAATTTAGTTAAACTCATTGAAGCTGTGCAAAGCTAAAACGTCACTTTACAAATATATGATTATAGAGAAATGTAGTGTGTAGTGAGTAGAAAGTAGAGATTTTTGGAATTGAGGCTTGTGTGTATGTGTGGGCAGAATATTACAGTGTATATGGTTGTTAATAGGCCTCCAGGGGGAAAAAATACAACAACAACAAAAAAAATGCTTGTTTGAAAAGGTTTCAGCAAGAATTATCACATTACAGAATGTGTAAGAATTTGTGATGGATTTCCTTCATCCTCAGAGCCCTTATGTCTTATTTCCCTCCAAACACAGATCCATCAGCACATCTTCAGCACTGAACACATATATGTCATCACCAAGACTGTCTCTATGGTGGCTTTCTGTGAGAGTGTGGCCATAACATATTTGCACATCTTTACATCAAGGAGCATGTGTCCTTCAAGGAGAGAGAGAGAGAGAGAGAGAGAGAGAGAGAGAGAGAGAGAGAGAGAGAGAGAGAGAGAGAGACTCATACCATATCTGTACTATTGTAGCATTCGCTAAACAAAACAACCTGTTCTCAGTGAAAGTTAACCCAGAAATGTTTGATACATCTACAACCAACCTTTAAAAAAGCATTAAAAAGCTCTTAACAGTTGTTAAAGGAACATTAAAATCTGTTAAGCACCAGGCCTTTGATGCCTCTGGCTTATTACTGTGCACAAGAGCCATAAAGAAGGGGATGTGAGGAAGGTGAGGTTGAGGCCTTGAAAGTGATTTGGTTTCTCAGTGGAGAGCCTGAAAGAAAGTTAATGCTCCTGGCTTTCTACTTTGACAGTCATTAATTAACACATAAACTTTTACAAAATGGAGCGAAGTTGTGAACTTACACCATTTTAAAGCCGGATACGTATATGTTTAAACTGATAAGACCAGGAGTCATTATCAAAAAAACATTACAGCAGTGCCTCCCATATGTTTTTACATCCAGTGTAGTGTAATGTAAAGTATTTTCTGAGGTCAATGAAATGTTTTTGCCACTGGCTGGAAGAAGCTGCTGAAGTAACATGTTTGATTGGGGGGGGTTTGCATGCATCCACACCTGAGGCCAGCCATCTGCTTCAGTAGCTGAGAAAAGGAGAAGGGGGAGGCATATCTTGACCATTCTCCTTTCTCCATTTCCACACTCCATCTATCAGAATGCATCCACCATCAACAGCTGGATGTTCCCCCAGGCTGAATTTCTGCTTCGTTAAAGCTCTGGACTCTGGCTTCTGGCTTCTGGGGTTTAGAGTGTTTTTCAGGCCTCAAGTGAGACTCTGTTGTTGAACTCTTTGGCTGTGTAATTTGATTTACTTCAGGTGTTTTGGGCGAAACAAAATCGAAATGAGTCTACTCTCTGGGTAGGTCAGCATAACTGCCAGAAACATTTCTTAAATCTATTAAGTAAGAACTATGTGGCACAAATGCATTTTATTTACCAAGCACCACTGGAGACACAGACAGCAGTGCCAGACTCTAGCTTATTAAACTGCAGGTGTTCAACTGGAACTCAAAATATAATGGGAACTGGTAGAACTGTGCTTAGTAATACTAATGACTGCTAATATATGGGTATAATACACTGGCCTGCATGGAGGAGGCAGTGAAGGATGGGGGTGGAAGCTTTCTGAATTAGTCTAGGCTGTCCTGGAGGCCTTCCGGGGTGCATTCATTTGCAAAACACTCAGGGAATGGGCCATCCATTTCACCCCTGGCCTCCACCAAACCCCCCACTGGAGAGATGCTATCTTATCAACTCAATAATGGCTGTGCATACAAAAAGAGACTTAAACACGGCGGGTGCTTCATTTCGAATCTAAGGGGTGTGAGTGGGGCTCAGGTTGGGGGCAGCAAAGATAAGTGCTGAAAAGGTTGACTTGAATGATAGCACCAAAGGCCAGAGCTTTGCCTTGGGATTTACTTATCTGCCTGGCAATAAGAAATGCAAACAGCATTCAGTGTGCAGATAAAACAGCACTGTCTTCATTACTCATCTGAAATAATAGAGAAGGAAAAGAAAAGAAAGGAGATAGGAGGATGTTCTATAGGCAAAAGGCACACCAAACTAGAACTGGTGTATGCTTAGAGTGAAAAATAAAAAACTAAAATGTAAACTGCAACCCTCACTGAGGACCAGTGGTTGAATTGAAGCAGAGCACAAAGGAGAGAGTGTTGTAAATGTAAATCATAGTGTGACATAATAATGACACAAAAAGTGACACAAAATGGACAAAAAATAACCCTGCAACTTTAAATTTGGCCAAGTCAAGTGGTTTTTATTGTCATTCCACTATATAGCCAGTATAGATCAGAACAAAACGTTTATCCAGGACCATGGTGTGACACAGAACAGTATGCAAGACTACATAAAGTGCACTACACAACAATTTGAGAGGAGTGCAGGACATTAAATATGCAGAACAGAACAATAGATACAGATGCCAGTAAATACACAGAACATTTTGTAGTGTAACAGCAATAAGTATAGCAGCAATATTGGCAACAAAAACGAGTTCCATAATAAAGTGACTGATGCAGCTATGTAAACTGTGGTGTGCAGTGGTACTGAGTCATACTGGGTTAGGTGTTTGACTAGCCCAGGTGAGTGTTGGGAGGCAGCAGGATGTTGAGTAATCTGACTGTCTCAGTGAAGAAATTGTTGCGGAGTCTGCTGATGGTGGCACAGATGCTCCTGTACCTTCTGCCAAATGGCAGGAGGATGAAGAATCCATGAGAGGGGTGAGAGGGGTCGACTGCAATACTGGTGGCTTTCCGGATGCAGCGGTTGTTGTATGTAAAAGGACAGAAACAGGTATACTGAAAACTTGTTGTAATCACACATTCAGTGTCAGTGTTGAGAATATTATTAAATAATACATAAACTGAATGGCAATGTTACCATGATGTTGGCACCCATGAAAGGGAAGTTCCCCTAGTTGTTCTCCTAAATCCCAAATTAGCCCCTGCCTAGAACATCTTTCCACATAGGGGGCAATCCTAGAAATATCAGTGCAGAAAAGGTGTTTTCAGTTCAGCCTCTAATTTAAGGGGGTGTTGGGCTTTATTGCATTTTTAAGAATTGTAAAAAGTCAGTTTTGTTTCGAGCTCATCCATATACTCATACACAGAGGAATAAAATGCTTCTCAAGGATCATGGTATCGACAAACCAATGCAGAAGCACAGCAGTCTTGTGTGTTTCACTAATATCCTGATCATTAGCAGATTTGAACAGTTATCAGTTTTTTCATGGAAACAGCAGGTTACATCCTTAAATGAGATTAAGGTCAGTATTCAAGAAATCTGTATAAAATAAATAAATAAATAAAAAAATAAAAAAGCATTTCAACATTACTTGCCTTTAATAATTAAAAATTGATTTTTTTATTAGATATTATTATGGGGTGGCACAGTGGTGCAGCAGGTAGCATTAGTGTTTCACAGCTACAGTTTGATCCTGAGCTTGGGTTACTGTTTTGCACTAAATTGCCCCTATGTATGTATGTGTGTGTGCATTCTCCTGCCTTGCGACCAGTCTTCTCAGGATAGGCTTTGGATTCGCTGTGACCCTGGTTACTGAAGAGGAATGATGATAAATAAAGTTATTATACCAGTTATTATACCACAGCACTGTTGAATTCCTGATTTTGATTGATGTTGAATATTTTCCTTTAACAGCATGGCTCTGACAGTAGTTCCAGTTGCACAGCAAATCACAGGTTTAAATTAATATGCTCGTTCTAATGTTATTGTTTCTATATTAAGAATATGCACAGTAATTATGATCGCTAAAACCGTCTGTAAGTCACAAAGCTTAGGAAAGTCACTCAACTTTATCTAAGGGATTTAATCTAAGAATAATAATAAATGAATTAAAAATGTGGTTGTTTAACATGAAAGAAAATATATAATTGCTGATATGGTGATGTTTTCTTTAAAGCAATGTTTATTTATCTTTTATGGAAAAAATCTCAGGTGAGCACTTTTCAGCACATAGGTCTTTGCACTTTCTCAGTATCATGACAAGCTGCAACTTTTTTGTCTTATTGACTCAGAAAGAGAGGAAAAAGCGCTTGGTGTGGGACTGACTGTTTATAGTTGTTATAGCATAAGAAACAAGAAGAATTAACTTGTTTCATAGATGTTCCACGAAAAATATGGTGTCGTTCTTCAATTAAATGTTATTGTAAAACAATTAATTTTGGGCTAGTAACAGTAACTCCACTTCATTTTGGGCTGCATCACAACACTCTGTGCTGATGCAAATACAGATTAGTTGTGCATGTGTGTGTGTGTGTGTGTGTGTGTGTGTGTGTGTGTGTGTGTGTGTGTGTGTGTGTGTGTGTGTGTGTGGGCCTGGTTTCATTTGGAATATTCAGCTCAGTTTAGGTATGGACCAGAAATTGCTTGCATCATGGACACACTCTGGCTGGCTGGCTGTTTTAGGTCACTTCCTCTCTTGAAAGCTTTCTGGTTTATTTTGACAGGAGAGAAATAACCCTGAGGAAATCAAGTTGGCACTAATAAAATCAATAGCTATCGCTGCCTCTCCTCACCGCTTAGATACTCTGATAGAACCAAGGCCTGTGAGTGACAGATAAGATGCACACAAACTAACATTTTTCAAACCTGGTGTACTGCGCACACACTCATTTATGGACACACTTGTACATGCTCCCTGTGATGTAGCACAAACATATTCATTTTATTCTGAAATTACTTAATCATATCTCATGAAGCAGACAGGGTAAACCAGGCCCGATGCCAGCTGAGTGATCAAAGACAGAGTGTTGTAGAGTAGACATGCAGAGAACAGGCCTAGTGTCGTCTCAGGCTTGTACCATTAATCTCGCTGCAGCACTACACCCATCCAGTCATGTGTTCTGACAGAGACTGCATACATTCATGGGTTCTAACGGAGATTCAGTCCAATCCTGGATTCTAGAAAGATCATATATGTATGAAATTTTAATGTGGTTTTCATTTCATATTTTGACAGCTAATTGTTTATCAACAGTTTCTGCAAAATTGTATTTAGTTGATCATTTTTTACTTTAATCTTGTATCTTAAAGTAACTACAATGGATATAAAAAGTCTACACACCCCTGTTAAAATGGCAAGTTTTTGTGATGAAAAAAATTAAACCAAAGTAAATCATGCCAGAACCACCCTCAGTGTGAAATTACAATGTACAAAAAAATGAAGTGAAAAACAATCAGAAACTTTGTAGGGAAAATGAGGAAAAATAAAAACTTATTAGTGTACATAAGTGTGCACATACAGTAAGTGTGGGATGTGGCTGCGTTCAGAATGAACCAATTACATTCAATCTCATGTACAAAAGTAATTATCATACAGCTGTCATAAATGAAATTATTCTGATTAACCCCAAATAAAGACCAGCTGTTTCTGTAGGATTTTCTTGACAGCTTCTTGGTTTCATCTGACTGCTGAAGCCATGGCTCTGCAAAGAGCTTCCAAAACCATGAAGACCATCATGAACAAGTGGAGAAAATGGAGCACCACAGTGACATCATCAAGAAGAGGACATCCCTCCAAAATGTACAAAAGGACAAGACAAAATCTTACCAGGAGGCTGCCAAGAGACCTACGGCAACATTAAAGGAGCTGCAGGAATATCTGACAAGTACTGATTACTCTCTGCATGTCACAACAATCTCTCATAATCTTCACATGTCTGGGCTATGGGTAGGGTGTCTAGACAGAAGCCCTTTCTCACAAAAAACATACAAGCTCAACTAAATCACCCCAATCCATGTGGCAAAATGTATTATGGTCTGATGTGACAAATTCCAAAAGGTATAATAATTCCATAATTCCAAAAGGTTTGTTTGGTGCCAGAACTGGGGCTTTTATCAAGGTGGAGGGAATCATGAATAGCTAGAAATACCAGTGGATTTTAATGCAAAACATTCAGTTGTCAGCTACGAAGCAGAAGATTAAAAGAAATTTCACCTTTCAGTACAAGAATGACCCAAAGCATACATACAGATCAACAAAAGAATGGCTTAACCAAAAGAAGATAATTTTTTTATGGCCTAGCCAGAGCCCAGACCCGAATCCAACTAAAAATATGTGGGGTGACATTTAAGCGGGCTGTGCACAGGAGATGCCCTTACAATTTGAGGATGTTAGAATATTTTTGCAAGAAAGGGTGGGAAAATATTGCCAAGTCAGGATGTGCCACACTGATAGACTCTTACCCAAAAAGACTGAGTGGTGTAATAAAATCAAAAGGTGCTTCAACAAAGTATTAGTTTAGGGGTGTGTACACTTCTGCAACTAGGTTATTGTAAGTTTTGTATTTTTCTTTTTTCCTCTATAAAAGTTTCTGATTGTTTTTTTTTTTTTTTTTTTTACTTTATTTGTATACTTTGCTATTGCACATTAAATGTGAGAAAAGATCTGATATGATTTATCTTAGTTTCTTTCTTTCTTTTTTTTTTTACTTCACAAAAACCTGACATTTTAACAGGGGTGTGTAGACTTTTTTATATCCATTGTATAGGTCATGAGTATATCTAACAGTGAGCAGTGACTACAGTAGCACTGTTTGGCAAATAGGCAGCCATTTCAGAGTAACCACATTCTAGCATTTTATCCAGTGGCATGTGAGTACGCATGTCTCAAAACCTGTACAGCTAGATCTCAGTTAATGACTGGATTTCCTCTACAATCACCCATACATGCTTGCAAATTAAGTGCAAAAAGATGGTTTTCCATGCTGTTTTTAGTACAAGGATGAATTTTTATTTAGTCATCATTTTGCTGTTGTTCATTGAAAAACCTTTTTCACATTCATTTCCATCAACAAAATAAACACTGTTCTCAGGGATCTAGAATCTAGGGGACTATTGCTTGATGGAATTTTATTGGATATGTTTAACAGCATGTTCAACAGCAAAAACGTGATCCCACACAAAATACATAAAGTTTAATGAGTGAGGGAGAGTTCACTAGATTTTACACAAATGAAGTCATCAGAAAGCTTTAACCATTTGTTTCTTTTACTACGACTGGTGTGAATTTGTGATAGAATGACCAGGCTGGTTTTGATGATCATGATAGTGTTCGATTGCACAAGGAGAGTGGAGAAAAGTTAAAAAAAAAAAAAAAAAAAAGATAAAGGATAAATAAAAATTTTAAAAAATCAGTTGATGACTGGAATGATTTAGAAACACAGGGTGGGCCATTTGCATAAGCTGCAGAAAAGTGCAAGAAAAAGAAAATAAAACAGGCCAATCATATCTTGAAACACAGTGCCTAATTAAATTCACAAGCACACTATGGATTTCAGCGCACCACAAACAAGGTTCAATAATCTGAAATGATTTCTGGCAGATGGTGTTTTATTAGTTTAGGTTAGGTGATGATTTAAGAGACAGTCAGATTTGATCTCTATTACAGTATTTGTGTGTTTGTGATGCAAATATGTCCTCAGGCATTTCATGTAATTAATTCTTGATTCCAGCAGCAATCTCTTCCACACATTAGTCACAGATATTCAGAAAGGAGCATGAAACATTGCCAAAGTAGCCGTGTCGTCAGTGTGAAAACCAACATAAACCTTTTTCCTAATGTGTCCTTCCTAATGCAATTAGCACCAACCATATTTAGAAACTTGGCCAGAAATTCAGAGTGGCTCTGTATAAACCAAGCTGTATTGCAGAGTCCAAACACATATTTGATTTCACAAACATGAACTGATAAAAATAAAAAAAAAGTTTTTCTAACTATTCATTCTTATACCACCAGGGGAATAAAAGAACACCTAAAGTCTAATAAAATCCCCACATCAGAGATTATATCAGAATAAGATTCTTAGACCCTGGCTGAGGCGCTCTATTTAAAATCCATAGTGGGCTCTAGGATTTGATTTGAAACTGTTTTTTTTTTTACTGAAGATATGATCGTAGGCTGTTCTTGTTTGCTCTTCTTGTGATGTTGAGGCTATTTCCACTGCACATCATGCAAATGGACCCTCACAGTGCTGCTGCAATTGTTCTCGGCTTATCTACTATGGACCAGGAAATGCAAGTCTTATTCATTCTTATGCAGTTAATATTTATAGAGAGAAATAACCTGCACCACCTCTGCCTTGGATGTTGAGAAAATATATGTGACACGGACCATGAAGACATCATCAAGCCTGGGTAGTGCATCATCAAAGAACTAGATGACTGATAACGGTGGACTTAAAACCTTATGAATACGTAAATAGGACACATAGGACATCTTCTTCATGGCAGATATCCACGGAATGAATTTTCAGATGGATACAAAGGCTTTAAACTCGCAGAGCAGTTCACAAGGAGCATTGACCATTTACGCTCATATCACAGTTTTCAACAAGTCTGGCAAGTATGAAGAATGAGACAAGAAGGCTTCTGGCCTGTCCAGGGTCAGGATAATCCAAGAGCACACAGCTGTGTGTGTAGGGATCAGTGTGCATGGCCCTGCCACCCTTACTGGCCTCCAGTCCTCTGCTATTCTGGCAGACTGAAAGAAAACCTGATATGTCAGAGGACGACAAAGAAAAGACAGAACAAAAGCCTCCTGAAGAACACATTCTAAGCCCTGGGAGAAAGGCCAACTTTTCTGAATGACCAGTGACCAGCCCAGACAGATGTGTGTGTGTGTGTGTGTGTGTGTGTGTGTGTGTGTGTGTGTGTGTGTGTGTGTGTGTGTGTGTGTGTGTGTGTGTGTGTTAGGTAGGGTCAGGAGCTTCAATCCAGTCCATTAAGCCCATTTTATTATCCACCATTTGTTTGCAAAAGAGCTAAATCTGTGAGTGAATTTATATGTACCTGATAAAGTATTCACTGGTCTCAAGCTTCATATAAGACATATAAAAATGTATTGAATTATTTCATTCAATTTTCTTTTCGATCTTTGTCGAGGCAGCCACTTGCAGAGAGCAGGGGGTGAGCGTGAGCTTGAGTTGGATTTGCACTGAGTTGCTGAAACGAAAGTAAGCAGTCATGGCCCAAAGAGCAGAGAGATTGCAACTCTCTCACTCCCTCTCTCTCAGCAGGGGGCTGTGGGTGGCAGCAGAGCGTCGGGTCTCTGGTGAGAATTGATTTCCATTGTTCCTCCCCCAGCCCCCCAAAGCTCATGGCAGCAGAAGGCTTAGGTCACATCCCAGCCTGCCCAAGCAAGATAACAACAAATGAAATGAGAGCAAGTCACCTGGAACTGCACAAAAACGGCGATATTAGCTCAAATTGACCAGCTCTATTTCACACAGAGCAAGTAGCTCATGGTAGTGTTTTTTAAATTTTTTATAAGTTGTCCTATGCTACTGCCTCTCTCTCTCTCTCTCTCTCTCTCTCTCTCTCTCTCTCTCTCTGAGGTATTCCATCTGATTATGAGTACTTTGCAATCTACGACAGTTTGATTGATGCTCCTCCTCCATGAGCAGAATTTTGAGCAGCGCTTCCTCAGAGCGCCCAGTTACGCTCCTGCAAAGCTGGTAACCTTGAATTTATGTTGCCATGGCAACAGAACAGGTCATGCATTATGGATTATCATTGAAATTCTACACCACCTACCTAACATAATAATGGAGGCTTGGGAGTTAATCAAATCAGCCGTTCTCTGGGTGTGTGTGTGTGTGTGTGTGTGTGTGTGTGTGTGTGTGCGTGCGTGTGTCTGCATTGAAACCTATGCTCATGTGTATGTATTTGGATATGTTTAGGCATGGTCAATGAAACGTGCATGTGTTTGTATGTGGATACATGTACAGATGGCACATTTTCATCAGAATTATGCAGGGTGAGTGTCTTGTCTGTGTTCCAAATGGGGCATGACTTTACCTGTGTTGCCCATGTGGGAGAACTGAACTGTACTAAACAGACCCTGAAAGATGGAATACCTTGTCAATTTGGCTGTCATGATGTCTTATAATCATGATATGCATAATCTCGAGATGTGTACATATATGATTATCTCTGTGAGCAACATGTTTACTCTACTCTTCACTCTACTACTCACTACTCCTGAGGGGCTTTTCACCAATATATCACAATGTACTGTATATTAGTCTATTAGCATATAAATATATAGGAAACAATTCCCAGTGTCAGAATGTTGGAAAAGGCATAAATATGCCAATTTATAGGGTGCATATTCTGTATAGGTGACCTATTTTCTGAACTCATACAGTATGCACACAGGCAGCTGTGATTTCTAGTCTCTCAGATTATTATTTAGGTAAAACCCACATATAATTACACTACACTCCAGAAACAGAGCCATATAAGAGTACAAGTTCCAAAAGGTCAGTATGGACAGGACAAAACTCAGATTCACACATCCAACGCTGATCACTCAGCCTGCGCTTAATGACTGTAATTGTTGTAATATGCTTCAGTGTACTGTACTAAATTGTTTACAGTGGGCTCAAACTTCCTCCGCTGTGTCTAAATTAACCCCGTGTATCAATGCAAAGTGAACAATGGCACTGCGCTGCCTCTCACTGAAAAGCCTCCATTGTTTAATGACAAGGCATGAAGCAGAGGAGCTGAGTACAGGCACGAGATGTTCTATAACGCAAAGACAAAAAGACGCTCTGTAATTAGATGCTAGAGGCTGTCTGACAGCACATGATGTAGTGACACCCTGAAACTAGTCCTGCAGCCTTTTCATTTTATACTGTCTGCATGACCTACAGAGCGCAGCTTAATGTAAAATTTGGTGGGTTAATATAGCTGCTGAGTAGATTTTCTTTGGGATTGTAATTCCTTTCCATTAATCAGCAAAGTCATTACAACCTGATGTTTAAAAATAAAAAAAGACATTCCAGGCCTCCACATGATGTAATTATGATTTATATATAGTGCGTAGGTAAGAAAAAAGGTTCATATATAAGGTATCCATATTATGCAAAACAGGCAAAGACGTGACTGGTCCTCTGACATAATGGAGGAAGCCTATATGTTTCACACATTTTGGGGTATGATTTTTTTGAAGGCATGACATTTTTTGGAATAAATATGGGAGTTCGAAAAGTGGAATATAATTATTATATGTTGAAGGTAAACTAGTAAGTAAACTATCAGACTCTTTCATGAAATTCTGGCTCAATAATTGTTGGCTCAGTCGCCTGACTATGGATAGGTTGTTGTTTTTTTCAGAATCTAATCATTACTCTCCTTTGAGCAATAATAATATCTGTTCTGATGTTGCTTATTTTAACATTTGGATGTATTTTTGGGATTTAAGGCGATAAGGCCAGTAGAAAAATGCTATTGCAAACTACGCATGGTAGAACACCTTGTAATGTGGATAGGCCTAAACTGTAAAGACCCTATTTGGTGTACTGCTATAGTATTGATTATGGATGTGTTTATTATAATAGTGTTTTAATAAACACTTCTATAATCAATACTGCTATTTTAGTGTGACTGGCACAGTTACTGAGTACTAGGTGGAACAGCAAAACCTCTCATAGTCTTAACAAGCACTTGTTAATAAGCTAACATTGAAGAGATGGGTAACTATTTATTTATTTATTCCAATTTTCTTCCCAGTGTGGTCATTTGCCAATCCAAACCAGCAGTCAGATCTCCCCATCACACCACAGCTACAAACCAAGGAAGGTGGGGGCTAACATGTGGTTCCTAGATATACGAAGTCAGCCAATCGGATCTTTTTGACTTGCTGCTCATGCTGCTTCACAGGGCAGCGTAACACCCTTGGAGGAAAATACTATCGCATATATGAGATCACAGACTATCACAATTGACCAATTTTGTGAAGAGTCATGGCGGGCAGTGGCATCATTGAGATATGAACTTCAATAGGGCCATCAGCAATAGGGCAAATGCTTTTCTGTTGAACAACTTGGGAGTCCCACACTGTAGGGGCATTTTGCTGGCATGGTTCGGATCCACTTGTCCCCTTAGAGGGAAGAGTCACTACAAATCAATACAACGTTCTTCCAACTGATCACTTTTATCCTATGATGAAACATTTCTATCCTAATGGGAATGGGCTCTTCCTTGATGACTCCACCACAAATCCACAGACCATTTGATGAGTGTGAAAATGATAGTGAGGTGGTAGATAGCTCTCTCTAAAACCATCATCTAACACCAATTAAGGCAATATATTTTGGAAAAGAATGGTGTTCCCTCCTCCAGTACAGTACATTTATAAGACTCTTTAGATTTTTTTAGGTTTTTCCATTGTCACTTGTATGTAGCTAAAACATAAGCTTTTCTTGTATTTGAAGTGGTGTGATTTTGCGCTCTGTGGGTTTGTCTCTGATGCTGATTGTAGTGAGCTAGCAGTGTAGATTTATCTTTCCATCTATATACACTGAATGGCCAAACATTTGTGAATACCTGACTATCACACCCACACTGTCGCCATAAAGTTTGAAGCACACAATTGTCTAGAATGTTTTTGTATTCCCCTTCATTGGAACTAAGAGGCCCAGACATGTTCCAGCATGACAATGCCAATGTGCACAAAGCGAGTTGAAGGCATGAAGACATGGTTTGCAAAGGATGGAGTTGAAGAACTTGAGTATCCCCGCACTGAATACCTTTAGGATGAACTGGAACACCGACTGCATGCCTGGCCTCCTCACCTGACATCAGCACCTGACCTCACTAATGCTCTTGTGGCTGAATGAGCACAAATCCCCACAGCCTCGCTCCAAGATCTTGTGGAATCCTTCCCAGAAGATTGGAAGTTATTATAACAGCAAATGGAGACTAAAACTGTGTTAATGCCTATGGTTTTGTTTTGGGCAGATGTCTATCTATAACAAAAATCATATTCGCTGGAGGTTTGAGATAATGATTATTAAAATTATTCATATCTACAGTACAGATCCAAACAGGAGGCCATAGTGATGCAAAATACATAATTCTACATTTTAAAATGTATACCTTCTTCTGATAAAGAACTCTAAATACTGTATATTCAGTACATGGAAATGCACTATAGTTTAACTAAAAGAAAAAAATTACACTTTCAGGCTGCCTTCTATCTGGATTTAGGCTGCGTAGCCGTGAATGGCAATTAGCACAGCATCACTGCTCTGAAAGTATCTGCTCCTGTCTGTGCTTTGCGTTCAACTGTTTCATAACATCCTCTGGCAGATGGCTTCCTGTGTGGCTCCATGTAATTGTCAGACCTAAACAACGAGGCACAATGAGAAAAGAAAAACAGCCATCCACATATTCAATCAAGTACACAACCCTGCTCAAATTAAAATAAAAATGCTTGGTTAAATGAACTGCTCTGGTTGACTGAAAGCTACACAATTGGCAGTGACAGTTCTCGAGCAGAACGTTAGGGCTGTAATGGTGGCGAGTTAACTAGAGGTGCCGGTGATGGATTTGGCTGTCTGAATCCATTCCTACAGGAGGAGGACCCTGGGTGCTTGGCTGCTACATATTTCCCCATAATTAGCAGCACATTTTATTTTGGACCCTCTGTAGGATTTGCAAAAGACATTTCCATCGGCGCTGATAGAATATTTTGGAGGTGCATATTAAGGTTATGACATTGTATTCTCTGTTATGAAGACCAAAAAAGGGGGGTTGTAGAAGTGAAAAGGCATACATAAAACAAACAAACAAACAAACAAACAAATTAATTAATTAATTAATTAATTAATTAATTAATTAATAAATAACATTTAGCATTTAGAAAAAAGTTAAGAACCCTAAAGAGTTTTGAGCTTGTCACACCGGGTGAAGGTTTTGAGTAAGAAGCAAATGAATAAATGAAAAAATGAACAAACAAATACAGTTTAGTTTGGGCATTTATATTAATGGATGTTTATGTTGTTGTTGTTGTTGTTGTTTTTATTAACACCTGATTTGAGAATTGTAATACAGTGTGTTATTATGCAGTGTGTTAAAATCTTATTAAAATTACAAGAATAAACTGTTTATCGAAATGTGTCCTGTGATTTAACAAAAAAAAAAAAAGTGTATAAATGGAATACATTAAATATCTGTTTTTAACAGCTTTTAAATGACAATTTTAACAAAACTAACTGTAAAAATAAAATATTCTTTATTGAGAATAGTAGCAGCATTTTCTGTAATTTTACAAAAAAATTGTCACTACTTTATCACTACATTTGCATTAATGTAAAGATTTGATTGTTAAATAAGTACATTTCATGTTATAAAAAATTTGTGTAACTCCAACTGTAAATTAAAAAATTGGTAGCTCAGTGGTTAAGATGTTTTGCTACTGATCGGAAAGTTGTGAGTTCAAACCCCAGCACCACCAAGCTGTAAATGTAATAACTGTATTTTACGCTTCCTTACATTTATATGACATGTAAGCATAAATCACCCATCACTACATTCCCCAATACACAGAAAAAGGTATTACAGTTGTAAAGCTAATTACTTTTTATTTTATTTATTTATTTATTTATAAAGTTTATCTATGTTTTTAATCCGACAATACCTTTCTGTTTTTCAACAGGCATTTTCTGTCACCCCTGCTGCTGGAAAATTACTAATTTTTTTTAATGAATATATATATATATATATATATATATATATATATATATATATATATATATATATATATATATATATATATATATA